>CM035132.1:30039891-30639891 GCA_020205605.1 Panax ginseng
CGAGGAGTCGATGTTGATCTGCATTTGATGTAGGTTCCGGCTTCACACTGACCTCGAGGCTGGTTTAGCATCCACTCTATGTATCGGGCTTTGCATGATGACTTCTGAGCGATAAATCCATCCATGGTGGGGATTCGGGAGGTTCTTCTCCATTCTACCCGTCGTTGTCCACAGGGTTACCTCGGGGCATTATGCAGCGGTGGTTTCACGGACTTCGATCCTCCATTTCTTTGGACTACGAGGTGATGATGTGCCGATGGATTGGCGATTTATCACAAGTATGGAGATTTGGGGGGCGGTGCCTTGCTGGCGGATATCACCCTACTACCGTCGAGATCCTTGTTGGGAGTTTCGTGCGCGCTCGAGGCGGGGCTGTTTTCGTATGAGGTCCTTTTGGCGTAGATGCTATGATGGGGTATTGAGTGAGCCTATATCCGATGATGTGAAAGTCAGGGACTGCATTCTTCGGTGATTGTTCCTGATGATCATTAGGGGCTGCTTCATAGAAGATAATTCCTCTATGGTGTCTTTCGCTTTGATCAGCGCCACTCGACACATGGGTAGTATAGGAGAGTATGATTGGGGTTCCTACACCTTTGCCTATTTCCTCGGGGAATGCGCATGCGATCGTGAGGGCTTGGCCAGGCGTGGTTAGGATTCTACCCATTTACTGTTGGTGAGTGTTTCTCTTGTCTTTTCCCATGTATGGGTTAAGAGTGTTGTTGGCGGCGGATGTTTGCCTTTTGTGTTAGCGATTTTGGGCCTATGAGAGGCTTCCTTGTTTTGCGTCTGTGGCGTGTTAGGTTTAGACACCTATCCACGAGGACGGAGATGGCATCATTCCACCTTTGGCGGAGGTCACATTCTTTGAGGTTTCACTCATTGTCGCCTCATTTGGAGCTATTGACGGTGATGTCATCACATGGATTCCCTACTCTGGAGAGCATTTGGGAGTTGGATTTGAGGATGGGTACCCATTTGGAGTAGAAGTCGTCATTTCACCACCAGAGATTCCTCTCTTCTGAGATGGAGGATGGGAGCTCTATTTAGGAGAAGCGTCTTTATTAGGGAGCATTCTGAGGAGAGATCCGTATGCGATCTTGCCCTCTGTCGAGGCGTTATTGGCTGTTTTTGCGATCACCGTCATTGACATCCCATTGATGGGGATTGATGGCTTTACATTATCGGAAGGCCCCTGTTCTCGGGGAGATGTTCGGCATTGGTGGATCCTCGTACGATTGGAGCTCGGACCGCGCACACACGGTTTATGGGGATATGGTTCGGGATCCGTGATGATGATGGATTGGCTAGCTTTGTGTCGGAGATCGACTCATGTGACGCAGATTGATTGACTTCGGCAATTTGGGGACCGGTCACATCTTTTCATTTGGCATTTGGCGAGAGATCTGCTGAGGTAGATACTTTTGATCCTTCCGGCTCTGGCTTTGGTCCCTCGGGTGACCCATATGGTTTTTTTGGCGCAGAGATCCTCCTTTGTATCGGCTGACATCCACTGTAGATAGAGATCCGGTGACTCGGGAGGAGTTACATCGGTGGACGATATCGATGATGTGAACATCGACACTCTTGACTTTTACGATGTATTTCTTGCTATCTCTTTTGATAGGCCTCTGTTGTATGTTGGGTAAGCCGCCCCATTTCCCATATATTTTAATTTGTCTGAGAGATGTATTAGATGATGATATACTTAGGAATGTATGTCTGAGTTTTCCATTTCCTATATCATATTGCCATCTATTGTATCATGCATGTTATTATGTTATGCATATGTATGTATGTCGAGAGATATTTAGCATTGACCCTGGATGGTCTTATGACACGGCCCGTCTGAGATGTCTTCTTGACGATTTAGTCGTATTGATCATACCCCACCATTTATGGTGGTAGGCTGGTATCACGATCATGGTATGATAGTATATCACCATCGAGACATGGTGATCGTAGATGATTTCTTTGCTGACATACTATGACCTTCTTGATGTTTGAGGTTCCTCGAGGTTTGTAGAGAGGCATGCTAGAAACCTTTGGGTATCGGACAGACAGGTATTAGATTTGGGACCCGTGAGTTGACTCTCTACTTTGGAGGAGTATGCACGATTGATGATCTTTGCCACTGGGCGGACCTTGCGTGCATATGGTGATGGGAGACATGAGTAGGCAGTTCATGACCTCTCACCGGATTGAGGCGTGAGTGGTCGGGATGAGATTACATCCGGCCCATGTTATATCCAGCGTTTCTGTTTTGTGAGTTTGGCTACGAGGACGACTATGCGCGGCATTAGGGATTTCACCCACCTGCCGGAGGATCATTGGCGTTGACCCGAGTAGATGTCTTTGCTTCTATGCGTATTGTCATCGTCTCATGTCATGCGGTACATGGATGAGCTAGATATCGGCGTCATTATGGCGGTGAGAGCTCTCGGGGGAGGTCGTACCATTGTATCGATGATCATCGTAGAGACCTTGAGGTTGACTACATATTCTTTGCACTTATCCGGTAGGAGTGTTTCTGAGGTAGCTTCGGTCATCTTTATGCGTGTGGTTTATGTCACACTTGAGGCCGATTAGCACATTTAGGCGGCGGGGTTTTGTTTCACCCATGATATAGCCATGTCATACTCCTTTTCGACTGCGGAGTGTCTGAGATCTTTGCATCGTGGTGACTTTTCTGGCGAGGATTAGAGATCCATTTGCCATATTAAGTGTTGAGGGCTTAGTTCACCCTCTGACTTCATTACTCATGCTCCGGGCATGGATTATCTCCCTCTAATTTGGATTGAGGGCATGATCACTTACCACCTTTGGCCGTGATGTGTCGGTTTGACCCGATTCTAGGATTTTCACCCGTATGAGGCGGTGAGTCGGTAACTTAGCGTCACACCGTTTGTCGGCGGAGGGCGAGATCCGGGTTGTATACTGTTGGGATCGGCGAGAAGTTGGTGAGTTTTCTGTCGATCATCAGGTTGTTCTGAGTATTCCGCATGGATGGAGCAGAGAGCTGCATCGGTTTATGGCGGTATCCACGGTCTGAGGATTGATTTGACGATGAGGAGCCTATAGAGGAGGTTATTATTCCCGATGATTTGGCTTTGGTTTGCCGACATTTGTGATGGATTCTCCACCCCAAAGTGCCTTTGTTACTCGATATTCGTACAACATTTGGGGCGAGCTTACATCGATGACCTATGATAGAGATCGGGGCTAGGGTAGCGATGTTGTGACTCTTGATGAGAGAGATCTTTGCTTTCTGTTAGAGAGGATGAGGCTAGATCGGCCGGGGATGTATTGATTGGAGGCGGGATGCCGCCTTTACTCTGCTAGGGATGTGGCCATTGCGAGATAGCACTTCCATTAGATCCCGGATGGTATCGGTCTGGTGAGACATGAGTGCTTACATTGATGAGCATTTTGCCACCATGCGATTTAGCCTCGATCTGCTAGCTCGTGTAGATACCCTTGGGCGGGAGCTTAAAGTGCTTCCTCCGTCTTGAGAGAGAGGATGCTTATGTTAGATCGATAGTCGCATACACACGAGATCTGTAGATAGCTTTGTATTTTCTGCCTGCAGACTAGCTTAGCCATTTTTTGTCATGTACAACACGGATGTATATATCAAAGCGTATTATATATGGTAGGGAAATATATTTTGATTCACTTCCCTTTTAGTTATGCCTTGATACTTGCTTGATGTTTTACTGTTTCTCGGGGCCTTGTGATCTTGATGCATTCTGAACTTATCCTTGATAGATGGACATTGAGGCGTCATGAAGGTCTCTCGAGAATGGATCATTGATTTTGTATATCCCTACCATCTTTGGTGTCTTGGGAATTTGGTATCTGTATGGAAAAGTGGAGAGGAGGATGGTTTCTTCTCTCTCTGAGATTGATACTTTTCCACGGATGGTGCATGATACTTCTATTTGTGAGAAGCCTAGTTAATTCCATCTCTTATGGGTTGGTATTGCTCTTTGAGGCACGATCGCGACTTAGATGGTCATTGAATCTTCTATTTGTGAGAAGAGGTTGGGTAATTCCATCCCTTTGATAAAGAAAGCAGATGAAATGGGGCAAATTGAAGATTGATCGATGCAGTGTGTGACAAGTATGTTGTTACGGTAGGGGTTAGATTGCACCATGAATGGGCGCCTACGTACTCTATTGAAGAGGAGATCAAGTCTGCGTAGTTGAACCTAGTGTAGGAGGTTCAATATTTGAATGTGGAAAGCGAGAAGGGTGTAGAAGTATTTTTGTATTTTTTGTTGTTTTGTAGAAAAGGTAGAAATGTTTTTGTTGTTTTTCTTTATTGCGGTGGGCCATATAGCATATGGTTGCCCTCGTACCCCGGGTATCGGGGAGATCGGTCGGCGTAGTTCGCCCCTCGGGGCGAATTGAAGCGAAGAAGAAGTGTAAATCCCATGTGCTGAGGCTATCTTTGCGGGGAGAGAAAGTTTAATCCCATAATGGGGACAAGCGCAAGTGGGTAAAAAGTTTGATCCGTCTTGGGGACAAAGCTGCAAGCGTGAAAAGTTTAATCCGTCTTGAGGACAAAGCTGCGGTGTGAAAGGTTAAATCCGTCTTGAGGATAGCGAAATTGTGAAAGGTTAAATCCGTCTTGAGGATACTTAGAGATTGTATGAAAGGTTTGAAATGAAGTGAAAAAAATTTCTTTGGCTTGAAGTGTATGTTTCCACGAGGCGAGAAAAGTATGTAGAAAGGGTTCAAAGCCGGAATATTTGGTGATTTGAGGATCAAAACCGGGATGTTTGTTTGATGGTAACCCGGACATAATCTTACCGTTTCACGGTGTCCAGAGTTGATAAGCTATGGAAATTCATCGCCATCCATTTTTCTGCAATCTGAGAGCACCTCTGTCGATACTTCCTTGACAACAAATGGGCCTTCCAGTTAGGAAGCGAATTTTCCCTTAGATTGATCTTGGTTGTCAATGATCTTCTTCAAAACCAAGTCGTGTTGTTTGAATTGCCGTAGTCGGACTTTTACATTTGTAGGATCGTGCGATCCTTTCTTTGATATAATGACCATGGAAGATTATCGCGTGGTTCGCCTTTCGTCTATCGAGAGACAATTGGTGATACATCTTGTACCCATAGGTCTTCATCAGTGAGCATCCATCAATACTACGAGGATTCCATTTCCACTTCTATAGAACCTTTGCTTCCATCCATAGACTAATAGTAGGGGTTGCCCGGTGGAAGTTCGCATGGAAGTTACGTAGGCTAATAAAAGTCGAGAGGCAGAGAGGTCGGGCCATCCTTTGTGGTTGGCGGACATTTTCTGCATGATCTTTTGATGTTTTTATTAGCGCTTCAAACAGCACCATTCATCTTTGGATGGTAGATGGCGGAGTTGAGATGTTTGATGTGGAATTTTTCTGCATAAATCCTCCATCATTTTGTTGTTGAGGTTCTTAGCATTTATCGACACAATGACCTCTGGTTGTCCATATCGACAGATGACATTGTTTCTGATGAAAGCAATGATAACTTCTTTAGTAACCCTGGGGAAGGATGCTGCTTCTACCCATTTGGTGAAGTAGTCGATCATGGTGAATATGAATCGATGTCCATTACTGGCTTTGGGCTCGATGGGCCCGATCACGTCCATTCCCCACATTGAGAAGGGCCATGGCGAACTCATATTGTGGAGTTCCCTTGGAGGGGCGTGGATAGCATTCCCATGAATCTGGCATTGATAGCACCTCTTGACGTGATCATCACAGTCAGCTTTGAGTGTAAGCCAATAATGCCCGATTACGAGGATCTTCTTGACAAGTAAGAGTCCGCTCATGTGTGGGCCACATACTCCACCATGGATCTCATCCATGAGTCTACGAGCTTGGTCTTTGTCTAGACATACGAGGAGACCTAATCCTGCGCATCTCTTTTGTAGAGTGCATCTCGCTCGAGTAGAATTTCATAGCAAGTCGATGAATCCGCCTCTTCTCGGTTAGGCTCGCCTCGGTGGGTGTAGATCCATCTCATAGATACTCCTTGATGTCTTTGATACCAAGGGTTGTGGATGGGAGGTAACTCATCGATACTTCTCAACGTAATTCCCATAGATTGGGGCTTTTTGCGAAGCAAGCGTGATGCATGGCATGTTTTTCCTTGTCGGTATATGTAAACCGAGGAGGCAGCGTTGCTAATGCGTCTGCAAAATCATTCTATTACGAGGAATGTGTAGAAAGGAGATTTCTTTGAACTCCAAAGCCATCTGTAGAACTTGGAGATGGTAAAGGCGGCAAATGTAATTCTTTGGTTTGATAGATTCTTGTGGATTGCTTTATTACCAATTTGGAATCCCCAAAGGCGATTAACACTTTGATGCCCATTGAGCGGGCAAGTTTTAGCCCCATAATCTGACCTTCATACTCAATTTGTGTTGTTGGTCTTTGACAAAGCTGCAATTTAATGGCGATGGGATCTGCTCCCCGTCTTAGGATAGTAAGATAGCTCGACTCGGAGCCTTACAGATTAATGACCCCATCAAAATACATTTTCCACTCACGGCATGTATCGTCTTGATGTTATGGCTGAATTATCATTACCCCTTCATCGGGAAAGTATGTTTCTAAGGGTTTGTAATCCCCTGCAGGTGCGGCGGCCAGTTGATCATAATTCCTTGACCTTTGACAGATTTTTTGCGTCACGTGAGCGATGTCAAATTCTTTGTAGGATCAAGCTGCCATCACAGACGATCGACAATTGATATGGGTTTCTTGAATACATATTTGAGAGGATCGCGCGGGATATGAGATGGGTTGTGTGACCATGGAGGTAATGTTGTAACCTTATGGAAGCCCATGCTAAAAGCACAACAAGTCTTCTCGATCGAGTGTACTTGTGTTTCTTGATCTTTGAATCTTTTCTTTGAGAGGTAATAGATAGCTCGTTCTTGGCCTCTATTGTCTTTTTGCCCTGACATCTGACCCATAGCATTGTCATTTATGGGCGGGTACATGAGCAGGGAACATCATCCACAGGAGGTACCAAAGCAGGAGGCGTTAATCGATTTGCTCTTTAATGGTAAGGAAGGCTTTCGACACTCATCGTTCCATTTCATGGATGAGTTCTTCCTTAACAATTTGAAGATAGGCTCACGAGTTCTTTGTGAGTTGAGAAATGAATCTGCTAATGAAGTTGATCCTTCCCAAATCCGTATTTCCTCTCTACATGCGAGGAATGGGCATTTCCTTGATGGCTGGATTTTGGTAGGATCGAGTTCAATCCTTTGTGGTGACTAGGAAGCCTAGCAACTTGCACGACTTAACACCAAAAGGCGCACTTGGCGGGATTCAACTTCAAGTTGTACTTACATGACTTTGTTGAATAGCTTTGTGAGATGGTCTAAGTGGTCATCCTCCTTAGGGATTTGTGATAATGATGTCATCACGTAGATCTCTATCTCCTTGTGCATTAAATCGTGGAAAAGAGCCATCATAGCTCATTGATAGGTTGCCCGGCATTAATGAGGGAAGAAGGACAACCGTCATGTAGAAAAAAAGTTCCCCAAAGGCGTGATGAAAGCGGTTTTCTCACGATCTTCCTCGGCGACCATAATTTGATGGTACCCATAAAGCAATCGACAAAGGAGTACATGTCGTATTGAAGCGGTATTGTCGATAAGAATGTGGATAAAAGGCACGGGAAAGCTATCTTTAAAGGCAAGCTTTGTTCAAATCCACTGTAATCCATGAGACTCGCACCTTTTCCCCTGGTTTGAGCGCGGGAACAATGTTGGATATCCACTCGGGATATGTAGACACCATGATGATGCCGACTTGAAATTGTTTCACAATTTCCTCTTTGACTTTTAAACTCCACTCGGGTTTTAATCGCTTTGAGTTTTTGCCCTACTTGGCTTGAATCCTTCTTTAATGGGAAGGCGATGAAGAACAATGTCGGTGGACAAACCCACCATGTCTTCATGAGACCATGCAAACACATCACGGAATTGGGTTAATAGTGCTGACCATGTCATTCCATTTGATTTGTGGTAAAGGTCGAACCAATCTGGATTAGCTTAGGGTTGTCTAAGGTTCCAAGATTGAAAGGAGTGGTTTGATCAAGATTGGGTTTGGGTTTTGTCTGCGACCCATTCCTTAATCTCTTGAGGTGTCTCAATGTCCTCTTGGATGTCCATCAAATCTGAGTCAACTTTGCATCAAAATTCTGACCCTTGTGGAGAGAAGGCATGTCATCGACAAGGACAGGCACATCTAAATTGAGTCTGAAACAAAAGATGCTTTCACTTAATATATGCAATTGTTCGATCATACAAAAGTGTTAGCATATGCGTGATAAAATAAGCTGCTAGTGTTGTAAAGGAAAGCGAGGCAATTAAAGTTATCTGAGGCGGAGGATTTTACGCCCATTTTACCCTAAATCGACCGATGCATGGAGTCTTTGCTCAATTATCGAGGAAAAGTCTGAAGGACTGCGATGATGGAAGGATCGTCGGTGTCTTCCTTCTCCCGAATGATAACCATGACATCACAGGCAATCATAAATGCAGGGTATATCTGTTTGTATGTTCATCATGAACAATGACGAATACTGCCATCATCAAAGGCAAGGTCATGTTTACATTTTCGTTCCTTTTCTTCCGCCGGGATTAGGAATCGGCACCTCTTTAGCTTTGATTGGCCTTTGGTTTGGAAATAGCATAGCCACGACATGGTTTGGCACCTTCTTTGGAGATTGCATTAGCTCATGAGGTAAAGGCATAGAAAATCGTCGTCTTGGCGGAAGCTTGAGGAACACTGCTTCGTGCTTATGAGGATTCTATGTCTGGAACTAGAAGAATAGCCTAGCCATTGTTTCAATTTGATTTAGACAGTTGGATAGGGTGCTTAATACCTGTTGATCCTTACCAAGCCCTTGTCGGGTTGATGACCCGATAACATCATTTCTTGAGTGGGTGACATAACCTCGGCGGAAATTTTGGAGTGCAGGAAGTGGTGGCTCCCATAGAATGGTATTGCGTGTTACTCACTTCAAAGTATGGAAGCTGGTCGGTTCAACTTACGAATTGAAGGCGATAATTGGTAGAATTCCTTGTTCGGGGACAATCCGGCTCGGCATTGGCGGTGACTAGGCTGTTGTTGATGATGTATTTGAGTTGTTGATGTAGCGTGGAGGAGCGGCTCCGACCATGTGTATCCATGGTCTCCCCGATAACGAGGTTGTATCTGAGTCGATCTTGAGGGCGTGGAAAGATACATGGAATGTATTTGGACCAATCTCAATTGGCAATTCAATCTTTCAAGCGGCATTTTGTCGGGATCCATCAAAAGCTCGGATGTAGTATGGTTGCTTTGGATCCGCTTGAGATTGATATTCATCTTTACCAAGGTGGGTAAGGGCGGATATTAGGAGATGAGCCTCCATCTATCAATACTCCTGCTAGCATGTACGGGAAAACAACAACTGCGATGTGCGATGGCTTGCAATGGCCCGGTCCGCCGGGAGGTATGTCATCATCGGTGAAGGATATCACATTGTTGTTGAAAATGTGATCAACCAAATGTTGAAATTTTTCCACATCCTTGATTTTGGCAAATAAACTCTTCTAAAACCTTGAGCAAGATCTTAGATGATCCTCGGAAGAAAACCAAATCGATATCGAAATCGGTGTGGAGCTTCTCATGAAGCTTAAAACCACTTTGGCTTCATTATGACCCATAAATGCGGAGAATTTTCAATCTTCTCCATGGGCAATTTCCCTTTTTGCCCCAAGTAGGTTTAATAACCCGTTGAGGAAGAGTACGGTGGATTTTCTTTTCGACCTTTATAGCGATAGTATGAGGCGTGGATCCTTGACTTCTCCATAATTCCATGGAACTTTATGCAAGTGACAACGAGGATGTTGTGAGTGCGCAAGGTAAAGGAATTGGCTACAGTGCGGCCACTTTCAAAGGATTATCGGCTCCTTTGAGTTGAATTGGTTGTATGGGAAATACTTTGTGAGTCTCACCATCCATTTTGGAGATAAGCGCTCTTGATCCCTTCCATTGGGTAGGGCATGCATTCCCACCCTTGAGTTATCTGAGTGTAATCATCTGCTTTATTTGCGGGGACTTGCATTATCAATAAGATTACGAATAAGATGGCGGAGTGCCCGACATTCTTATGTTTTGTGTGCGAGAATGTGAATGATATTGACACATTTCATCGAGTTGAACACGCCTGGCGGGGATTGATTGGAGGGAGAAGGAATGTGATTCTTCCTTCATTGATCAACATTTGAAATATCTCCTCCATAGATTGGCCCGGATAGGTGAATTCCTTTGATTGGCAAAATCCGTGGGCTTTAGCACTTGCTAAACTTTGCAACCTTATCCTCCATAGCTTCGCTTTACGAAGGTGTTGATGGAGCATTTATAACAAATGGAAGGAGATAAGCATGCTCTGCCTAATTAATTGGCGTGTGATTTGATCTTTGGTGGGTCACAGATTACGCGATTGCTCAATTTGTTTGCAAAAGAGCTTTTCATCTTTCGTTCCATAGTAAAGCTGGAACTTTGCATAATCCCATTTATCAACACCAGTCTTTGATGGGTTGGGATGATTCGCCGTTAAATTGGAACCTTATACGGTGCTCAGTGATCATGTTGACCTCTTCTTCTTTGTGTTGAGGAAGAGGGTTGTCTTATACATGAGGTTGATCTGATTTGGTGACTACAATCTCACCGTTGTCTATCAGATCCTGAATCTTATGTTTCAAGGCCCAACAATCTTGAGTATCATGTCCAGGTGCCCCAGCATGATAAGCACACTTTCGAGTAGCATTAAAACCCCTCCCATTAGGGTTGGCTGGTGGAAGAAGATGTGTAATTTTCTTACGAGCGGTCGGAAAGGCAAGAATGTTCTCGGCGAATCCCCTAAGGGTGTGAGCGTTCGAGGTAAACTTCTTCTCCACTTTTTAGGCAATGGAGGGTTTGAAGGTTGTCTTTGGAAAAGGGAGTAGTTTCTCTCTCTGCATAGGCATGCTTGGATTGCCTTTTTGTCCTTGTAGTATCGAGAAACATCCTCCTCTTTCTTTTATGGACCCTCAAGTTGTTTCCATAAGATCCGGATTTGGATGTGCTCGATGACATGACTTTAAAAGCGGCTAGGTCTTGAATTTTGGGACTTCAATCCCATTTGACCATCTCGCCATGTTTGATCATTTTAGAGAAAATGGTTTGCCAATACCGGCTAGAACTCTTTCATAGAAAGGGCTTCTGTACATCTATGAAGGTCATGACCATTTACGATTACGTCATGGAAGGAATAACTTGAGCGACAAAGGCGCCTCCACCTTTGAGCATACTCTCTAAATGACTCATTTGATTTATTTCTTGACCTTGGTGATTTAGTGCAGGTCGGGAGCCATCTGAGATTAGAAGCTGTATTGAGTGAGGAAGGCGTGAGCCGACTCTTTGACTATGGATCTTAGAGTTGTCTAATCTGGTATACCATGAGCAGGCTTCTCTCGGTCAGGACTTTTTAAAGCAATTTGCATTTTGAGCCTTTCATTTTCTGCGTAAGACCCAAGTTCTCAATAAACACCTTTAAATGTGTGTAAGGATCCCCTAATCCATCATATTTCTCAAAATCGGGGTCTTGAATTTCTCTGGATATTGAACACGGGAAATATACAAAAGATGCATATATATGAAACTCTTGCCGTGTGTTCCAATCCCTTTGAGAGCGCGAATGGTTTCCTCCATTTGAAGGACCTTCTTCTGATGTCACCCGATATGCGGATCTCCTTTGAGATGGGTTCCTTGAGAGTGCAGGTTGGTTGTATCAATTTGTTGTTACGGAATTGTTTTTCGGACCTTGAACTCCCCCCTTGTGTAGAGGATTACGTATGTATAGGTATCTTACGTACCACTGAGTAGGTGGTGCAATTCTTTCGATTAGAAGCGGCCAAGTCTCATGATTTGTTTACTCAATCCGTCAAATTCTTCTCGAGAAGCGAGATTAGGCTATTAGGAAGAGGACATGATTGGTTGTAGGCTGCATGGCCTTTTGGATTTTAATGGGGATATGAGGCCCAATTGCTTCCTACAAAAGACTTACGTAGTTTAGTCTTAGGGTAATATAAATATTATCATAACATGTCAGTTTTAGGAATTTGTCTGCAAAAGCCGGTTGTTAATTGATAACATGTCATGCATCTACAGATATTCTTCATATTTTCCATTACATATGAATGAACATGGAATAAAATTACAAGTAAATGCTTTTACAAGTAATTGAAAATGGAAAGCATGAAGAAACTTTCCTCGCGTTTGGTTTATCGAGAGGTTGACCTATCTAGGGTTTCTCTCATGACTTTTCGGCATGAAGGTTCCCGAGATCATCATAATCTACTTGGCGGGGAAGTTAATCAGTCGTTCATTTGGGGCGAATCTGGGTGGTGCCTTTCACGAGCCGGGGAATTATTCTTCCCACGAGTCGATAATCAAACAAGCAGGATAGCCTCTGGTGGAGGGACCACACAACATACATTCACATCTGCGTGTCTCACCGTTTATGCAAAATGATGACATGTCTGAAGCACTAATATCCTGAGATAGATATTTAGCGGTCTGGGAGTTAAAAAAATGCATTCGTACACATTTATCGAAATGTAAATGCAACATTCACACACAAGCATATAACAATTTTGAAAAGCTTGTAATAGCGGCTTAAGCCCTCTTCTTTGGAGTCCCAATGAGTCGCACACATCGGCGTCGGGATTTTTAAGTGTCCTTTTCGTTACTTGTTCTTTGGTGTTCTCATGTTAATGTGAGATTTGTTTGAAAAAACAAGTGAAAAAGGTCAGAACATGTATAATGTCGACGATTGGACTTTAAAAGTAGCTGATTGGTGTATTTATTTGGTTCACTTATGATGAAAAAGGCTTGCACATTGACCTAGTGTTTTGACCTTTGCTAAGCAGGTTTGTGAAAGCAAGAGATTCATTTTGGGTCAGGGGCTTGATTATGCGGAGGGAAGGTGTTAGGCACCCACAGACATCAGTGTTACCACGGTGGTAGCCACTTTTCAAAGAAATTATTATATGAATGTGTGTGTGTGTGTGTGTGTGTGTGTGTGGATCAATGTGCAATTATTTGAAAGTAGTGCGAGGCCTCGTTAGCACCTATATACACAAGGTTTGAATTTTATAGAAAATTCGGTTTTAACAAGATATAGCAATGAAGTTTTTGTAAAAGAGTTTTTCAAACCACATGCTCAATAGGAATTGAGACCTTTTCATACTTCCATTTTATTGTTAAATGTAAAACTTGTTTGCTTTTATTTTTGAGATCGAAGCATTCTCGAGAAAATAATATCTGTGATCTTCGAACTCCTCATGGGCATAATGACCATCAAGGAAATTGAGACCTTTGTAAAATAATATACAATTTGCTTACAATTTGAAAAATGTCCATCATAGGAACCGAATCTAGATTGATAAAGCTTGAACACTGTGATCACATGATTCCTAGGCTCACATAATCTGCAATTTGTATGGAAAGCGATAGCGATTATATATATATATATATATATATATATATATATATATATATATATATATATATATATATGTGTGTGTGTGTGTGTGCATGATCAACCACCACAAAAGCAACTCCATGGGGATCGAAATGTAAATAAAGCGATAAATGCTATCAAGCGCCACGAAGTAAACTCGAGGCGAGGACAAAATGTAAATAAAAGGCATAAAAGCGATCAATTTGCCATGAAGTGAACTCGAGGCGGGGACGAAATGTAAAAAATTTGTAAAAAGCCACGGAGGAAACTATATATATATATATATATATATATATATATATATATATATATATATATATATATATATATATGCAGGATGTAAATCCGGGCTCATCGGATATAATAAACAATTAATAATATATATATATATATATATATATATATATATATATATATATAAAGCACGGATATAAAAGCGGGCTCATCATAGGATATAAAATCACGGGCTCATATATATGTATATATATATATATATATATATATATATATAGTATATATATATATATATATATATATATATATATATATATATATATATATATATATATAAGCAATTAAGCGCTCGGGCCAAAGTCAGGCTCAATCGAGGCATAACTTCGATAATGTTAGTCCATATATATGAAATATATACATATATTAGTATATATATCTGAGCGAAATGAAAACCACGGATAGAAATTAAAAATGCAGCGCTTACAACACGACTCTCGATGTGTATATACGAGTGTGTGATATATGAGAAGAAGGCTTTATAAAATGTAAGAAGGCTTACGGTGAAATTTGCCAAAGTAGACTTCTATGACTTTAAATGGATAAACACTCGGCTCCATAGGATAAAAAGATAGCTATATGTGAGCTAACTAGTGTTTAAAGAAGAGAAACACTTTCAAAAAAGATGTGTATGAGAGTAAAATGGGAATGAGGGCTTCCTCGCCTTTTTTCCTCTCTCTCCTCTCTTCAAATGGGTGACCCCCGACCTATATTTATAGGTGATGGTAGGGTACACTGCTTGTGACCCATGATTATACTACTCTGGTGAGTCGTGGTGGATCCGAGCCTCGCATGGGTCCGTCGTCTCATAGTACGTGCACTCATGCCTTTGTAATGTCCACTCGAACTTGCAGAACTTCAATCAGAGCATCCGAGCGAGGTATATCGACCTTCTTTGGATTGCTTTGTGTCGAGAGTTATGTAATGACATGGATTAGAGGTTATCGAAGTCGGGAAAGAGGTCTATGCCCATGGTCTTCAAGCTTCAAATTCTATCAAAATCTTGCCCACGTAATAGTCACTCGGGATTGTCATTCCTCGGTTCTTGTGGGACATTGTTGGATGTATGTATGAAGTGTTGAGACGGCGTGCCATTATTGAAGGAACAAGATGGCGCTTGACTCCTTCTAGGGGGGTTATCGCGGTTTGAGTTGAAAGTAGGCGTTGCTTTCGGAGTTCTGGTGAGATTGGACTACTTGTTGGTATCTTGCGATATCATCTTGTTGGCGTGGACGAGATAGCGTTGTGACTCCTCACGGGGTTATCATTCGGTTTAAGCGGAAGCGAGGCGTTGCTCGGGGTTACATCGAGATTGGGCTACTTGTTTGTATGCCTCCTTTGTCATCTGGATTGAAGGTGATGATCGCACATGTTTGAAACAAGCATTTCGGGGTTATTATCCGAAGCGCAATGGCATCCCTTGGGGCTATCACCAAGGATGGGGTTCTTCTACTCGATGTTGTCTCTGGGGAATTTGGGCTGAAGCGTCGGTGTTTCGTCGAGAGACGAGCTATCCTCTCGGTGTTTTCTAGGTCTTTTTTGATCTGCATATCTCGGGGTTATACATTCGAGATTGGAAATGACATTCTCGGTTTGTGTGTGTTTGGTATCCGGAATGGGTTGACATGAGCGCTCCGGTTTGTGTTTAGGGTTGGGCCCGAACTTTCGGTGGTATCCGGAATGGATGTAAGTTTATCTTTCGAGGTTATCTCAAAAAGCGAATCTACCCCTCCATATGATGTTAGTAATAGGAGTGCGAGAAAATTTTGAGTGTCTAATATATGAGTAGAACCGATTTTAATTGATAAAGTTAAAGCTGTTCAACTTACGGACCTAGAGCTGATGCGTATGAAGAAGAAATGGCAAGAAGGTGCTATTCTGGAAGCAAGAATCGATAAAGAAAGAATACTTCAAGTTAACTCCAGACTTTGTGTTCCTAAAGATTCTGACTTAAAGTATAAAATCATGATGGAGGCGCACAACATACCATTTACAATCCATCCTGGGAGTACCAAAATGTATCGTGATCTTTGACATACATTTTGGTGGAGCAATATGAAGAGAGAGATAGCGGGGTTTATCTCAAGGTGTCTAACTTGTCAACGAGTCAAGGTGGGGCATCAAGTGCCAAAAGATCCATTGCAACCACTTGAAATTCCAGAATGGAAGTGGGAGCACATTACTATGAATTTCGTTACTGGTCTTCCCAAGGTTTCTCAAGGTATAGATGTGATTTGGATCATTGTTGATAGATTGACCAAGTCTGCTCATTTCTTACCGATACGAGAAACTTATACACTTGCACGTCTTGCTAGTATGTACATAAACGAGATTGTAAGATTGCATGGTATGCCAGTATCCATAGTTTCTGATCGAGACCCAAGATTCACTTTAATATTTTGGGTTAGTTTGCGAAAAGCTATGGGCACGGATTTACGATTTAGTTCGGCATATAATCCTCAAACGGATGGGAAATCGAAGAGAAATATTCAAACTCTTAAAGATTTATTAAGACTCTGTGTCCTTGACTTCAAGGGAAGTTGGGACAAGTTCTTACCATTGGTGGAGTTTTCCTACAATAATAGTTATTAAGCAAATATTGGCATGGCTCCATTTGAGGCGTTGTATGGAAGAAAGTGTCATTCTCCAGTATGCTGGGATGAGGTGGGTGAAGCAACGTTGTTGGGACCGAATTTGGTACGTATGACTATGGAAAAGAGTTAAACGATCCGATAATGTATAAAAACCTTACAAGATCGACAAAAGAGTTATGCTGATCTTCATCGAAAGGACGTGGAATTCAATATTGGAGATCATGTGTTGTTACGTGTTGCTCCGTGGAAAGGAGTTACGAGATTTGGAAAGAGAGGAAAGCTCAATCCTTGATTCATTGGCCCAATTTTAATCCTCGATCGAGTAGGAACTGTGGCCTATAGACTCACCTTACCGCCAAGTATGTCTCGTGTTTATAACGTTTTTCACATATCTATGTTACGTAAATATGTGAAAGACCCGAACCACATTATTGAATTAGAACCAGACGAGATAGAGGAAGATTTAACGTATGAAGAGTTACCTGTTAAAATCTTGGATAAGAAGGATCATATTCTACGCTCCAAGGTTATACCTCAAGTCAAAGTTTTGTGGAGAAACCACGATGTGGAAGAAATGACATGGGAGTTAGAATCTGAGATGAAGTCAAAATATCCTCACCTCTTCGATATACCAGGTACGTACCCTAATTTCGAGGACGAAATTTCATAAGAAGGAGAGGTTGTAAGACCCTAACTTTTATGAATAAAGAATAATTTTCTCGAAATATATTTTTGAATATTATGGTGTGAATTTGATATAATGTTATAGTTGTGGGTAATATTTACAAGTAGTTATATAATATTCGATTGGTCGAGGAATATTCATTTTAACAGGGAATATTCGTACAACGGCACAATCATTGGTGGACCCCACAACGGAAGTATTGTCGTAGTAAGAAAATGACAGAATTATCTTTTTATAAAAATAACGGCGAAAGTGTTACCGTTAAAACTGTTGAACTACCCGGTAGTAAAAGTACAGTAATAAGCGTGGTTGCATAGTAGTACACGGTATTGATTATTGATGCTTACGTGAGAAGTCACTCAGTTATACTCAATTAATGCTACAGTAATTACTACATCATATCTCTCATATTATTGATTCAATTATTGTCACAGTATCATCTGCATAATATATATTATTAAATCAATAATTGAGGCAACAAAGTTATTCATATTATTATTTGCAATATTGACAATGTCTCACTACAAGAAAAAAGCCTATCAGCGACCAAGCCAGTATCGAGAATAGCGGACCATGTTGATTTCGATTTTAGCAAGCGAATTTGTCATTTGATGGCCGCTCATATCGGTCATGCAAAAGAGCGGTCATTAATAATAGTGGTCATTGATGTGCATCCCAATGACTAGATTTTATCTGACGACTATCAACGACCATTGCGGTCGGCGATACCTATCTATGACCATTGCGGTCATTGATACGATGGTCACCTTGATGAACCTTTTTCTTGTAGTGTCTAGAAATTCTGTCAAGGAGAGGTTTGGTCACCTAATTGCGCGCCAATAAGGAGAAATCCTTTTCGGAAAGCCCCCTCTTTCTTGGGAACGACCTGGTTGTTAAATATTGTGAATTATAATATTAATGATGAATAAGTTCGTGTTGATTAAAGATGAATTGGATAGTTCCATTGTGTTGGAATTATTAGTGTTAGTGAAAATAGACATTTATTTCGATATTAATTGATGTCTGAAAGTTATACTGACCAGTCGGGTAATAATCGGATAAATGAGCAATTAATTGCTATTAATTCACATGATTATAACTATTTGTTCACATGTGTGTACTATTGATTCACATTCTTGTACTATTAGGGGAGTTGGTGCAAGATTGATAATATTTGCATTACTAAGTTAAAAATAGAGGTATAGATAGAGGTACTATACTGTAATTCATATTTTCATATGATTATAACTATTGATTCACATGATTGAACTATTGATTCACATTATTTACTATTAGGGGAGGTGGTGCAAGTTTGATAATACTTACAGGACTAAATTAAAAATGAAGAAAAAGAGGAAGGTATTATACTGTAATATTTTGAGCCCCAAAATGTGCAATTATTGAAAATATATTTTCCTATGAATAGAAGCTAATTCGTCCTTCATTTCTCACCAATTCACTAAAGCTATAGAGCAATTATTATAGAGAAAAATTATAGAGAGAAAGAAGAAGAGAAGTATGCTACCACCTTTATTCCGATTATCCGGTCTTCTTCTTAAGGTAAGGGTATTATTCTTTCGTATTCATGAAGAGAGTTATTTTCTTTCAATACTCATAAGGGTTGTTATTCCATTCTTTATTATTATGTTGGAATAACTTTTATACATCTGGCAATACTGCATACATGGTGAAAATTTTTACATTATTCCATTCTTTATTATTACATTGGAATAACACATGCATCTTGATTCTATCGCATGCACAGTGAATACATTATTATTCCATTCTTTATGATTATGTTAGAATAACACATCTATGAGAAGTACCGTATACATGGTGAAATTCTTACATTATTCCATTCTTTATTATTACATTGGAATAACCTATACATGTGATCTATCGCATGCCTAGTGAATTCTGTTGTTATTCTATTCTTTATTATTCTATTGGAATATCCTATCATCTGCGGATTACGTATGACTGGTTCCATTCTTTATTATTACGTTTAATATATCACATGCATGCGGGTTACGCGTGACTTTGGTTTCATTCTTTATTATTACATTGAAATAACTTATCTCTGTGAGGATTACGCGCTTTGGTGAATTTCTTCATTATTCCATTCTTTATATTATTATGTTGGAATAACCTGTCTATGTGGATTACCGCATGCATGGTGAATGATCCTTCGTATTCATTCTTTATTAAATTATGGAAATGATCTTTCTACATGGATTACCGCATGGCGGGCAAAAATCCATTTGTGATTTCATATATTCTATTATACTCAGTTGGTTAAAGTGGTGGCTTCTATACTCCATGAAATTAGTGGAATATCCTTGATATTTGTGTTTCATCCAGTATCTTTTCATGAAAATATTCTTCTGAGCATTCTTGAATTTGACTCCACAAAGAAGTATCATGTTGATAATTTGGACGTTATTGATTTTTGGATAAATTAAAATTATAAATCTTTAAAATTTATCCTTGAACTTGTTTTATTGAATTATTATGTCATTGTCATCATCCTCATGCTTATATTGTGATGAAAGTCATCTTTGGCTTACGTGTATAGATGGACTTGGTATGATTATGACAAGGGATTATTCGGTATAATCATGACCGTAATGTGACGAATGATGTGGTAAAAGTCCTCATTGGCCTATAGTTCATTGATGGATAGTTGTTGGTGTGATTATGACTAGGGATTTTTCGGTATAGTCATGACCATTGATGATTACATGAATATCCTTGGCCGTGATGCATTGATGATTCGATTTTATTTATTAAGCTGAGTCTCAGCGATAAAGTTGATGAAAAAAAATTTAAATCATAGAAGATAGTAGATAGTATGCTCTACGTGACTCTTCTAATGGATTGTAGTTAAACTTGTTGTCTATTATATTCTATCAGTTTAACATTTTTGAAGGCTAATGATAATTTATTCTGCATTATCTTAGTCATAATATTTCTTACTGGGCTAGTTGAGCTCACCCTTTCTTTCACTGTTCTCTTCAGGAAATGAGAACGTAGTCGGGACTAGTCGGGGAATGGAGTGACGGTCCAGATGATAGCATTAGTAGTCCTCACTATTTTGTTAAATAGTGTGATGATAAATGTAATGAGGACTCCATTGAGCTAGTGTGGATATTGTCTAGATGACAATATTCTTATTAAAACTCTTAGATTATGTTTTGTCGTATTTTACACGACTATTGTATAATTAAGTTATATTTGAATTTTGTACCATGTATTTGGCGACTCAAGATGGATGATGTATACCTGTTTTGGGTGCGTCACATTACCGCTATCTTAACAGCCTCAGGCAGACCATCGCGGGTGGCCACATATACATCCAACCAATTGATAGGTTGACCTTGAGACTGAGACTCCTACAGTTCATTTTCTCATATTAATATGTAAACATATGCTATTTTAGCTACAAAAGATGACTGTAAACATAAAAAAAAAAAACTAAATTTATTTCTTCCTTTCAAACTAAAAAAAACTTCGTGTTCCTATATAATTTATTTCAAAGTGCTTTTGAACTCTAAATAATGGATGGATAGTTTTTTTAATTTTCATTTTTAGAAAAATTAGTTAGTTATCAATGCAATGTCGATGGTATAATTGTATTTTACTTGGGTATTAGGTACTTCTTGTAGGATGATGATATTGAGGATGAGCATAATGAAGATTCAAGCAATGATATCGACGAAGATGGAGACTTGTGATTATGTATCGTTTAAGTAGTAGTACATAGTTTTTAGAAATTACTTTTGTTTACCATCGAGGATGGAGACTTGTGATAATGTTTATATGTTTGATCTCTTAAGCGGGTTTTTTTGGAAGTTACTTTTATGGAATTGATATTACCACAAGGTAAATTGATATTTTCACAAGTCTTTCCTCACATGAATAGTAAACGGGACCCACATTTATGTGAGTGAGGTCTTGTGGAAATAACATTTTTCCATGTGGTAATATCAATTCCCTACTTTTATTGTATTTGGAAAAACTTTTAGTACATTATCTTTGATAGAATATTTGTAATACTACTCATCCATAGAGAACTTATCTATTAATATTTATAAATAACTAGTGCAAGATAAAAGAGTACATGTGTACCACTTTCGGTAATTTGAACTTCAGTCATGGTATAAAATAAATAGGGTGCTAGTCTAATCAGCTCAAGTCCAGGTATGATCAACATATGGAATGGACTTTCTCCTAATATACATTTCTAACCTATTTAGAGAAACACAAAATACTGAAAACTACATGCAAAATTTATTTAACATTAAGTTCTTGAACTATTAATCTGCATATGACATTACAAGTAAACCAAAATATAACTTAAACTAGACACTTCCATAAGTTCCTAGCTTACTGAATTAAATTTATCACAAAATAAGCAAGAATCCTTATGGTTCCTGCAGTATTATTGATTCTCATATCACCAAATCAAAACCAATGCAAATAAAAACAAAAAAGAAACATTATTGAACAAGATAAAATTATTGTAGCAACATACTATTCAATACACTATTCAACTATCATAAGTAACAAATTCATAAAAATCACACTAACAATACTTTGCAAAAGTTCTGATTTGAGAGAACACTATTGAAGAAGATGAAAAATTTATAGTTAATACCTGAGTTTTCGAGACGGACGACGGCGATGGCTTGCAATTTCCCTCCATCTTCTCTTCTCCCCCTTCTCCCTCTTCTGTACGCCCTCTGTTTCTTTTCTTCTGTTGTTCATCGAGCGAATGCCTGAATGTGATTATGTTTAGGAGGATCGTGACCGCTTCATGATCGCTAATTTTAATAGCGATGTAATGCAATTAGCGACCGCTAGGTGGTCGCTGATAGAGATTGGTCGCCCAACACATCTGCGCCAACGTTTCGCACCAAATTTTGGGAGGGAAATTCAATCTAGCGACCGCATGCGGTCGCTGATATAAACTAGCGACTAGCAACAATACCGGTCGCAGATGGCAGTCGCTATTACCATTAACAACGATCGAATAGGGCGGTCGCTGAAAACTTTGGTCGCAGATAGAGGTTTATCTTGTAGTGATTAACTCTCTTACGTACTCTTACGTACTCTGTTTACCATCGTTTATGCTAACTTCTATACTCTCTATCGGAGTTAGTTGTCCAATAACATCTGGCAACATAATTATGTAGGTAAATAAAAAATTCAGTATGTCAAAACTTGAAGGACTAATTATTGTTAAACATACCAACTAAGTATGAATCATAAATATTCGATGAAAATGAATCATAAATATTCGATGAAAATTATTATGAAATAATTTATTCAAGTGTAATAATAGTGAGGGAATGAAAATATTCTAATTTAATTAAGTAATTAAATTAGAAGGGTAATGATTTGTTAAATAAATTGGAGTTTATATTAAATAATTATGTGAAAGTGTGACTAATGGACCATATAATAAGAGAATTATAAAAATAAATTAGAAAAGGTTTTGTGACCTTATAACTGCTATGTTTTGTAACTGGTTAAACCACATGAAAAAAAAAAGAAAAAAGAAAAAGAAAGTGATGTCCATGGGATGATATGATGTTGCTTAAACTTAAGATTTGAGATTTCAATCATGTATATGTGAATGATGGTAATGAGTAGAATTTAAACCAAATTAACAAGTTGTATTAAAAGAGGGAACTAAACCTATAAGGTTAGTATTAATGTAACTAATGAATGTTGTGAATACATAAGGTATGTGTGTAGGACTTGTGGTGAACGTAAGTAGTAATCGTTTAGCCTATGCACGAGGCAAGTTTCCAAACCCTATTCTTACATTGAGCAAGTTCTTAAATCTTATTATTATTAAGCAAGCTTCGTATTCTTATTTCGAACTGTTCAAAGCTTAATTATTCAAGTTCATTATTTCAAATGAAATATTCTAATTCTTTTGAAGTATTACTTCTATTGTACAAAGTTCATTCAATTGTGTAGAATTGAGATCCAATCTTTTCAGTCAATTATATAGAGTTGAGATTCAATCTTTGATTTGATTATTGATTTCGATATTACATTGAAACCTTGAATATATAGTGATTCCTTATTGATTCAACTAATCCTTAGTTGATGATTATTGAACTCTAAATTACCCTTGAGATCAATCCAAACCGAACTTCCTTTGGTGCGGACTCTAATGTCAAAGTTGAGATGAACCACCCTACTGCAGGGGATTATATTACGCGATAGCGTTAAGATGTTGTGCACATACATAGTTCATGGTCTTATGAACCTCAGATGTACTTTTGATTCCTATTTTAATCTTGATTCAAAAGCCGAGACTTCTTTTGGTTCAATATCCATTATTTATTCGCATGTTATTATTATTATTATTCTATTGTTAAACTTGTGGGCAATTATTGCTCACTCTTGCATAATAACATTGCAGCTAAGATTGAAAGAGTTGATGAGCCATCCTCAAGTAAGGGCAAGGAAAAAGCAAGCAAATTAATGATGAATACTTATTTAATATTTGAATGTTTATATTAAGACTTATGATGTGATGTTTAAGACTTATTTATTTATGATATTTCCGCATTTGATGTATTAAGGTTAGATAACATGAGATTGATTTATTTTAGATGTTGTAACCCTCTATTGGAAAGATTCTATTTAAATTTTTATTGTTATCATTATTATGGGTAGTTAGATGTTAATTATTTTGTTGAGTGAACACCAAATCTGAGGGAAGTAATTTGAGTACCTAGATTTGGGGGTGTCACATCTGGTATAAGATTATAAATGGTATATAATACTGTAAAATTCTAAAAAATGGATTTATTGGGTTGTCACGATTAGTAATGTTGGAAATTATATATATGTATGATATAATATTATAAAATTCAAAAACCGGTGTAAGTGTGAAAATCGGAGTAATGGATGAACATATTAATTATGTAGGACAAGTGTTACAATATGGGAATGACAAATGTCATGCAATGGTGTTATGTACTACAATTTAATATATTTAATAGATGTTCATCTCAATTCCTAATTCAAATATGTTAATAAAATACAATTTCATGCAAAATATATTGTCAAGATAACAATAGATATATAAATTAACAAATAACTCAGTTTATAAAATTTCTTATTTGTATAAGAATCAACAAAATTTTAATAAAATAAAAATAAAGATAAGAATAAAGGTCTATTTTGGTTTGAAAAACCTCTTGTGACCCTTCTTTTCGATTATAAACGATAGAATCGTCCATTACGATATATAAAAAATAATAGATTTGAAAGGATAGCAAAAAATGAATTCAATTTATATATTACAACTAATTTTTTAAAAATATGTCATATATCCAAAAAAAAATTAAATTCAGTAGGGTCGGTCAATTGATCCCAAAAGCCAAGACCTAGGTTTGTCCCTAGTGGAAATAAATTATATTAATTATCCATTAATATCCATTAACATTTTGAAACTTATATGATTATTCACAATAAATTGAGATGATTAAGTAACTATAAAACAATAAAATTATAATAAATATTATTTTTTAGATAGTTTACCAGTCTTGTTACTGGATGAGATCGTTGTTGGTGGAAAAAGAATAATTAATACTTTAATAATCAGTTTAAAAAAAACATTAGACAGGTATGACAAAAGGAAGTACACATAAGTAAAATAGACTTGTCATAGTTTTAATTATTTTATGATGTTAATTATTTTCACCCAACAGAATCACTTTTTTGGACTGACGCGCTTAATATAAGCCCGTCAAAATTCTAAATTACAAGTCCGTACACTTTCGTAGGATGTACTACTATTATTGAAGACAGCACGAATGTCAAATTACTAAAGTACCCTTAGCAGATTATATTAGTAAGTAAGTAATTTCTTTTGGTTCGGAGTAGGTATAGGCTTGGTTCGGAGTAGGTAAAGTTAATGAGAGACTTGACTCGGTGGAGGTGAGGTAATGAGAGACTTGACTCGGTGGAGGTGAGGTGAGGTGCAGCAAAGCAGAGAGCTGTCATAATCAATGCCGTTTGTTTTTAAGAATCAGTCAGTTGCTGGTTTTTGATTCAGACCTGACATATTAATAGCCGCATGCGACACAACATTTGACAAAGCTAGCTCTGGCTCTACCGCTTTTCTAATAGTACCACTTCTTTGAGAGGAGGACCATCATGTAATTTACTAGTACAATTTTATTTATACTCTTTCCCTCTCAAAGGACTCAAATTTAGTAGTATCTTGAAAAACGTGATTTGACATGCAAACCGCAAATTTATTTATTTTTCTTCCATTAATTGTAAAATCTTAAATTAAATTCAGAATTACTTAATATTGTAAACTACAGGATTTGTGTTTTCAATGTGGACGATTTATACATGGAACAATATTGCTTAGTAATGTGTCATTTACTTAGGCCCAAAGACCTTGTGGTCAATGCCATATTAACATATACTCTTTCTGTCCCACAATAAACGTTATGGTTTAATTTTTATGATTAAATTAGTCATTTTTAAAATTATTAAAATTTAAAAAAATTTCAAGATACACCTAAAGATTATAATCATAATAAACTATAAAAAAAATGTACTATTAATGCCAAGTTTCATAATTTAAAATTTCTATATAGATATTTTTAATTATTTATTTTTAAAATGGTTAATTTGACAACTAAAACTAAATTACGACGTTTATTATGGGACGAAAGGAATAGTATTTTTATGGCACACACTTAGGGATGGCTGATAGACACATAATTAATAAGTACATTTTAATATTCTCATATCTATTATTTTATATGCTTATTTTATTTAACTAATATATTTTATTTTGTTTTGAAGGAAATAACATTTATTTTTCTTGGGAAGCAAATAAATGATTTATATCCAACTTTTATAGATGGAAAAGGACTCTTGGAGGATTACAATATAGAGATTGAAGTCAAGAAGAGAAAAAAAAGGAAAAAAGGAACAAAAGTGTCCAAATTCAATTAATCTAAATTAGGGCACAAATTTATTTTCACTATAAAATATGTCTTTTTTTTTTGTTTTTAGAGAGAACACGTATTAGGTATTGTATTAGTTTACGTTAGGAGTAGGAGTAGATTAAATTACTTTTTTATTGTACATTAGTTAGATGATCGTTAGTTAAGAGAGTTTTTTTATTTATTTTTAATCTTCTTCTTTTCTTTATTTTAGTTAGTTTAATTATTTTTCATGTCTAGCTAATTTCTTTAATCTAGGATGAAGATGAAATTAAATAATTATTCATGATAATATGTGACGCCCCAAAAATAGGTCCATTCCATCCAACCCATTCTGAGTCGCCAAATACATGGTACAGAAATAACTACAACTTTATTATTACAACATATAAACTGTGAGTTTAAATACAGATATTGTCATCTAGACAATATCCACACGCAAATAAATCCCCATCACAATTATTGATACATTATTTTATAAAAATAGTGAGGACTACTAAACAACTCTCTCTAGAACCTTCATTCCATACCCATTAAGTACTTCATTACATTCTCGCCTCCTAAGAAAAAAATGGAACACAAAAGGAAAAGGGTGAGCTCAAACTAGCCCAATAAAAAATATTATGACTAAGATAATATACACCAAATTATCGTTAGTCTTCAACAGGAAAAATCTAATAGAATACAATAGACAACAAGTTTTAAATCAATATTCGTGGTGAAATAATAATTCATTAGAAGAGTTAAGTAGAGAATGCAAACTACTATCTTCTATGTATGAATTTAAAAGTTCATAAATCTATCTTTTATCCTGTAACATCAATCAATATATATCCGAAATCAAGTATTCATCTTTTGCACTACTGCCAAAGATATTCATCGATTAGTCATGTTCATCTAAACACTGTTCATCTTTGCACTACGGGCCAAAGATATTCATCGAAATCATTCATCTTTGCACTACTGAGGCCAAAGATATTCAATAATATCATCATTTAAGACTAATGATGATGAAAAATATTTTTAAAAAGCGAATCCGGTGAAACAAAATGACAAGGATTAAGGATTAAGTACTTTGTTTTATCCGTGTCAAAAAACCTCAAAAATAATCATAGTGGTGTAAAATTCAAGAATGATCAAAACATAGATACAATCAAAGCTAGTATCCTGATAGATATTTTAGGCGAAAAGGAAAATTTTCATTTTTAGATGAATAGTGACGTATTCGTGAATAAAGGTCGTATCGTGAATAAGTCAGATATCGTGAATAAGTAACTCGAACACCAAAAGTTTTAAATTTGATAAAAACTTGGATCAATATTTCAACATAATGATATTGAAGAAATAATATCATTACGAAAAAAATAATATCCCTTACCTCGGAAAAGCAAGACTTAGCTGGAATCTGGATATAAATTTATAACTTGAACTTGCACCAGATAGCAATACTTAAAATATACTCAAACTACTCACAAGAATACGCTCGATAATATAGAGAAAACTTCAATTTCTGGTGTGATTTTCAATTCTAACATAAGCACCATATTTATAGGAAAATGCTTAGAACACCAAAGCAGAAAATTTATTATAATATTAATATATTTAGTAATCTTCTACGCCCACTTTGACAACCGATCTCGAGATCATTAAACACATGCTAGGGCTGTCCACACAACAAAAAAAAACGTTTTATTAATATAAATATTTAAAACTTCCAAAAATCAATTATTTCGGAGCTTCAGAACTTCAATAATTCATAATAAATAGCCCTTTTGTCAAAAAATTCGAAACTCGCGTGAATTTTTATAGAAAATTCAATTTTCTACAACTTTGCAGAAGAAAGTTTTTCCAAATTTCAAGCGAGAAATTGGCCAAATCCATAAGCAGACGATTTTGTGGTATAATCAAATTTCAATCAATAAATGGGGTCCATAGAGCATGTTTAACATGTTTTAAACATTTATTGTAACAAAAATACTCTTCCTCCTCGTATACTCATATATCTCACATTCGATTTGTAAAAATATCACCATTATTATATTATTAAAATATATATATATATATATATATATATATATATATATATATTTAAATGAATTATTTTATCGAGAAAAAGATAAAATTTCAATTTTCAACAATTGTCACATTAAAATTTTCTCCATCTATATCCACATAAAATCAATATTTTTCTCATCATATGAATCAATAATTAATTATTCACAAATAATATTACGAGAATCACAATATTGACAACCAGCGGTTCCGAGAAAGAGGGCTTTCAATAAGAATTTCTCCTTCTTGACGCATGATTAGGTGACCAAACCTCTCCTTAAGCGAACTTTCTAGACATTGCCAATAATGTTATCTAATAATATTATTAGGATAATATGAATTATTGCTTCGATAATGAAAAAATTGTGTAATGGCAATTATTGAAACAACAACAATATAAATATCAACGCAAAGACAATTATTAAATCAATAAAATAAAATCTTGAACATTAATCACTGTGTAACCATTATTGAGTAGTGCGCCTTCTTACGTAAGAATCAATAATTGTGTGCAATCACTAGTGTCTTCTTGTGTTTTAAACCAAGAGTATTTTAATAAAGATAATTGGTAACAACTACTGTAGTTATTTTTAAACAACTTATATTTATCGTTTTCTTCATCCAATCGCTTTCCGTTATGGGGCCCACACATGGCTGCGCCGTCGTACTAATATTCCCCGACAGTACAAATATTCTACGACCAAACGAATATTCTCCGAAAACAATGAATATTTTATAACCACTTGCTTATTTTGAAATATTTGCGTATTTTACCCATAACCATCCACATTAATCACATCAACCGTTATTATTTCAAAATAATAATTAGAGGAAATTAAATTTTATTTATTAATTATTTGGGGTCTTAC
Organism: Panax ginseng; assembly: GCA_020205605.1. Classification (NCBI taxonomy): domain Eukaryota; kingdom Viridiplantae; phylum Streptophyta; class Magnoliopsida; order Apiales; family Araliaceae; genus Panax; species Panax ginseng. The sequence continues at coordinate 30,068,944 of CM035132.1, forward strand.
ATAATATTTTTCGTCTCTTCTATTATTTATGCTTTTATGTTTAATTGATTTCACCTTCATGCATGTTTCGTTATTAAAATACCTTCGTTTTATAATTCATATGTGATTTTAAATTAATTAAGAGGTTTTGATAGATTATTGTTAAGATATGAATTTTTCATAATTCATACTTGCTCAAAAAAATTTTGAGGGGTTATAGTTAATCCTTTAATTTTCAGTCTATATATGCTTGTCCACGTTAATTGTAAATTACTAAATTAAAGAAAAGGGAGATCAAAATCATATTTGAGTTATAAAAATAGAAGAGATTGAATTATATGTTATGTTTATTATTTAATGGATTCGGATTCCTAGATTGTTTTCTCATTATTAGTTTTCATATTCTAGTTAATCAATTCTCAATTAATCTTTATTTCTAATTCGCCTAAAATAGATATTAAGAAAACATTAAAATTAATCTAGTCTCTGTGGGTTCGACTTGTACTTGTCAGTTCTTCAATTCGACATTATACACTTACAATACATAATTTTATCACATCAATGAAAATGGAATGGGGCGGGGCGGGGCGGGGCGGGGCGGGATGGGGCGGGGTGGGGATTATACATATTACTCTCATCTCGGGTCTTATAAAAAATTTCCATACCCACTCTTTTCACGAGGATTAAAACTTAACAACCATCCACATCCCCATGGAGAAATTTAAACCCCCACGAAGAATTTATAACAAAGCAGAGATTAATATTTTGTAAATTTTTTAAATAATAAAATAAATTTTAGTTATATTTATAATAGTATATATATGAAAATTAATCATATTTTAGCGAATACATAATAAAATTAAAAAAAATAATATATATATATATATATATATATATATGTGTGTATGTATTTACACACAAACACAAGAACATATATTTTAATTATGTAATATATAATAGTATAAATATTAATTTAATTAGTATATAACTATTCGGGGTCGGGGTCGGGGTCGAGGGTCGGAAGCAGGGGTGGGGGCATGCAGAGGTGAGGGAACCAAATATATCTCCTCCTCATCCCCATCTTCAGGCAGGGTCAAAATCGTCGTCTCTATTTAGAACGAAAACGTGGAAAAATCACCATGAGGACGGGATTGTCATCCCTACACACTGTGTTTGTAATTAAAAAAATGAAAATAAATAAATAAATAAATATTTGAGTATGAATTATAAAATATGGGTAAGAAAATATTGGAGGTATTTTAGGAATAAATGGGAAGATAGAAAAAGAAGTTAAAAGGGTAACACAGCTTCAAGAGAGCAATTTTTTCCATATCTCTCCCTTAATAATATATATAAAAAGATTTCCGTACTTTCTTCTTAAACTAACTCCCAAGTTGATAAATTTCCACACCTAACCTCTAAATTTAAATGTCTTCATATTTTTCCCTTTAAATTTAACAATGTTTTAATTATCTTCCCGAGTGAAAATTTATTTCTTAAAATTAACAAGAGAGTAAAAGGACACTTTAATTACAAAAATGATTTTGATCTTAACTAGTAATCTAGTCGTAAGTATGCAAAGATCATGCACAAATATGAAAATATGCGAATTTGTATTTGATGCAAGATTGTGGAACACTATAATGGTGTAAAATACTCAAATTTGAGTTGTAAAAAATATAATTATTTTATACCGTTATGATCATAGTATTGTTCCACAAACTAAAAATGAAATAAAAATTCATATACTTTCATATTCTTTGTGTGCTTTTTGCATATGTACGATTGAATTGTTAAGTGAGAATTGAAATCATATATATATATATATATATATATATATATATATATATATATATATATATATATTTCAGGTGACCTTAAATTAGGGATGACAATTTGAACCGAAATTGATTCGAAACCGGTTGAACCGGTCAATTTTATCTAAACCTTTAGCTTCGTCGGTGCAATTTGGGGTGAAAAAAAAAATTAAACTAGGACCGGTGCAATACAATTTTGATATTTTTCTCTAAACCGTATGTGCACCGCTTCTTGAACCACTATAAATATATTTATTTATTTTAATTATATATCTCTATATATTTAATAGTATTATTATTTTATATATAATTATATAGTCACTCAAACATATATTTTAATTATTTTTTACTTTTGCATATTAAAATTTAATTTATGAAACTTTTTAAATATAATTGATACGGTTAAAATTATAACAATGTTATCCAAAATTTAATTGAACATAAGTTCTTATATTACTTGTTAATATTTCTTGAGTTATTTTGATGAATGTTATTATAATGTGTTGTAAAACCGCTATAGGTGCGGTTCCAGACCTTCAATAAATTAGGGAAGGTCAATCTTAAATACTACTTTTTAGTCAATTAATAGTATAATATAAATTTCACACACAATATGTGTACCCAAAACCCTAGTAAGAAATTAATAAGTGGGTCGAGTTGAGTTGAGAAATAAGGAGGAAATAAAGGTGGAAGTGGCGAACGATGGGGGAGGCCCGTGAGGTGTAACGTCTGATAAGTGGCATGTATTACATATAAGTGAATGTGTCTGCATGTGTAGGTTGGGGTTTTTTGGTTTGGTCTCACGGGAATCCGGTCACCCTCTCTCACGAGCTCCGTCCCTCCTTCCACTCTCTCTCTTACATACATACATACATACATACATACATACATACATATAGGCACAAACAAAACCATGCATATATATATATACACCTAACAAACAGTTTACTTGATTTTTACGGCTCTAACACGTTTATCCTCCAGCTCCAGCACATATTGTGATACTTGCCTTCATCTTGTTCCCCAAACAACTTTCTTTGGGCGGTACGTTGCCATGTCAAGTTGCCATTCACTCATGAGCTCATTTACATTGTCATTTTATTATGATTAAATAACATAAATATATATACATGCATGCCTCAATATTGTATTTATATTCCCTGTCTCACACAAAAAAAATGTCATTAATTTATTGATTTTTCTATTATTTTTTTTGTGTTGATAGTGTAAAATATATAACACGAGATTCTTAAGTTTAGTATCATAATTAATTTCATTATAATGTCACAACCGTTAAACTATCAATTTATTATGTTTAGTGGTAGATGTATTCTTAATATTTATTATTTTTACAAATGGAACTTATTTTAGAAACAAATGCATATATCGTACGTAATCCTATTATTATTAGTTCTATTATATTGTGCTCTCTACTATGTAGTATAACTAGTTGCAGTTGACATAAGATAAAGTGAGAAAACATGGCAATTAATGGGGGGTAATTTGTAAATATTTAAAAAGCATAGTTCAAACCTTTACAGAAGCTAACGATGATCTTTTTTGGAGTCGAACGCTTAACAATGGACTTAGCTTGTGCATATGGTTTGTAGGGTTTTATGTGCATCGATCTACTAGTCCCAAATTGCGTGTTTGCACAATTGATTACTCACCTAAAAGATAAAAACACGGCAATAATTTTCTCTAGATATATAAATTTACGCAACTAACGGCTTAAGAAAATGCATGCAAAGATATGGCTACGACCTTAATCTTAAGAATAAGATTACAGACATGGAGTATATTTTATAAGCTCAGTTTTTTATGTGAGACCGAAGATTACATTAAAATAATTTATTGATCAATATGCTGAGGTGAAATTTATTACATTAACCATTTATAAAATATTTATAGAATAATTTATGTCTATAGCATTCCTCTAATCTTAACTAGAATGAGTTAAAATTATGACTTCCTAACTCCTAGGTAAGTTTTTTAGCGTTGAAAATATCATTTTTAATACTAATAGTAATAAAAAAGAGTATAACATGTGTTTATAATTGTGTAATACATGTAAATGTTTTAAATATTGAGACAGAGAAATGAAGAACAAGACTTCTAGCTAGAAATTACTCTCTCCGTTCTTTAATATAGGTCGTTTTAGAAAAATATTTTTGTTCCTTAATATAAGTCGTTTGAGAATTTCAAATAAACATTAATTGCTTAGTTTTTAATATTACCCCAAGTATTAAATGTAATTTTGGTTCTCTTACTAATTTTTATCCAATAAATAACAAACTCTTCTTCCAATACAAGGGCAATATAGATAATTGATATTATAATTAATGTTATATAATTATTATCTTAATATTTGTGTACAATTTTAAAATGACTTATATTAAAGAATGGAGGGAGTAACAAAGGAGGGGGTGATGATCAGAACCGTTATATATATATAAGATGCAGTTAAAGTTGATGGAGAGGACATGGGGAGGGTGCAACTAGCTAGCTAGCTAGCTAGGTCTCCTCGATCGAACTAATTAATGAAGGTATCTTTAGTCCTCGATCGTAGTATAAACTACGTACTGTGCGTAATGATGTGGCACCCTACGTACGGATCAGTTCCTTTAAGATGTTACTACTACTTTAATTTTAAGAATGAAGTGCGGTTGATATAAAGTGAATTTACTTTGTTTTTTAATTTATTTAAAATTAATTAATTAAAAAGTATCAATCAATATGTATCAAAAAGTGAAAACTAAAATTGACCAAGGCCCACATCTAGCTTTTTCATCGGTGATGATTTAAAATGGACTTAGAAATTAAAGACCAATAATAATATTAATTTTTAAAAAATGATAATATATATAACACTTTCGTGCAAGAAAGTATATCCATACAATTAGTAGAAAAGAATAAATTAAAAGTAATTAATCCCCTTGCAAGATTACATCTTTTGGTTAGTGACTGATAGAGGGTGTAAAGGGAGGTGGGGGCGGTTAATTATTTGGAGGGTTAAAAGGGTCATTACAAGGAGTGGAATAGGGACAAAGCTGTTACATATGCCTGCAATTGCATGGCAGCCCCACAGCGGTCTGCTGCTAGCTGCTGTTGACAGTTGACACCCCTGAATTCTCTATATTTTCTAGCTTAACTATACGGACTGCTGATTCTCCTTCCCACTTCAAATTATATTAATTACTTGCTTAAGTACTCTAGTTATACTTAATAGCGTACATTCTAATATCATGTTCATTATGCATAATATATATATATATATATATATATATATATATATATACCAAAGATATTTTCCATACATGCATCATGTTAACATAAACATGTATGCATGGACATGCAACTAGTTAAGGTAGAAGTATCTCTGTTCCAAACAAAATAGTCTCATTAAATTTTATACTTTAATTCTTCCTTGTAAAATATATAACCTTTCAAATGTATAATTGACTAATTTCAACTTTATTCGACTAAAATTATTTTGAAAAAAAATATGTTTCCAATCTGTAGTTGATTATTTTAATCCATGAGACATATATATATATATATATATATATACATTAAAAGTAATTAATTTAGTATCAAAAATACAGAAAATTAAAATAAACCATTTCTGAGAAAGAGCTAGGGAGTACGTAAAACTAATAAATAACTCATTCATACCACTTCAATATATTAATTGTGTTCATCAACCCAGCTAATTATACATAATCCATAATGCCTCTTAATTTTAAGGTATTTGCTGCTTCTTTTCTAGTCTGTTTCTTTAAAGTTCAAACTACTATTAATTAGGACTGTTGTTGATATTTATTTGTTTTAATTAACTTGTAGTCTCTATTCCTCCGTCTCTGATCTCATTTTCTTAGTTTACTTTGTCTTTTGGATACATGTGGATCACTCTATTCTGCCTGATCACTATCATCAGATCATCTCTACTCATTTTGTCTCTGATGTCCTCTCTCTCTCTCTCTCAATATATATATGTACACATAAACAAACCAGCTTCTTCTTCTTCTTCTTCTATATATATATATATATAAATATATATATATGTGGTAGCTCTATTTATATTCTATGCTCAGATCCAACCTTTGAACACAGCTGCTTATATTTAACAGTTCCTTCCTCCTTGATGAAGATCACAAGAACCCATCAACATCCCTTCATTAATTCCATACTAATATCTTTGCCTTTCCAATAGGAAACTCATCACCACCACCTAATTCTCCCTCTTTCTCTCTCCTCTTTTATATATTTTAAGTTTAGGGTTAATTCGCTTTCATATCCATATAACTCCTCAATCATATTACACAAATGATGTTGCCGGATAACTTGGCGGCGAATCCACCGTCAGCCAACAAAGAAGAAACCCATCAGGGCTCCGGCAGCAACAGCTGTAAAACGGCATCAACCAACACCAGACCGGCAGAAATAGTACAAGTCCTTAAGTGCCCCAGATGCGACTCTCCCAACACAAAATTCTGCTACTACAACAATTACAGTCTCACCCAGCCAAGGCATTTCTGCAAGACATGTAGAAGGTATTGGACTAAAGGCGGCGCGTTACGCAACGTTCCTATTGGTGGCGGTTGCCGGAAAAACAAGAAGATTGCTAGCAAGTCTTCCTCCTCAAGGCTCTCCTCCGGTGACTCAAAGGACTCTGGCGGTTCTTCTTATTCAGATATAGGTGGGTTCAAGTTCTTCAATACTCTCTCACCAGCTATGGATTTTCAGCTCGGAGGACTAAACAACAATTTTCCGAGATTTCAATCTTCAACAATTCCTTGTGCGAATAATAATTATAACCATCATCAGCTACCAACTTCATTTGGGGACATTTCAACACCAATTGCATCAATTAATTCATGTTTTGGTCTAGATCCCTCCGGAAACAATTCGGGTCATTTAATGGAGTTCAATTTTCCTTTATCTTCCTCTTCCGGGCTTAAACAAGATCATGGAAATGGATCTGGGTTCAATGGGGGAGTAATTCAAGAAATGGGTAGTACCGGTAATAATAATCTTGCATCTTCTATAGAGTCTCTGAGTTCAATCAATCAAGATCTTCATTGGAAGCTACAACAACAAAGATTGGCCATGCTATTTGGTGGTGGAGATAATAATCGGCAAAAAGATGTTGAAAACCAGACTCAGAGACCACAACACATTTTGTTTGAGAATTTGGAGATTTCTTCAAAACCAGATGATTCCCATCACGGTGTTGCTGCCGGTGGTAATTCAAGAAAAGACAATAATGGAAGTGGTATTGGAAACTTGGCAACTGAGTGGTATTTTGACAAGTACTCTAGTTATGCACCTGCAGTGAATCCTACTCCAACAAACAGCAGCAGCGCAGGCAATGGAATTCAGGCTTGGAGCAGCTTTGATCAATACACAGCACTGCCATAGATGATGGATCAAGAGCAGGTATATTATATATACCTGTATAAGACAGATCGAAACTCAAAATTTTTTTATGAATTATTAGTATGATAAAATAAATTAGTTTGTATTTTCCCATTTTAGTATTTATCCAGAATTACATATATAATTAAGATGTATCCTATATATCCCAGGTTTCTTCTTTTGGGGTTGTAGAGTAGGGAAAAATTTGTGAAAGTGGCATGTAGTTTTATTTGTCTGTTTTTACTTGTTTGGTTTGAATTTCTTAAGATGCCCATGAAATTTTTTAGCTATTACTGATGTTGTAATTTATTAAGAATGAGTATTAGTTTTTCTGTTTCTGGTTATAAATTTGCATAATTGATCACATATTATCACATGAATAATGTAGGAAAATGATGCTTATTTGTTAAAGGATAATGATTTTTGAAAAATATTAGGTAAGATTACAAAAATTTTAACCAACTTAGAAAAATTGTATTGTAGGATCTCTTGATGCTGTCTTAATAGATTAGATATTTTTTGTCTAATTACCTATTTTTCAATCCATTTGGACAATACTTAATACACATAATAAAACTATGTGACACAGTATTTGCCTAACAAAATAAAATTTTATGCTAAAAATATTATTTTTCTTTATTAAATTATCTATAAAGTGGTAATTAAAGAGATGCAAAGAACAAAGAATTTAACTTTTTCCTTTTGATCATAAACATCTTTGAAGTCCTTTGATCTCTCTCTTTAATTAAATCTCTTTGGGATCTGTGATGCATTTTGGATTGTAATTAAATGAAGACTCAGTGGTGGGATATGTTTGATATGGTGGGTAATGGTATGTCAGTGATCAGAAACCTCAGTGTCTCTCTCTATCAGGTAACTGTGTCTGTCTGTCTGTCTGCCTCTCAGTTACTGAACTATGTAAGGACTATTTCACTACTGTTATGAATTAAGCAACATTACTAGTAGCTATCTGCTCTAGAGGAATAGGCCTTCCCTCTCTGCCTTTACTGTTTGCCTAGGGTACTAGCTAGTCTTGCAGAACTAAGCTAGCCTGTCCATGCTCCCTCGTCTCTCTCTCTCTCTCTCTATATATATATATATGTCTGTATAACACGATCATAGTACTAGAGAATTTCCTAGGGTTATTGGTCATAATTAGTAGCTGAAGCTAGTGTGGTTTGATATGGTTGTGTCTGAAAAAGTGGAGGTTTGAAAAAGCATTCAATGAAAGACTGTCTACTTAATTGGAGGAGTACATGGGTGAGAGCACATATATATTTGTGACTTGAGAGAGAGAGAGAGAGAGAGGTGTAAGCACCTAGCCTTTTCCTTTAAGCTCTTTATATTTTTACCATATATCAATATAGAAAAAGTCTTGGCAAACCGGATATTTTGACAGAAAAATGGGATATTTTTTATTTGCGATTCTTAAAAAATATACGGTATTTATTTTAACAGAAATTTTAATAAAATATAATATATATATATATATATCTAAATTATACTTAAAATACTATATTTTGTAAAAATTTCTGTTAGAATAAATACTATATATTTTTTGAGTCACAAATAAAAAAAAATAAATTAAAAAATATCCAATTTTCCTGTTTAAATATCCGGTCTGTATAAAACTACTCATCCATATACTAATAATTATTTTTTGCTCGCCTCTATTAAGAATTAAGATAAAAAGAAATGTCTAAAACACCCCTATTTTAGTTAAGTTTAAATAGTTTAAATATATAAAATATTTATTTAAATAATTTTTAATTAATAAAATTTAACATTTTTAAATATATATATAATGTATTTATTTTTATAAATAATTTTTAAGTAATAAAATTTAAAATTATCAATTATATTCAATGTATTTATTTTTATGAATAATTTCTTAATTAATAAAATTTAACATTGTAAACTATATTTAATATATTTATTTTTATAAATACTTGCATAAATAATTTTTTGTGTAATATAATTTAATATTATTAATTATTGTGATAATTTGATTATTTAAAATTTAAACTTCATATTACTCCATAATATAAATTGGGATTATCTTACAAATTAATACATTCAAACTGTTTAAATCTAACTAAGGTGTTAGTGTTTTGGACATTTCTCATGACCTTAAGTACTCTTAGTAGCAGCCAACAAAAAAAAAAAATTTCTTTGAACCGTTGATCTTTGAATTAACTGTGAAATTTATATGTTGAAATAGTGTTCATAATAACAGTTTATTAAGAATTACTACTTTTTTTTTTTTTTGCTGATATGTATATTTCACCTTTTAATTCAAAAAGAAAAAGCTTGCCTCCCCACGTCAAAATATGATTCTAATTATGTTAGCTATTTAGCTGCATATGGATTATGGATCTTGATTTCAAACTATTCAAAATAGACTGTACGTTCATTTTATTAGAAGAGAATGCATTTTTTTCCATATTTTTTTTGGTGAAAACCATGGCAAAAATGCTTTATATTTATATCGAGTAATATTTGTCAGAGACGCTTGTCATATGCTTATTATACAATTCTAGCTCTCTTTATACAAATATAATTTAATTTTATAAAATTATCCAAATAAATTGTTTTATTTAAATTGTCTAGAATCAAAATTTCAACTTAATTAGCTTATTTGCTTTGGCTTTCAGTAAGACCCAATAATTTAAGTTCAGTAAATCTTTAGGTACTCCCAACTTACTAATAATTTACTGATCGATAGAATGTATGTCGTTTTGAGTATTTTTTTTTTTTTAAATTTTATGCCTCTTTCTCTTAGGAATATCAGTGAACTCCCCCCTTTTCTCCTACGTTAAATCTGATCCTTCTCCTACAACTCTCTCTGCTCATTTCTTGGCTCTTTGTCAAAACTCACTTGTCAGTTCAGCCTCTCCGATTAAATACCGGATTCACGCTACTCCATCTCTTTCCTCCTATGTTTCACTTCAAACAATAATTAATCTATGAAACTCTAATAAGGTAAACCCTTTTTTGAATAATTTCTACTTTCAATTGATGTATTGTTTCATTTGGATTAATTGATTTGTGTTTAATTGGGTTCTTCATAATCTTCGCTTTATTACCCAAAAGAAGAAGATGGTTTTTCAATTATCTTAGTCATCTCTACTTTGTGTATCATTACAATTTAGTTTGGGTTTCTTGTCAAATTTTTGATGGTACTCTTTTATTATTGTTTTTCTCAATGTGTTTTGTCTTTCAGGTTTTTTTTATGATTGCTGTTAATAATTTGTTTTGTTATGTAACATAAATTTTTGATTGGCCTTTAAATACATAAAATGCAATGCATTGCTTTAGTTCATACTGGCTAACTATTCAGTTTTTAGTTATGTAGTTAAGATTTACAGGCTTGTAAAAAGTTTGCAATAAGAAGAAAAATAACAATTTTTTTTATCTTTTTCATTTAGATTGTTTGATGTTGTGGACACTTTTTGCTGCTTGTGTCAAGGCCACTTTGAAAATCTACCAATGGAATCGGAAATAAATATTAGCTCTACAAATATGGATATTGATGTAGATGACCCACCTAACAATGAATGGGATGATGAAGTAGAAGAGAATGAAAAACAGAATAATCAAATAGTGGAAGAGCCCAAATTACATATGGTGTTTGACAATGTTGATGAGGTTTATGAATACTATAGGAGATATGGTGCACAACAAGGATTTGGAGTGACTAAAAGAAGTAGTAGAAAATTGGACGGAGTGGTTAAATATTTCACAGTTGTATGTCACAAATATGGAGAACCAAAGAAGAACTCAAAGATTACTCTAAAACCGCATCCGATTATTAAAGCAAGTTGTAAGGCTAAGAGTTGTGCCAATTTATCACTACAAAAAATCATTCATTGTTGACGGCTGTGTTGCGTCGCTTAATGACTCTCTTTGTCGTCGGCAAGAATGAGGTCATCGGCGGCAGACTCGTCTATCTACATCGCCCGTGATAGCAGATGGGTCGCCGCCTCGCCTCCGTCATTTCATTGTTGACAAGAGTGTCATTAAGCTGACGAGGGTCATTGTTGACTACGGTAGCGTCATTTATGACATATTATAAACGACGTTAGCATGAATTTAATATACCGTCGATAATATTTTTCCAAAAAAAAAAAAAAGCTTATCATTCTTGAACGCATGCACGCATTAATGACCCTTAGCTCCCGTCGCCAATGAGTTTTTAATAATAATAAAAAAAAATTAATTACAAAATACCCCTGTTCATTTACATATACATAATTATACCTGTTATAAACTAAAGAAAAATTATAAAGAATTCTTCACGAACGCATATCAATAACAATAATAGCTTTTGCTATATCAATGACTTATAGATAAAAATCGTACAATGTAAATACAAAAATGTAATCTAAACTCTAGTCTGTACAACTCAAAAGCTGTATAAATATACATATATGAAAGTCAAAATATAAACATAATGGGTACTACAACCCAAGATTAGGAATGTCGGTATCACCATCGCCGCTGGTCCCATCGCCGGTCCCACCGCTGGTCCCACCTACGGACCCACCGCCATTCTGACTGCCGGTCCCACCCTCAATAGTCTCATCAGCATCAGCACGGCGGTCATCACCATCTCCACCATGGGAATCGCCTCTGCCACAGCCTCGACCCGCCGAAGTCTCATCAACAAGACCCTACAATTAATATTAAAATATTAATAACAAATTCGAAAATAGAGCATATTTAAATTAGTTTTGTTTGTGTTCGTCAAGTGTTGAGTTTTGCAAACTGGACGATAACTCGAATTCCGTATGTCAGAATTGAGTCCCGTAAGTTCTAACACGTGTCTAATACATACGCGGTGCTATGTGTGTGTTTGCGTGGCATTCGGACGGCCGATGCGAGTTTTGGGCTGTTTTTCGGCTTTTTACCTAAGTGTTGACGAGTTTTGCAAACTGGACGATAACTCGGATTTCGTATGTCATAATGGAGTCCCGTAAGTTCTAACATGTGTCTAATACCTACGCGGTGCTATGTGTGTGTTTGTGTGACATTCGGACGGCCGATGCGGGTTCTGGGCTGTTTTTCGGCTTTTTGCCTAAGTGTTGGCGAGTTTTGCAAATTGGATGATAACTCGGATTCTATATGTCGGAATCGAGTCCCGTAAGTTCTGACGCGTGTCTAATACCTACGCGGTGCTATGTATGTGTTTGTGTGGCATTCGGATGGCCGATGTGGGTTTTGGGCTATTTTTCAACTTTTTGCCTAAGTGTTGGCGAGTTTTGCAAACTGGACGATAACTCGGATTCCGTATGTCGAAATCGAGTCTCGTAAGTTCTAACACATGTCTAATACCTACGCGGTGCTATGTGTGTGTTTGCGTGGCATTCGGATGGCCGATACGGGTTTTGGACTATTTTCGGCTTTTTATCTAAGTGTTGGCGAGTTTAGTAAACTGGACGATAACTCGAATTCCGTATGTCGGAATGGAGTCCCGTAAGTTCTGACGTGTGTCTAATACCTACGCGGTGCTATGTGTGTGTTTGCGTGGCATTCGGACGGCCGATGCGGGTTTTGGGCTACTTTCGGCTTTTTGCCTAAGTGTTGGCGAGTTTTGCAAACTGGACGATAACTCGGATTCCGTATGTCGGAATAGAGTCTCGTAAGTTCTGACGTGTGTCTAATACCTACGCGGTGCTATGTGTGTGTTTCGCGGGCATTGACTGGTCGATGCATGTTTTGGGCTATTTTTTGGCTTTTTGCCTAAGTGTTGGCGAGTTTTGCAACCCGGACGATAACTTTCGGATTCCGTGATGTCGGAATCGAGTCTCGTAAGTTCCGACGGATGTCTCAATACCCACGCGGTGCTATATATATGTGTGTTTGCGTGGCATTGGACTACCGTCGCGGTTTTGGGCTATTTTTCGCTTTTTCCCTAAGTGTTGTGAGTTTTGCAAAGCCGGACGATAACTCGGATTCCGTATGTCGAATCGAGTCCCATAAGTTCTGACGCGTGTCTAATACCTACGCGGTGCTATGTGTGTGTTTGCTTGGCATTCAGACGGCTGATGCGGGTTTTGGGCTATTTTTTGGCTTTTTACCTAAATGTTGGCGAGTTTTGCAAACTAGACGATAACTCGGATTCCGTATGTCGAAATTGAGTCTCGTAAGTTCTGACGCGTGTCTAATACCTACGCGGTGCTATGTGTGTGTTTGAGTGGCATTCGGACGGCCGATGCGGGTTTTGGGCTGTTTTTCGACTTTTTGCCTAAGTGTTAGCGAGTTTTACAAACTAGATGATAACTCGGATTCCGTATGTCGGAATCGAGTCCCGTAAGTTCTGACGTGTGTCTAATACCTCACGGTGCATATGTGTGTGTTTGCGTGGCATTTGACTAATTTGTATGGGTTTTGGGCTATTTTTGGCTTTTTGCCTAAGTGTTGCATGTAGTTTTGCAAAACCGGACGATAACTTTCGGATTCCGTATCCCGTAATCGAGTCCCATAAGTTCTGACGCTTGTCTAATACCTACGCGGTGCTATGTATGTATTTGCGTGGCATTCGGACGGCCGATGCGGGTTTTGGGCTATTTTTTGGCTTTTTGCCTAAGTGTTGGCGAGTTTTTCAAACTGGACGATAACTCGGATTCCGTATGTCGGAATCGAGTCCCATAAGTTTTGATGCGTGTCTAATACCTATGCGATGCTATGTGTTTGTTTTGCATGGCATCATTGACCGATGCGGGTTTTGGGCTTTTTGACTTTTTGCTAAGTGTTGGCGAAGTTTTACAAACTGGACGATAACTCGGATTCCGTATGTCGGAATCGAGTCCCGTAAGTTCTGACGCGTGTCTAATACCTACGCGGTGCTATGTGTGTGTTTGCGTGGCATTCGAACGGCCGATGCTGGTTTTGGGCTATTTTTCAGCTTTTTGCCTAAGTGTTGGCGAGTTTTACAAACTGGACAATAACTTGGATTCCGTATATCGGAATCGAGTCCCGTAAGTTCTAACGCGTGTCTAATACCTACGCGGTGCTATGTGTGTGTTTGCGTGGCATTTGGAAGGCCGATGCGGGTTTTGGGCTGTTTTTTGGCTTTTTGCCTAAGTGTTGACGAGTTTTGCAAACTGGACGATAACTCAGATTCCGTATGTCAGAATCGAGTCCCGTAAGTTCTAACGCATTTTTAATACCTACACGGTGCTATGTGTGTGTTTGCGTGTCATAGAATTACAATTATAAATTACATAAATTAAATAAAGAAATACAGAATTTAATTGTTTTTACCATTGAATATGTGGTGGGAAGATGTTGGCAAGACAATCAATTGACAAACGCGGATGGCCTCCTCCCGTACTACACCCATGAGGTCGTCAACAACGGCTGTAGAATCTATAGAGCCATGGACAACCTCTTGAGCCAGCTGGTAGATCCGCTCGCGTGATGGTGCGCCTGACTGCACAACATCGCTCGCCATGCACCCCTCTATGATCCGCCGAAAGAAGTCGTCTGATAATGAAGGGCCGGCACCCGATCCACTTGCACCACTACCTCCAGTGGGTGGGCGCCGTCGAGATCTCGTAGCAGGGACTAGGGTGTAAACTGGGACATGGGGAATGCCCACAACTCTACCCTTCTCGATCCCCACTTGTAGCTTGCACCCGATCCCTCTATCTCTCGTCGTTTAAGACGTGTGAACAGATCTTTGAGTGTCACCTCTGTCACCTGCCGTCGCCTCCCGCCACTCAAGATCCTCGAATCGTCGTCAAAAAAAAACACATTAGTAGATGATACGCAAAGAATAAAATGAAATAAAACAAAAGAATATCGGAATTTTACATACATACTAAATAAAATAATTACATAACTTACAGCAATGCGTTCTGCCTCAGGTGAGATATAACCACCATCACCTTTCTTTTGGTGGGTGTGCCAACAAAACTCCAAGCGGAAGGGTGCATGCTTTAAACTCACCTCGAGTCTCTCCGAGACTGGTCGACTGACCGAGACTCGTCTGCGATTGTGGGAGACGAATCTCATTGTCAGGCATTTGAGCATTTGTCTTGACATCTTCTTGAAGACCTCGCCATCCCAAATGCTACACATCTGATCCCACACTGCAACAGATATAAAATCTGGCCGGACATCCTTAAGTGTCTGTCCATCAGCCATCTTTGTCTGGGCCTTCTTCTTCCAGTCATAGACCCACTTAAGCCAATTCATCTCTAGGTATACATGTAATAACGGCCATGCCATGGGCTTCCGCCCGAATCCTCAAAAAGATAATATCTGCACATTACATTAAGAAGCTTAGTAGACAACATAAATCAAAGAGGTAACAGTATATTCAAATGGAATATAAAACTAGCATATGAATGATTGACATCCTACCCTAAACTCATCAATAATCAGCTGCTGTGTGCGGTCATCCACATCCGCCCACCTCATCCATGGGCTTGAGAATCGGTTGCGGACGATCCCAAGCAACGTGTTCCTTGGCGTGGCGTCAAGGATACTACAATTGAAATTAATACATTGCAAATTACAAAAAATATTAAATACTTATGTTATAGTAATACTATATAGGATTATGAAATTAATTACCTATGAGTCCCAACACGACATATAAGCGAGCGCACTGGGATTTCCTAAAAGCCAACGTCTTAGTCCCCGTGGAGGCTTCATCGATCACCTATGTAGTGAAATACATCAATATTTATATAAACGAATATAATGTCAATACAATATAAAATAAAAAATAATTTATAAGATGTATCCCAATAAAATATATAATTATACCGACGATCCATTTTGATCATCATCACGCTGCGAGAATCGCCACATTAGCCCCACGCTCGCAGACGCCCACCACGATCATCACCATGTGTGTAAAAAGCGCCATATATATGCATATACATTGTCAAATCATAAAAAAAATATTATTACATTTGAATACAACTAAAAGAGGATAACATACACATACAACTATATTATTAAACATTCGTAAATACTATATTTGAGCACAATAACAAAGAGGATAACATACAGATACAACTAAAAGAATGCAATATAAATAGTAACACCTTTAGTAGATTAATATAAGTTGAAGATAATGATTACACTACTACAAACTATTACATTTGAATACAACTAAAAGGACACAAAGAGTACATACTCCTAATCATTTATATCGTCAAAGCCATCAATATTTGAATCGTCATCTTCGAGCAATAGATCTTCACTATCGTTGTCATCACCATCTTCGTCGTCCTTAACGATTTCTTCAATTATATCTACCTCCTCAACAACATCGTCTTCACTTTCGAAAGCGACAACATCATCCTCTTCTTCACTAGACTCACTAATAATTGTTACATCAGCAGGTGTGACACTAGTAGACTCGACTTGTAAAGGTTCATCGTCTGGACGAGGAGTTCAGGCCTTAAAAACCACAGCACGCTGGTGGTTATAACAAAGATGCCATGGGCTTGTAGGGTCTTAACACTCGTAGCAGTAGTACACTGTGTTGCTTGACTTGCTAAAATAAAAGGCTAAATCCATACCACTCATCAGTCTTAATTTTGACTTAACGTTAACAGTCACCCGTCCTGATTTTTTATCTACTTTAACTCCATTCTCAACATCAAACCAATGACAATTGAAGCAAACTAAGTCTTTATGACCCCAATATTTGAGCACGACAACTTTTAGCAATCATCCATACCAGTCATCCCAAATGTTATCGTAGCAGCTACCTTTCACCACAACACTAGAATCGAAGAGAAGCGACTTTGATAATATCGCAATACTTAAATCAGAATCGCTGACAATGCAAAGATGTATAAGTATCTACAGATCTTTTAGGGCCATCGGCTATAAGCTTTAGCCGATTGTCAGCTAACTCATCTGTGAGGACCTAATGTACATTAACACAACATATTCTAAAGTTAATTACGCCATAAAAATAAATCTATGATGGTAGATTCATTGAACTTGTAAAGGTTAAACTTACATGATCTTTAAACCATTGCACAAATTCTTCATTTCTCAAATTTTGCAAATCCCCGTTTGATATACTCGGATTTGTTTCACGTACTTCAGCATCATATTGACTGCAACACAGTTATATACTCAATGTGTTTGTAAAGGAACTTGACACAATTATACCAGACATATATAGTTATGACTACTTACATAATGTATGGCGCTACTTCATTCATGTTGACAAGTGCATATAATGTGGCAGCTGCATACTCACTATCGGTCAAGAAGCGCCTTTTTTACCACCGAATGGGCGTACAGGATGACTAAAGGCCGTTAATTCTCCATTTTCCTCGTGTGCAACAGCCTGATTCCGACGTAAGCGATTGTGCTTCGTCTGAACATTCGGCTCAAAGTACAACGAGCAAAAATTAACAAGTTCCTCCATAACATAACTTTCAGCAATTGACCCCACTACACGGGCTCTATTCTTTACCTTTTGCTTTAGACGTCGCATATACCTATATGATATATAGATTAGCAAAAAAGAATGAACATTTTACCGTATTAAAAACATTAATGTCATTACCTCTCAAATGGATACATCCATCTATATTGTACGGGACCGCCAAACTTTGCTTCGTATGGCAAGTGAATAGGCAAATGCTCCATTGAATCAAAAAATGATGGGGGGAAGATCATTTCTAACTTGCACATTATTTCCATTATCTGTATCTCCATTTTATCTATGTCTTTGAGCTGAAGCTTTGTCAAGCATAGATCTCTGAAGAAATTAGAAAGCTCTGTCGATTGCTTCAACCACACGCTTTTGTAGAATAAGTCGATAAATGCCACGAGGATCAACTTTCGCATGAATACGTGACAATCATAACTTTTGAGACCTCAAACTTCAAATTTTTAAACTTTCAACCACTTGGTATATTTTAAGAATATCCCATGTGAGCTTTTAAGTCCACTGATCCAATTACATATCAATATCAACTGTTCCCTGGTCAAAGTATATTCAGCTTTAGGCGTTACCGTCTTACTACCCTCCTGATATAGCCACAGATCTTCCCTAATGTTTATTTCTACCAAATCAAGCCTCGACTTGTTGTTGTCCTTTGTTCTACCTTGGCATCTAGGATTTGATAAAAATGTTATCAACACGTTCTTCTCAAAGATGCATCGAATCTATACAATGACGGACGCAGAGTGTAGCCCAATAAGGCGTGTCAAAGAACATGGATCGTGTGTCCATTGTGAACCTTTCAGTAACCATAAGCTCGCTCTAATCAGTGATTCTTCCTCGAGGTGGAAACTTCAAATGACTAATCCAATTCAACATCACGACCCGAAAAACGGCCGGTACTGAGCGTTTTCTATTTTTCGATTGAATTGTCTACTTATCCGTCGATAACGATGTTCAATCGGCAAAAACTGTCTGGATGTTGCAAAGAAACTCATTTTCCCCCCATGTTTGAGTCGCATGTGACTTTAATCGACCCATGCACACGGACATGACAAGCCCCGTGAGTTGACCATCCATCGATCATTCCTAATGCCGGAAAGTCATTTATTGTCCACGAAGAAAGTGCGCCTCATGTCAAAGTTTCGCTTAAGAGATACATCATAAGTTTGAACCCTTTTTCCCACAACATCTTCAACTCATCAACTAACGGCTTGAGGTATACATTGATGTCTTTACTCGGACTCTTATCACCCAGAATCAGTAAAGGCATGAACATGTAGGGATCTTTTTCATGCACATCAAGGCTGGAGGTTATACACCACAATAATCACCGAGCCAAGTTAAGTAGGGCTTTGTGTAAGGTCCGTTAAATGGATTAAACCCATCCGTAGCAAGTCCAAGCCTAACATTGCGAACCTTTTCAAAGAAAACGAGGGTGCTTGTTATCAAAATTTTCCACTAAAGCCCATCACGTAAAGAAAAAGGCCGGTTGACCTTCGACTATGTCCCCGTAGAGTGCCACCTCATATCCTCTGCAGATGTGTGTGACATGAACAACCGCTGAAGCCTCGGGGCAATGGGAAAGTAACGTAAGATCTTTCTCGGCACTTCTTTTCCCTTTTTCTTGCGCTGTTCACGGTATCTACTTGTACCACAAATATCACATGACCTCTTATCTTTATTGACATCACCGTAATACAACATACAATCATTCTCACAAGCATCAATCTTCTCATACCCTAGATTGAGCCTTTTGACCATTTTCTTCACATCATAGTACGACTCCGGTAACTTATTGCCTGCAGGTAAGCACTCCTTCACAATGCTTAACAGTTCATTAAAACCTCTCTCGCTACAGTCATGCTCGTTCTTGAAGTGTAAAAACTTAGTCACGAAGCAGATAAGACGGCAGCTTTTCGTGTCTGGCCATACACAGCGGGCGCGTCGTTTTCATGCAATAACTCATAGAAACCCTTAGCCCCATTATTCGGCTCTTGCTCGACGCTACTATCATCCTTGTCTCAGATTCCATTTGGAAGTATGAACCAAAGCAGCCTTCACTATCATGTTAAGATACCAAAGGTTTCGTCACCTCTAGATTCCTGATTCGATTCATGTTCATACAACCAGGTTTCCCCATGATAGATCCATGTCGTATAACCCTGCTTGAACCCATACGCAAATAAGTCGCACATAGCATCACTCCTTTCCTTCCACACTTCATTCACACAC
The DNA here is from genome assembly GCA_020205605.1 of Panax ginseng. Taxonomy (NCBI): domain Eukaryota; kingdom Viridiplantae; phylum Streptophyta; class Magnoliopsida; order Apiales; family Araliaceae; genus Panax; species Panax ginseng. Next base: position 30,088,822 of record CM035132.1, read on the forward strand.
CTCTTACAAGGACATCTAATCTCATCGCCGCTGACTTGCTCAAATGCGAAATTGAGAAACTGTTCAACCCCACTACGGTAGTCAGAGCTAAGCCCACTCTTATCAGTGGCTACCCTACGTTCCATCCAACTTCGATCAACAGACATCTTGGACAACTGTCTGTATATATATGAAAAGTTAGACAAACACAATCAAGTCTCCAAGTTAATGTATATGCAAGCTTATGAGTTTCCTAACTTCATCTCCCACTCTAACAGTCAGCTTCTATCCCATTCTGGATGTGTACTCATCGATGTTAACAACTTGAACACATCTTTAAATTTTTAGAAATTTCTAAGAAGATTTTCCCATGGTCTTCAAGTACACAAAATAGCCTAACACATTGTAGTCTAAATATGCACCAAGAACGCCAAGAGATATATATCGACCGAAAATTCAAAAAATATAAAGACGTGCTCAAGTCGTTAACACTAACAAACCTCCAAGTGAGATCGAAACATACAAGAACGACCCCAAAGCAGGGACTATTTGAGATTCACTCCTACTAAGTGAATCTCAAAGCGGGTTTCTAAGCTTCCTAAACTATATGAAAATATGCACATGTCAAAGTAAGGATTATTTTTGTATAACAAAAAGAATACTAGCTTTTTATCAGGTGACAAACTATTATTAAACTAATTTTGGTGGGAATTTTTTTATTATTAAACTATTATGTTTGGTTAAAGGTACGAGATTAATGTGTTCTTTATAAACTCTAAATCTCGTTATTATTACTGCAGTTATCCAAATTCAACTTGTATGCACTTGAATAACTCGAAAAAGTTGAGGTCTTGTCTTTATGCTACTGTAATATATATAATTATCTTTTGACATATGTGGTTCCCCTTTATCAAGCTTCCTTTTCATCTATGCCAATTCAATATTCTTATATTTGATAGAATGGATTATTATGCATAACGTTAATAGTTAATTTCATTTATAATGTTAAACTCATCAGAGGTTATTTTACTGATTGATAAGGATTCAACCAATCGAAAAGTTTGGTTTTCAACCGAATCATCACGCTTTTGAGACAGCTTATAGAAAAAGGCGGAAGTGATTGCCTTCAAAAGGTGAAAGGGTGGAAAGAAGAAAGAATGAGAGCAATTTATAGGCTTGTGTAATTTTTAATTGGATGGTGAAATTTTTATGCCTATGCCAACTAGTTTAAGATAAGAATTGTCATTGAGTTGAATGTAAGAAGTCACATGCAACATAGACAAAATAATATTCCCATGTTACACACAAAAAGAGCCCAATCAAGCGTATAAATTTTTTTTCCGCAAAAAGAGACCTCTTTATGATAATAATATAAGCACATGTCAAGCATTCTAATTTCATTATCATGCCACAACTAAAGCTAACAACTTATTATTTTTAGAGGTAAACATGAAACAAATTCATCCTTAATATTTGCAAATGGGGATGAAACAAATTCATCCTTAAAATTCTAGAGGCTATGATAATACAAAGGTCTAAAACTTTGCTTCACGTGATCTATTAGTGGAAACCCATGAAACATTATAATAACGTAAACAAATAATCAAAAACGTATTGACAAATAGTCATATATGCAATCACAATCAAATTTCAATAAACGAAGACAAGAAGATTAAACTAGAAGAAGAATATAGGTTATAGATCCCAATTTAATATTAATATCAATATCATATAAAACAAGACCCACAATCCAACAAATTTGGATCACTCGAGAATGTAATTGTTACAAAGATTCCGAATACCCGGATCAATAAATGATAATAAGAATTGATAATGACAATAAATAAAGAGAAAACAAAGGGGCTAAGAAAATTCTCACACTTTGTACAAAAGGGTTCAGTAGATACTTAAGCAGAAAAATTGAAGAGGAGACTTCTCATTTTTTTGTTTGACATTATCACACAAAAAAAACAAAAAACTCTAGCAAACATTGCAATTTATATTTTCATGTAAACATGCAAATATTTGAAAGAGAGGAAGATTAACTTGCAAACAATTGCAGTCGAAATTGGGAAGACCGAAATTTGGGGAAAACTTGCAAACATTATTAGCTAGGTTAAATTTGGGGAAAAGCGAAATTGGGATTACCTTGCAATCGAGAGAGAGATAGAGAGCGAGGACATTGCGGAGAGAGAGACAGCGATGGCGACGGAAAGAAAAAGGCGATGGATTTACTGGAAAGAAGAAGCCAATGACACAGCAGAAGAAGAAGGGGGAGAAAAAAGAACAAGAGAAATAAAAAAAATTTAAGCTACTGTAAGTTAATATTAACCCATTCTCGACGGCACTCAATACCGACGGCAAAGGCCGTCGCCTATGACCTTTTCCCACGCCCGCCAAAAAATTCACACCAAAATTAGACCCGTTAAGGGTCATTCTCGACGGGCGTCATTGGTGATGGCTACGCCGTCGATAATGAGGTTATTGGCGATGGGGTTACAGCCGTCGCTAATGATGTCGTCACCAATGACCTATTTTTTTGTAGTGTATTGAATGATGGAAAATGGGGTATAACCACTTTGGAGCTTGCACATAATCATGGTTTAAGTCCAAGTAAATCTCATTTTCATCGATGTAATTGGCACGTGACCTCTTATATAAAGAGGAGACTTGAGCTAAACAATGATGTTGGGATACCAATGAATAAAAGTTATAATTCAATTAGAATTGAGTATGGAGAAAATGAAATGCCTTGTTTAAAGAAAGACTGTGAAAATTATATGGGAAAATTAAAAAAGCTAAGGCTTGCTGAGGGTGATGCTAGTGCACTTCAAAATTATTTTGCTAAAGTTCAAGCAGTGGATTCTAACTTTTTCTATGTGATAGACCCGGATGAGGAAAATCGAATCCAAAATTTATTTTGGGTGGATTCGAGGTCTCGAGCTGCGTATAAGGAGTTTGGTGATGTCATCACATTTGACACCACCTATTTGACTAATAAATATGATATGCCATTCGCTCCTTTTGTTGGAGTTAACCACCATGGACAATCCATACTACTTGGTTGTGGCTTGATATCGAATGAAGATACTAACACTTTTGTCTGGTTGTTTGATGTGTGGCTTTCTTCCATGTCTAGAAAAGCTCCACATGCCATTATCATCGATCAAGACAAATCAATGAAAAATGCGGTTGAGATAGTTTTTCCCAATGCTCGCCACCGATGGTGTTTGTGGCATATAATGAAGAAGGTTACTGAAAAAATTAAAAGGGTATGAGCATTATGAATCAATTAAATTTATGTTACATAACGTTGTGTATGATTCTTTGAGTGTGGATGATTTTGAATGTCAATGGAAGGCAATGATAGATAATTATGATCTTGAGAACAATGAGTGGTTGGAAGGATTGTATAATGAAAGGCATCGGTGGGTTCCTTGTTTTGTGAAAGATGTTTTTTGGGCGGGAATGTCTACGACACAAAGAAGTGAAAGTATGAATGCTTTTTTTGATGGATTTGTCAATGCAAAAACTTCCTTGAAAGAATTTGTGGACCAATATGATAATGCGTTAAGGAGTAAAGTGGAAAAAGAAATAGAAGCGGACTCTCATTCTTTGACTTCAAATGTACCTTGTGTTACACATCACGCCATTGAAAAACAATTCCAAGAGGTTTATACCAATTCCAAGTTTATAGAGTTTCAAACAGAAGTGGCGGATGGAGGAATGTATTACGATACAAGGTTTGTCGAATCTCATGATAAAATATTTCATTACGAAGTGAAACTTATTACTTTGGGGAAAAAAAGATCGGCCAAAAATTGTGAACTTCAAGGTTTGCTTCATTGAAGGGGAAAATGAATTTGAATTTGATGTGAAGTGTAACTGTAAATTGTTTGAATTTCGAGGAATATTATGTAAGCATATAGTTAAGGTACTTCATTTTGAAAGTTTTATATTTACCGTTCCAACGAAATACATTTTGAGGAGGTGGAGAAAGGACATAAAGCGACGTCATACTAAAGCTAAAATCACTTATAATGTTTGGAAAGACACTAATCTGGGGATGACGGAGATATGACAAGGTGTGCAATACTTTTTTCGACGTTATGACATTGCATGTGACACTCAAAAAGGTGTGACCAACTTGTAGATCGGCTTCTTGAACTAAAGGTGGAATGGAATACGGAGGATGGAGTTTTTGTGAAAAAGTCGACCTACTCAAAAGTTAAACGCGAAAGTGAATCTGAAAATAATGACCCAAATGAAAGCCAGAAATTACTTTCACCAAAAAAGAACCGATGCAAGGGGCGTCCTCCTAGTAAAAGGAAGGTAGGTAAGATCGAAGAAGTTTCGAAGAAATTCAAACTGAAGGGACAAAAAAAGGTAGAAATAATTGTGAATCAAGAAACACAAAGAATATGAAGAAGGTATGATTTTTTTTTTTTTATATATATATATATATATATAATTTGTATATTGTAACTTTTTTTGTAATTAATATTGTCTTATATAATGAACTTGTATGCTTCTTTTATTTAAGACATTTGAGTTGGATACGACTATTAATCAACCACCTATTTTTCATGAGACACAAGAGAGTCATCATGGAAATATTAACTTGAATGTGAGTAATGATATTTTTTTAAATTGTAATGATTATTATTTTTACTTTATTGGTGAGCATTTTTAAGGGTGCATATATGTTTTCACAAGAGGGTAATGATTTATGTTACCTTTCATAGATCATAAATTTCAGATGTATGAATTTAATTAACATCGATGGCTCTTTCTGTAACTTGTAGGAATCCATATGGGGAGATGAACTTCTAAATCTTGGCGCGATGTGGAATTCTGGGTCAATAGGTGAAGGCACTTCCAATGCTGGCTACAAAGATTTTTGACTTGATTTAGTTGTAGCTTTGATATATTAAAGCTATTTAGGTAGCTCGATGGATGATTCGGGCATATGATAATCTTTGTTCATATGTATCAAAAGTATTATAATTTTGATAATTTGTTTTCATCTTTAATTTTCAAAATTTCAATGTTAGTTTTGCTCTCAATTGGTGAACACAATAATCGGAATTCATTTCATAAACACTATAGTCACAATTTACATGTTTACAAGGGGCATACCCCAGGTAATTAAAAAAATGATGAAACAATAGCTTAATAGCTTAAGCAATACAAATAAGATAATATTTTAGTTTTTTTGTGTAGCTTCACTGCACCATGTGACACTGTAAGGTGTAACCTCCCCTGCTGCCTCTACTGGCTAGCTTCTTTAATGTCACCATCATCAGGAGTGCAAATACACTGTAGAGTGAAACACTGCAAATACAAATTGCATGAACTTTAGCAATTCTGTTGAAATGAATATTATACACGACAAAGTATTACTGGCAACACTTTCATAATGCATAGGGAACAATAGAAAATATAAGTTTAAGTTGTACATTACTAATAGAGTACAAATGAATCTTTGGACTAAATCTTCAACATACCATAATGTGTAATTGACTAATTGGCACAAGAAAATTTTGACTTTAAAGGTATTTCAATTTGGAAACCAGTACCACTGAATGTGCCAATCAAGGTAGTACAAATACATAATCACCTTGAGAGTAAGCTAAATCAACCTAATCATGACTCCACTTAGAGAACAACTAAGAGGTAGTTGATTATGCTTTAATCTGAAACATAAAGAATGAGCTAGTTCCTTTCCATGGTCCACTTTAATAGAAGAAAAACTACATACAAGAACTCCATTATTGAGTTGCAAGACATATCATCCAAAAATATCAAGGCTACCCCTACTGTCGAAGTAGGCTTTGGCTTTTGCCCTTTTAGCATCTGTTCTTTTATCAAAACTCATACTTTATGAAGAACCCAATTAAATCTAAATTACATAAGAAACACAAAGAAAAAACTCAAATTGCCGAGAAATCTTGGAAGAAACTTAATTAAACCCAAATGAAACAATACAATCAATTGAAAGTATAAATTACTCAAAAAAGGGTTTACCTTATTAAAGCTTCATAGATTAATTATTGTGTGGAGGGAAGCATGATTCATCTTTGAGTAACCAGAGAGGCTGAGCCGACGGAAGCGAGTGGGTTTGGACAGAGAGCGAAGGAGTGAGCCAGAGAGGAGTTATAGGAGGAGGAGATTTCACGGTAGGAGAAGGGAGTTTTGACAAAGAGCCAAGGAGTGAGTAGAGAGAGTTGTAGGAGAAGGATCATATTTGAGTTCACTGATATTCCTAAGAGAAAGAAGCATAAATTTTTTTTAAAAAAAAATACCCAAAACGACATGCTCTCTTGCGTTCGGTAAATTATTAGTAAGTTGGGAGTACATAAAGATTTACTCATTTAAGTTACATAGTTTAATAAAAATTCTAATTACATATACTGATGTACCTAAAGGAAAGGTCTTCAATTTAATTACTCCCTAATTGCAAAGGCAAGTGGTTGTAGCTATAATTAAAGAAACATTAATGTAGATAATTGGCACTCTTAGATATACTAAAAGCTAATATGTGTATATATATATATATATATATATATATATATATATATATATCTGATCAAATCAGTGAGGCTCCTTATTTTGTTAAAATATTGGATTTTTTTTTTTTTTTTTAAAACAACTAAATTTTTTTTAATATTTTATATGGGCTGGAATTTTTCCATATATATGAAGTGTTTTGGACGTGATTTGGATACCTATACCAAAAATATGTGTACAGTCTGCATGGTATGCATGCACTGCTTTTGTTATACGATATCAAATCACATCCAAAAACATCGTATTATGAAAAAAATTCAGCCCATAAATATTAAACTTTTTTTAGTTATTTTAAAAAGAAAAACCAAAAAAATCAAAAAATAAATACACATTTTAACAAAGTAGAGAGCCCTTACATATATATATATATATATATATATATATATATATATATATATATATATATATATATGTCTCCACCTTTTGAACATTTTGATGCATGGTATAATACTATACTTGATCAACTTATTTGAATAATAACATGTTAAAGCAATCATATTATTTTATTATATATAAAATAAAAAACGTATTTTTAATTTTAGTATAGAGTGATGTATTTGTTGTACTTATGAAATTGAAAAATATATCCCACACATTTTTAAGGTTATGTTTGTTTGTAAAAAAATATACGTAAGATTGAACAATTTGTCTTAATTTAACACTATTTCAAACTATTTAATTCATTTATTAAGAACTACTAGTTCCTTAATGTGGGACTATTAGCCTCATAAGCCCATTTGATTGCTTAAAATTGAAGAACTATTGATCTCATATTAATCTTTAAGAATGACAAAAATTAATCCATATGACTATTTATAGGACTATTAGTTCAATCCTAAATATATTTTTTATAAATAAATATGACCTAAATGTATATAATTTTAAATTAATATAAATAATTCAATCCTAAATATATTTTTACAAACAAACAGGACCTAAATGTATATAACGGGAGAGAGAGTTTTTGTAATAACTCGAGATTTTCTATATAAAATAAATAAGAAATTTTGCGTATAATTTTTTTTTATTTATTTAATGACGAGACTAAGTGTCAAGTAAAGTGAACGATAAATGCGAATACATTTATTACTTGAAAAATTAGAAATAATTTTGGAATTATTAATTACCACAAATTATATGGTAATAAATTTCGTAAGTTAAAAATGTTTTTATTAATTATTTTCCATGAAAACATGATTGGAAATAATATATGATGTGATAATTAGATTTATATAATAAATATTTTATTATATGAATTGTTCGTAATATTTAAGTTAATTATTTTAACTTGATTAGTGATGATGTGTACGAAGAATAAGTCGACATGAGATCCAAACACGGATAGGGATTGTGATCAAGAGATGAGAATAATAATATTATATTATTTTACAAAGCACTATAATTATGTCTTTGGGTATGTGGACAGATAATATTGAGCAATGACGACCAATTAGGTCATAGCATATTACCGTCTTTGTGAAACCCTAATTATTAAACTCGGTTATGGGATATTTCGAGTAGTGATCGTGTATATGAAGTTATTGTGAATAAGAATATCGGTAATTGAAGAAACCCTAATTATTTTCAGACGTCGATAATTAGGACAAACCCTAATTATTATAACCCTAACCGGTTGAAATTAGAAACCGTAACGACTGTGTTAGTAACATACACAGATAATTAAAGAACCACTAATGGTCAATTAGAAACCCTAATTGATGACGTTGAGAAACCTTAATTTTAATTACAAGGGTTTAATTTCGATACGTTATCAGACAAGTGTTTTAATTTACCAAAGGATATAAGTTAATTGGTAAATTATAAGAATTAAATCTAGTGATTAAATAATACATTTAATTGCCTTGTACTAGATTACCCATACACTCTTAAACAAAGCCCAACCATCACCCATAACAAATCAAAAGCGAGGATCAAGAATTTTTGGCAAAAAGGGTATAAGACCACTAAACCTAGAAATCCTTTGATTCGATGTTATTTGATGCAATTGATTGTTTAAAGTTGTGTAATAGAATGTTAATTGATGATATGGGTTGATAAATCAAAGACCCATAACATCAAAGTGCATTTAATTTGAAGATTTAAGCAAGTTGGAAAAACCGAATTCTGTTATTTTTTTTCACCAAATGTCAGAGGCCATAACTCTTTGCTCGATCATGAGTTTTGTTCTTCAAAAGTTGTTATGTGTAGCCTGATATGTGGTCTTTAATTTGCAAAAAGAATCAAGTCCATATCATGTATAGATTAGAAGTTATAGATGGTCAAACATGGTTGACTGATCATGATAAACTATTTTTGGGAAGTCTGTAATGGGGCATTCTTGTCCACTTTTTGTGCTTTAAAAGGTCTGGGATTTTGATATGTTGTAGTGCACTGAGTTAGGAAGCCATAGGCTTTGGAATGACCTCATTCCAACCTCGGATGAGGAATTACGGTGATTGGAAGGAAATGTGTCAAATTTCTCAAACCGAAAGTCAGCAATGGATGTGCTATTCGGGACACTCGTTTCGATCAGTTAATGTTTCCAAAACCTTTCGGGCTTTTGGTATATTATATTACACCGAATAAGTTTTCCATAGACTCAAACGGACTAAATCCGATATCGGAGAGAGAGTTATGACATTTCAAAGTAGTAGTGTCAAAACTTCCCAACAAGTGTCGTGCAGTCCATTTGAACGGAATTTCGGGGCTGATGTGTTTGAATTTGGAAATGGTCAAAGAATAAAAGTTGTAGCCCCTGAAGTTAGCTTCGCATGGGCTCACGAATCGCTTCAAAATGTTTTAAAATGAAAGAGTTATGGACTGTTTTAAGCGAAAGAGGTAAAGCTGAAACGAGATTGAAAATCATTATGAACGCCCACTTTTGACGACCGTTTGGGCTACCTAATGAACCCGAATTGGGTAATTCGTATTTTTTTAAAAATAGTCTTACATACCATGTATAACATATCCAAAAATCAGATTAATCGGAGTTATGAGCAATGCGTTAGAAAATCATAAAGTGAGCTATTGAAAATTAGTATAAACCAAGTCCCACATCGACTAAATTGAGAACTTCACCATTTTCTAAACCTATAAATGAAGGGCTTGGCCTTTGTTTCATTCACCAACAATAAGGTCTCCAATTTTGAGAAAGGCTTTGTTGTGGGAGAACTTTTATAAAGATCTCCTTAGTTAAATTTTGGCGTGGAAGTGCGATTCAAATACGTGGAATTCGATATTTAGGGTATGTTTTTATTTAATTTTTGTAATGTTATTATTTTTAATTGTTAGTTAAAGTTTGAATTTTTGAAGTTTAGTTAGTGTTGTTAATAAACTAGTTGGTTTACCATGTTTATTTTGGCTTGGAATTGATTATGTAAATGAGTTATTTGTGATGACTTTTAATATTTTGTTATGAATTTCATTAATTAATAATTATTAATGATATTAAAGTTATTTAATGATTATATTAAATAATTTAGTTTAAAAATGATTTTAATATTATAAAAATCATTTTAAATGAAAATAAGGTATTTAAAAATATTTTAAGTTATAAAATATAACTTTTAATATTTAAATGATAATTTCATTAATAATTAAATATTAATGATATTAAGATAATATTAATGATATTTAGTTTATTTAATGATTAATATTAAATAAATAGTTTAAAATGGTTTTACTTATTTAAAAACCATTTAAAGAGGATATTAAGGATTTAAAAATATTTTAAGTTATAATTAATGACTTTTAATATTTGGATAAATAGTACATTAATATTTAAATATTAATGGTAATTATTTGGGTAATATAAATGTTTTAAAAATAGTTTGAGTTATTATAAATAACTTTTATATTTTAGCAATGGTTTCCTTAATAGTTTAGTATTAATTAAACTATTAATGATAATGGAATTGTTTAATGTTTAAATCATTTAATTATGATTCGATATTTGAAAGTTATAAAATTTACCAAACTAATGACTTGAGAACCGATTATGAAGTTCGAATTTGAAGAAGAACACCTATAGTAATGATTATATCACTATAGGCCCTTTAGTGATGATTTGAATTATTTTAAATTTTTCAATTTTCGAAAATTGCGAAAATGATTAAAAATAAGATGTCCGATATTTACAGATGTTGAGGTATAGAATAAGAGTCTTAGACTCAAAAGATTTACCCGATAAAGTCCATTTATGACGATACCACAAATGTCGGAATCTTATAAAAGAAAGAAAAGACTACTCTGTAAGAGCATGGATGAGATATTTGAAAAATGTATAAAAATATTTCAAGTATAGAATATGAACTAAAAAGTATGATCCTTTGTGATTATGTGATTAGACTATGTAATAATTGTAATAAGCAAAGATTATGTGTTAAGATATATTGTTCTAATCGAACTAATGATCCGATTATTGATAGGTTATGATAAAGAGATAAAACCTAAGTTGAGATTTGTAATCGTGAATCAAAAAGTATCCTACCTTTGCACTTCCTTTATGCAATGGACATGAGTAAGAAGTTTCGTAATTATTCTATCCCTGCATAAATTATGTACTTTTTGATTATCGACATGTTAGCTCGTATATATATTCTGCTCATTGATTTCTAAATGGTTATACAAGTGTCCCCACTGGATAATCATGGCATTTGTTCACATGTTGATACACCTTTGTCAATTACCCGTATATATATGTTGAATTACATATTATTGTTGAAAGCAAGATTAAAACTTTCGGGTTTGGAATCGATATGTATGAACATCCCTATATGGGAAGATTTTTTGCTGCAAGGCGAGATAGAGTGAGCGATGAATTTCGTTCAAGTTATGTAGTATTGATCAATACAGGTACAACGGGGTGATCACCCTCCGCGTTCCGTAAGTTATGACGGTTTGAGGATAGAATTCCGCTAAACCTTTTCGAAAATGAAAAGAATGTTCATAGTATGTTTCTTAAACCCTATTCAAGGGTAGAGCCGAGCCAAATTTAAAGAATTTGAAAGAGAGTTGTTATGTGAATTTTTATCAAGACTGATTACTTCACAACTTTCAATTCAATTGTAGAAGTGTTATGTAAAGAGAATACTTATATTCTTTCAAATTATATATAATTGCTATTACTTTTTGGGCACTTAAATGCTCATCCTTGCTTAAATTAAATGTTTTCGATTATGTATGAAAGCAAACTCAAGGCTCGAGCACGAACAAAGGAAAAAGGAAATTCGATCGAATAAGTGTGTATTATGAGTTAATGGTTATAGTTGTATTGGTATCTATTCAAGTATTGTAAGGAATGTATTTGAAGGTCACGCTTTTTGGGAAGTAAACTTTGATGTATGTAAATTAAGTTCGAATGTATTATTATTTAGTATTATTCAAATTTTAAAGAAATGGTATCGTGGAGAACCGAAGTTCGGGTTTCAAGTACATGGATTTGGGGTAAATCACGAGGTTGGTATCAAAAGCATTGGTTATGAAAGCTTAGGTAGGAATACCGAGACTAATAACCGCAATGATTAGGATAAGTATTAACTCATATAGAGTTAGTTGGTCGATAAGATTCAAAGATGAATCTCTCATGAGTGTAAAGACGCAGAGTTCCCTAACTCGATTATAAAGTTAAACGAAGAGTGGGGAATAGATTGAGTCTAAAAGACTGAAAGTGCGCTTATAAGAGATCGTAAAATAAAATGATCAAGATATAGAACTAAATCGTAATATATACGATGAGATCTTAAGTGATCTCGATAAGGCTATAATGAAATGTAAGGAATCAACTCGATGATTGGAAAGTTTACAAAGAAGATTAGCGTGTATGAATTATACTATCAATTAGCATACAGATCCGTAAGAGAATTATAAATAATTAATTAAATTGTATGGAGAATGGGGTTAGTGTTAGATGGGGATTCAATTGAGGACTCATGGCTCAAAATTTGAGTTGTATGATTCTTTGTATGGGAACTGAATTGTACTTGGTGTAAAAACCACTTAGTTTCCGCGCATCGCTAATCATTGAAATGTACGTCGCGCTATTTGTTATATGCACATTAAGAGGATGACTCCATTCTCGTGTGTATAACAGTAGATAGGTCATAGATAGAGAATATAAGATTAAGTTCGAGTTCTTAAAACTCATACCTATGAGACATTCTTGACTCATAATTATATGAAATGTTTATGAACCCCTCAAATGAATGGACGCCAAAGGTCCGACTAAGATAAGTTCTTTAACTCATATGATTATGGCAATTTATGAACTCATAAGTGTGGTTTGATTTAACTGGGTATAGTTTTGTGTGAATGGAGTGTTATGGATTTGAGAACAGATAGATTGTTAAGTAAATGATTTTTAGTGAAGGTGTTAGGTTTTCCTAAACTCCTAGCTATGCTAAACTTCAAAATTTTTGACATCAAGCTAAATACGCACTATGTGTTTTTGAAAACAAAAATGTAGACTCGTAATCATTTTTGAAATGGTTTAAAGTACGATCTATGCTACTTTATTTTTGGCTAGACATAAAATGATTTGAAATATCAAAATTTGTTTTTAATTATCACTCATGTACCATGTAACTCAGTGCAGAGTAGATGATAAAATGTGATGGAGTTGTAAATACAGAATACTTAGTGTGAATTTGACTCAAGTCATTTGTTCCACTATTCATGATGATGTTATGACATAAAGTCATACAATGACCGGCATCCTCAACGGATTATTAATACAAGACGCAGCATCATGACGTCATTCTCGAAAATGTTTTCAAAAAGTTTAATTTGCCAACTAAGGTTTGGCTACATCTAAATAATTCGATTGAATTGAATTATTGATATGAGTCTATGCTATTTGAATCGCCTAGACTAATGTTAATGAAAACTCTAAGTGTTCATTGAAAGAAATTTCCCGAACCAAATTGTTTGGTGCGGAATCCTATGATAAGACCGAGGTGAACAATGTTGTTTGGATAAATGATCCAATCTAATGGAGTAAATATTCGCTAGAGTATGATTAATCGTTATGCATGACGTAGGGGTACAATAGGCTAATCACCTAAAGTACTATTAATGGTAGTTTACCTTCTTTGTGATTGTAAACATACCGTGTAATGTTTTGTTTTCATGGTATGAATACCGTTAAAACTATGTGTTCATGGTCTATATGACCCCTCAACACAATTTGAAAACTTTTACTCTTGTGAGAGGTGTATTGGGTAAAGATGTGATGATATGTGTGAATGTTGTAAGCACAGATAGAGTTAGTTAGAAAGTTATAAGGGAGGTTGGAGCAGAGAGGAGATATTCGAGATAAGACGGTTGAAGGTTGAAATAGAAGCCAAAGACACCGAGATATATACCTTGGACCAGCTTTAGTCATCACCTTCATGCGATTCGATGCGAGTGGATGGGAGCGCTTTTGGCAGAGATAGGCGTTGATGAGAATTGAATAAATTTATCGTCAATCAAAATACGAGACAACGATATAGAACTCTTGATTGTTGTGTATATATACTATATGTTAATCAAGATAACTTATGTATGTAGATGTCTCGGTGAGAAAGATATGTGGAATAAGAAGGATCATATTCACTTTAGAGCTAATATCGAGGCCAACAGATGAAATAGAAGCTCACTTAGAACCCAAATCGGACGAGGTGGCTATCGTGGAAAAACGAGCATCGGATCCGTAAATGTTGGATTTGACAGATAGTGATTCAAACACTAAAGTTGAAGCCGCTTCAAGCATCAACGGAGGTGCGTGATTTGGAGAACAAGGTTTCTTCATTGGAAAGGTTGTGGGAGATAGAAAAGTTGATGCGTCAGGTGTTAAAGGAAACAATGGAAGAGCAGGATAAGCTCAAAATCCAAATTGACCGGATGGAGCCTCAAATGACACATCCGTGAAGGACACACCTCTCCTCGTTGCCTCCGACTATAAGAAAGGTGGATGTTTTAATTGTGGGATGGAAGGACATCGAAGCGAATGAATGTCCGAGAAAAAGGCTTGGTAAATAAGTAGTATGGGTTATGTATGTAATATGTGTGATAAGTAATGAACTATTTTTAACTTTTATGTTGGTTAAGATTTTAAATCCAGACTTTCGTAGTCACAAAGGATAGTTTGTTGATTAAAGCAGGATGTCTTTGTGTAAATATTCGATAAATGAATATGAATCTAAGTTTGAGAAATGAAACGAGTTTAATACATTAATCTTATGCAATAAGGTTTAAAATGTAAGGTATAATTTATGGTTTTATTTAACCAGATAATGCCACCAAGACGTCAAACTCGAAAACCAAAGGATAGAAGAATCTACTATCTTTGAGAAATGTTTTAATCGATGCAAAACTTTGCAAACATGGTAGCTCAAAGCTATCACGTGAGGAACACCGATTCATGGAAACCAAATGCATAATCGCTTGGCAAAATTCAAAGACTTCAAAGCGCAGTAGGACCACGAATTCGAGAGGATTAGGTGACCCTATAGAAGCCGGACTTGGGTGAACGAGATAGAGAAGGCGTCAGAATCGCTAAAGTAGATGAGGGCAAAAGACCGCTTTTTCCACTTATATGATGAAAGGGAAGCTAACTTTTGGTGGGAGGCAAATAAGACTCAAGCAGAGAAGAAGAAATTACTTGGGATAGGTTTAAGGATTTATTTTTCAAAACTATCTCTCTGTTAGTATGCGATCTAGAATGGAGGTGAGATTCCTAGAGTTAAAGCGAGGATAACATGACCTGCTTGTGGAGTATGCAAAGACAAAATTTAATGAGTTGGCTAGGTTTGCTCCACATCAAGTGGATCTGAGGCTAGGAAGGCAAGGAGATTTGAGTGGGCTTAAAACCCGACTCTATAATAAGGTGTCAAGATCTTGTAAATCAATACTTTTACTTGCGTGATCATGGAGAAGGCTATCATTCTTTGAAGCAGGAAGTGAGGCCATGAGCCTCTACCATAAGGAGAAGAAGAACAAAAGCAAGTCGGGAGGAGCAGGTAAAGATAGAAAGTAGTAGTGGGAATAGGGGTGAGAAAAGAATGAGGAATTTTTTCCGAGAAAATGCAAGTAAAAGCAGGAAGGTATAAAGAAGCGGGGTAGTGCGGTGGAAGAATCATGGGAAGAATCACTCTGGCGAAAGTGTCTCAAGGGCAAGTTTGTATCTTCTGCAAGTGGGCAAGAGGTCATATCTCTCCCAAGTGACCCAACTCAAGGATGATCGGTAGATGCTTCATATGTGGATCGGTGAAGCATAAGGTGAGAACTATCACAGAGGGGAATGGAGGCAGGGAACGTAACCACGGGGAGAAAGCGGTGGGACGTTAGCAATTTCAGACCAAACTCAACCAAGAACTCCAACGAAAAGCAACTCCGAGGGTTTACAACATGACGGTCCGGGGATACGGTGGCATTTGGAAAGTAACTCCGTGTCCTATTTGAATAACTTATATATCTTATATTTCGCTTAATCGGATGAGACAAGTGTTATGATGAATAATTAAAGATCGATTCGATCAAGTATGATCGAGATCTACGTACAATGATTATATGCTATATACCCTTACGTATATGAGTTTTTAAAGTGGTGATTAGGGACGGAATCTTTATAAGGAGGGTGAATGTAATAACTCGAGATTTTCTATATAAAATAAATAAGAAATTTTATGTATAATTTTTTTTTATTTATTTAATGACGAGACTAAGTATCAAGTAAAGTGAACGATAAATGCGAATACATTTATTACTTGAAAAATTAGAAATAATTTTGGAATTATTAATTACCACAAATTATATGGTAATAAATTTCAGAAGTTTAAATGTTTTTATTAATTATTTTCCATGAAAACATGATTGGAAATAATATATAATGTGATAATTAGATTTATATAATAAATATTTTATTATATGAATTGTTCGTAATATTTAAGTTAATTATTTTAACTTGATTATTGATGATGATGTGTACGAAGAATAAGTCGGATATGAGATCCAAACCTCGGATTGGGATTGTGATCAAGAGATGAGAATAATAATATTATATTATTTTACAAGACCATAATTATGTATCGGGTATATCTTGACAGATAATATTGAGCAAAACGACGATCAATTAGGTCATAAAGATATTACCGTCTTTGTGAAACCCTAGTTATTAAACTCGCTTATGGGATATTTACGAGTAGTAGGATCGTATATATGAAGTTACCGTGAATAAGAATATCGGTAATTAGAAGAAACTCTAATTATTGTTATGACGTTGATAATTAGACAAACCCTAATTATTATAACCCTAACCGTTGAAATTAGAAACCGTGAACGATGTGTTAGTAACATACACGATAATTAAAGAACCACTAATGGTCAATTAGAAACCCTAATTGATGACGTTGAGAAACCTTAATTTTAATTAAGGGTTTAATTTCGATGTTACTGTA
The DNA here is from genome assembly GCA_020205605.1 of Panax ginseng. NCBI lineage: Eukaryota > Viridiplantae > Streptophyta > Magnoliopsida > Apiales > Araliaceae > Panax > Panax ginseng. The sequence goes on from CM035132.1 coordinate 30,105,807, forward strand.
CAAGTGTTTTAATTTACCAAAGGATATAAGTTAATTGGTAAATTATAAGAATTAAATCTAGTGATTAAATAATATATTTAATTGCCTTGTACTAGATTGCCCATACACTCTTAAACAAAGCCCAACCATCACCCATAACAAATCAAAAGAAAGGATCAAGAATTTTTGGCAAAAAGGGTATAAGACCATTAAACCTAGAAATCCTTTGATTCGATATTATTTGATGCAATTGATTGTTTAAAGTTGTGTAATAGAATGTTAATTGATGATATGGGTTGATAAATCAAAGACCCATAACATCAAAGTGCACGAATTTGAAGATTTAAGCAAGTTGGAAAAACCGAATTCTGTTATTTTTTTTCACCAAATGTCAGAGGCCATAACTCTTTGCTCGATCATGAGTTTTGTTCTTCAAAAGTTGTTATGTGTAGCCTGATATGTGGTCTTTAATCTGCAAAAAGAATCAAGTCCATATCATGTATAGATTAGAAGTTATAGATGGTCAAACATGGTTGACTAATCATGATAAACTATTTTTGGGAAGTCTGTAATGGGGGCATTCTTGTCCACTTTTTGTGCTTTAAAAGGTCTGGGCTTTTGATATGTTGTAGTGCACTGAGTTAGGAAGCCATAGGATTTGGAATGACCTCATTCTGACCTCGGATGAGGGAATTACGGTGATTGGAAGGAAATGTGTCAAATTTCTCAAAACCGAAAGTCAAGAAGGGATGTGCTATTCGGGACACTGTTTAGATCAGTTAATGTTTCCAAAACCTTCTGTGCTTTTGGTATGTTATAGTACACCGAATAAGCTTTCCATAGACTCCGAAATGGACTAAATCCGATATCGGAGGAGAGAGTTATGACATTTCAAAGTAGTAGTGTCAAAACTTCCCAACAAGTGCCTTGTGTACCATTTGAACGGAATTTCGGGCTAATGTGTTCGGAATTTGGAAATGGTCAAAGAATAAAAGTTGTAGCCCCAGAAGTTAGCTTGGCGTGGGCTCAAGAATCAACTCAAAAATGTTTTAAAATGAAAGAGTTATGACTGTTTTTAGCGAAAGAGGTAAAGCTAAAACGAGATTGAAAATCTATTATGAACGCCCACTTTTGGCCTTGATCGTTTGGGTTACCTAATGAACCCGAATTGGGTAATTCGTATTTTTAAAAATAGTCTTACATATCATGTATAACATATCCAAAAATCAGATTAATCGGAGTTATGAGCAATGCGTTAGAAAATCATAAAGTGAGCTATTGAAAATTAGTATAAACCAAGTCCCACATCATTAAATTGAGAATTTCACCATTTTCTAAACCTATAAATAGAAGGGCTTGGCCTTTGTTTCATTCACCAACAATAAGGCCTCCAATTTTGAGAAAGGCTTTGTTGTGGGAGAACTTTTTATAAAGATCTCCTTAGTTAAATTTTTAGGCGTGGAAGTGCGATTCAATTGTGGAATTGTGATTTTAGGGTATATTTCTTATTTAATTTTGTAATGTTATTATTTTTAATTGTTAGTTAAAGTTTGAATTTTGAAGTTTAGTTAGTGTTGTTAATAAACTAGTTAGTTTACCATGTTTATTTTGGCTTGGAATTGATTATGTAAATGAGTTATTTGTGATGACTTTTAATATTTTGTTATGAATTTCATTAATTAATAATTATTAATGATATTAAAGTTATTTAATGATTATATTAAATAATTTAGTTTAAAAATGATTTTAATATTATAAAAATCATTTTAAATGAAAATAAGGTATTTAAAAATATTTTAAGTTATAAAATATAACTTTTAATATTTAAATGATAATTTCATTAATAATTAAATATTAATGATATTAAGATAATATTAATGATATTTAGTTTATTTAATGATTAATATTAAATAAATAGTTTAAAAATGGTTTTACTTATTTAAAAACCATTTAAAGAGGATATTAAGGATTTAAAAATATTTTAAGTTATAATTAATGACTTTTAATATTTGGATAAATAGTACATTAATATTTAAATATTAATGGTAATTATTTGGGTAATATAAATGTTTTAAAATAGTTTGAGTTATTATAAATAACTTTTATATTTTAGCAATGGTTTCCTTAATAGTTTAGTATTAATTAAACTATTAATGATAATGGAATTGTTTAATGTTTAAATCATTTAATTATGATTAGATATTTGAAAGTTATAATTTACCAAACTAAGTGACTTGAGAACCGATTATGAAGTTCGAATTTGAAGAAGAACACCTATAGTAACAGATTATATCACTATAGGCCCTTTAGTGATGATTTGAATTATTTTAAAATTTTCAATTTCGAAAATTGCGAAAATGATTAAAAATAAGATGTCCGATATTTCTGAGATGTTGAGGTATAGAATAAGAGTCTTAGACTCAAAAGATTTACCCGATAAAGTCATTGCCGATGCGGCAAACAAATGTCGACTTATAAAAAAAGAAAGAAAAGACTACTCGTAAAAGCATGGATGAGATATTTGAAAAATGTATAAAAATATTTCAAGTATAGAATATGAACTAAAAGTATGATCACCGTGATTATGTGATTAGACTATGTCTTGTTGTAATAAACGAAGATTATGTGTTAAGATATATTATTTCTAATCGAGCTAATGATCCGATTATTGATAGGTTATGATAAAGAGATAAAACCTAAGTTGAGATTTGTAATCGTGAATCAAAAAGTATCCTACCTTTGCACTTCCTTTATGCAATGGACATGAGTAAGAAGTTTCGTAATTATTCTATCCTCGCATAAATTATGTACTCTTTGATTATCGACATGTTAGCTCGGATATATATTCGTTTCATTGATTTTATAAATGGTTATACAAGTGTCCCCACTGGATAATCATAGCATTTGTTCACATGTTGATACACCTTTGTCAATTACCCGTATATATATATTGAATTACATATTATTGTTGAGCAAGATTAAAACCTTCGGATTTGGAACCAGACATGTATGAACATCCCTATATGGGAAGATTTTTTGCTTATGGCGAGATAGAGTGAGCGATGAATTTCGTTCAAGTTATAGTAGTGATCGATCAATACAGGTACAATCTGGCCGATCCTCCGTGCCCATAAGTTATATTTGGTTTGAGGATAGAATTCCGCTAAACCTTTTCAAAAATGAAAAGAATGTTCATAGTATGTTTCTTAAACCCTATTCGAGGTAGAGCGAGCCAAATTTAAAGAATTTGAAAGAGAGTTGTTATGTGAATTTTTATCAAGATGATTACTTCACAACTTTCAATTCGTTGTAGAAGTGTTATGTAAAGAGAATACTTATATTCTTTCAAATTTTATATATAATTGCTATTACTACTTTTGGGCACTTAAATGCTCATCCTTGCTTAAATTAAATGTTTTCGATTATGTATATGAGCAACACTGAAGGCTCGAACACGAACAAAAAAAAAAAGGAAAGTCGATCGAATAAGTGTGTATTATGAGTTAATGGTTATAGTTGTATTGGTATCTATTCAAGTATTGTAAGGAATGTATTTGAAGGTCACTTTGACCAGGGAAGTAAACTTTGATGTATGTAAATTAAGTTCGAATGTATTATTATTTAGTATTATTCAGCTTAAAAAAATAGTATCGTGGAGAATCGAGTTCGAATTTCAAGTACCTGGATTTGGGGTCGTCACAGTTTTTAACCGCGTCACCATCCTTAAAAAGCATTGCATGCAATCATTTTAGTTTGTTTTTATTATTAAGTACGTTATATATACAGATATATACACACTATCCTTTGTCATTGTCTTTGTCTTATTTTGTACACTAACTGGTATTTTTAAAAAATAATCTCCGTTTCATTTAATTTTTTTTCCAGTTAATTTTAAAATTCAAAATTAATATAAATTAATTTAATTAATGCAAAAATTAATGTTATACCGTAATTAAATACAAAATTATTACTCTGAACATTAACTTAAATTCATCACAATTTGAACTAAAGGATTTCATAAATTTATTAAAATCAAACTCAAAATGACAAATTTGATCAACCGACCTCATTAGAGTCAATCTAGAAGGTGAAGAAGTACGTAGAAGAGCTAGCATGCATGCATGGATGGAAACTACTCAACTAGATCTCTCCTATTTTACCCCCTCCATCTAATTTTGTTCTAAAACTAGTTATTATTGTGACGCCGGCTCCAAATCCCTGTACTCGTTATATCGGACTTGGTGCTTGATATTTTTTCACATTCATAATAACTAATTATTAATATAAATTAGGACTAATTACACTTCTATTGCATGAAGTACCATCAAATTCATAATTCGTCCCCTAAAAAATTCGGGCTAACAATTTACTTCATCAAGTGTTTAACTTCCAATTTCAGAATTCGACCAAAATTGGCCGAAATACCCAACCCGACTTAATTTAAAAAATGACTATTTATAGTTTCGTTACATCGAGAACCACAATATTCATGATTCAGCTCCCAAAGAAAAAAATAAAATTATAAATATAATAATTTTTAGCCTTTTAAAAAAGTAACTAATACCGTAGAAATGCGGTATAAAATTATCAATACAATTTATAATTATAAATATTTATAAATACAATTTGTAAAATTTAAGTTGTGATATAATTTGTAAAATTTAAGACATAAAAGTTATAATTTATGATATAATTTATAATTTGCAAGATTTAATTAATTGTAAAATTTATACATACAATTTGTTAAATTATAGATACAATTTTAAAATTAATTTTTTTTATAAATACAATATATGTATTAACTACTGCTTGTTTGAAAAATAAAATGGAAAACAGACGGAAAGAAAGTGTTGTTGGATAAACTAATTAACTACTATTTGTTTGAAGAATCTTTTAACTAAATAAAAACAACTCACTTTCCAAATCTAAAGTGCTGAAATTTTCAAATTTGAGAGAACAAAACAATTTGAAGGATTAGGGAAGACGGAGAGAGGAGAGATCATTTGTTTTCTTTTTTCTTTTTAAAATTTTCCTCCTTTTGTCTGCTCTTCCAATATAAAAAGGGTATTATTTAATTAATTAAATTTTGGACACTTTTGTCAATTATTTAAAAGTTCAATGTTATTCGTGTTAAAAATATAATTTGTATGTTTAAAAGTTTATCGATTTTTTTTGGTAATTAAGTCTTCTTTTTAAATTTTAAAATAAAAAAATTATATTTGGTAATCTTTGTATTACTATTTAATTTTAATAATTTAACATGTAATAATTATTTATAAGGACTTATACAAATTTAATACGTCAAAATAAGTATTTATATAAATTTTATACGAATTAGGTACTTGATGTAATAAATTGTGAATTTGGTGGTACTTGATGTAACATAAGTGTTATTAATCCGTATTCTATACGGTCAAACCGCATACAATTCAAGAATTAGAGATTAAATTGTATCAAATTAGACACTTGATGTAGTAAAGTGTAAGCCCAAATTTTTTAGTGGCCTAATCATAAATTAAATATAATGATACTTCATGCAGTAAACTGTATTTAACCCTATAAACTAAGTTACACAAAGTTACACATACATTTATTAATTACATTATTTAATCTTACAAGTTCATGTCTTAATTACATTACACTAATTATTACATCAATTTCAAAACATTACATTATTAATTATTTATTAATTAATACATTATTATTTATTTATCTTCTTCGCTTACCATGTCTTTTCCTTTAGGGGAGCACTATTTTCATATGAATTTTTGATATTTCTATATGTTCCCCTTTCATATGAAGGTGTGACTCACTTTCTTCTCATGTGAGAGAGGACTATGTGAAAATATCAAAAACACATGTGAAAATATCAGTTTCCTTCCTTTTATCCTTTATACATACCCCTCAGATTTTTCTATCTTAAATGTAAACATGAAATTTATACAAAAGTAAACAATTAATTTGCTTAGCAATTATAACAGTTTAAAACAAAATAGGAATAACTGTGAATACACCAATTTTTATTTAGAAAGGATATATTAATATTAACTGCAAATCAAGGAAATCAACGAAATATTTTTTTATAGATTATTGAACTTCAAATTTCTGAATAGAATTAAATTTTAGAATCTCAAAACTCGTAATATTCATAATAAAAAATTAATTGAAAGTCACTGAGCTGTCGCAACTACCATGAATTATCTTACACATTCTTCAGTCATAGGTTGAGAACTATTCAATAATGTTCAACAGTCATAAAAATTGTGAACTCTCCAATAATATTCAAAAGTCACAAAAACTACGAACTTTTCACATAGTATTATCAAGTAATCAGCCTAACAATACTTCATTGTTACGCGTAACATCATGTCTATGATGTATTTCTATAGCATATGTCAGTTACCCGACCATTACATAATATCCCCTATTTCTAGGGTTGTTTTTACTCAGTCAATACCATCAGAGTTTGTACCAAAGTAATTTGAATTAAATTAAATTTAAATATCTCCAAAGAATCATAATTAAACAATTCGATAATTGATAAACAACTGAGTTTAGCCGAACAAATGACATATATAAACCTCTTTTATAGACGGTCCAAGAAACATTACAAAATAAAAATTATATATAGTTCAATGAAGAACAAATTATAAATGTGCATAAGTGCGAGGAGTTGCTTATTTTGGGTGTACTTGTAAGACCCCAACTTTTATGAATAAAAATAAATTTTTTATAAATATCATTTTTGAATATTAGGGAATAAATTTGATATAATGTTATAGTTGTGGGTAATATTTATAAATTTTGCAAAATACGCAAGTTGTTATATAATATTCGATTGGTGGGGAATATTAAATGCGAATGCACAAGAATCATTGGTGGACCCCATAACGGAATTATTTAATCGGATGAAAGCGACAAAAATATTTTTATGAAAATAACTGGCGGAAGTTTTCTGAAGTAAGCTGTTGAAACACCCGGTGTTAAAAAGCATGAAGAATACTGGCATTGGTTGCATAGTAGAGCACTACCAGTATTGATTATTGATGCTTAAGTGAGAAGTCACTCAGTTTTGTTCAATTATTGCTTCAGTAATTATAGCATAGTATCTCACGTTATTTGATTCAATTATTGTCGATATTTTATATATAATTAAATCAATTATTGAGACAACGAAGTTATTAATATTATTATTTGCAATATTAACGATGTCTAGAAGTTCTGTCAAGGAGAGGTTTGGTCACCTAATTGCGCGCCAATAGGGAGAAATTCTTATTAGAAAGGCCCCTCTTTCCTGGGAACGACCTGGTCGATTAATATTGTGAATTATAATAATGATGATAAATATTGTTAAAAATATTGAGGAGATTTTTATGAGGTATTTGATGCTTATTATATAGACCCCCATTTACCCATTTTTTAAAATAATCGGTAGAAATTATTTTATATAATAAAGGTGGGGCCACATGTGGGAAGAATAATGAAATGTGGGGGAAGGAATATTTGGTCACGGGTTGGTTTGGAAAAAGAAAAAGAAAGACATGAAAAATATTGTGTGTGTGTGTGTGTGACGCCCCCAAAATAGGTATACATCACCCATTTTGAGTCGTCAATAACATGGTACAGAAACAACTACAACTTTATTAATACAACATATAAACTGTGAGTTTAAATATAAATATTGTCATCTAGACAATATCCACACTCAAATAAGTCCTCATTATAATTATTGATACATTATTTTATAAAAATGGTGAGGACTACTAAAACAACTCTCTAGAACCATCATTCCACACCCCGACTAGAACTCTCTACATTCTCGCCTCCTGAGAAGAAACATGGAACAAAAAGGAAAATGGTGAGCTCAACTAGCCCAGTAAAGAATATTATGACTAAGATAATATAGAACAAATTATCGTTAGTCTTTAACAGGGAAATATCAGATAAAATACAATAGACAACAAGTTTCAGATCAATATTTGCAGCGGAAATAATAATTCATAGATGACTTACGTAGAGAATGAAATCTACTATAATCTATGAATGTAAAAGTCCATCATCAATATTTTATCCTTGTAACATCAATCAATATTCATCTTGAATCAAATATTCATCTTTGCACTACAGGCCAAAGATATTCATCAGTTGGTCATGTTCATCTCAACACATGTACATCTTTGCACTACATGCCAAAGATATTCAGTAATATCATCATTTAGGATTGGGGATGATGAAAAATATTTTAAAGAAAACGAATCCAGTGAAACAAAAGAACAAATATTAAGGATTCGTACTTTAAACAATCTGAGTTCAAAAATACTTCATAAATAAACATAGTGGAGTAAAATTCAAGAATGATCAAAATATGGATACAGTCAAAGCTAGTATCCATAATCGATATTTTGGAAAAAGACAAAAAATTAATTTTTCTGTGAATAGTGCCGTATTCGTGAATAGTGTCGTATACATGAATAGTGTTGTATACGTGAATAGTAATCTCGACACTAAAAGACAAGAATTTCACAAGAAAAATCTTACCAATAATCCGGCATAATGATATTAGAAGAAATAATATAATTTTTTAAAAAAAATAGCATCTCTTACCTCGAAAAGACAGTACTTCTGACTAAAATACTGGATATAGTGTTGAAGGGAACTTGCACCTTATAGCAACACTCAAAGTATCAAAATACTCACAAGAATACGCTCGATAATATAGAGAGAGAAAATTTCAATTTCTGGTGTGATTTTCAATTCTAACCTAAGCACCCTATTTATAGGAAATTGCTTAGAACACCAAAGTAAAAAAATTATTAAAATAATTTTAATTATTAAATATTCAAGCCCACCACCAAAGAATCTGAATTCAGCTCATTTACCACACATGTGGGATTGCAAAAAACGTTTTCCTTGAATAAAATAATTAAAACTTCCAAAAATTAATTATTTTGGAACTTCGAAACTTAAATAATTCATAATAAATAGTCCTTTCATCAGAAAAATTCAAACCTTATGTCCTTTCAATAGGAAATTTCATTCCCTACAATTTTGTAAGTTTAAGTTTTTCCAAATTCCAAACAGAAATTGACCGAAATCCACAAACGAAAGATTTTACAAGCTATAATCAAATTTCAGTCAAGAAATGGGGTCCACAAACATGAAAAACATGTTTTAAATATTTTTAGTAACAAAAATACTCTTTCTCCTCATTTATTCATATATCATACATTCATTGTAAAAATATCACTATTATTATTAAAATATAATAATATATTTAAATGAATTATTTTATCAGAAAAGATAAAATATCAATTTTTCAACAATTGTCACTTAAAAAAATTTCTCCATCTATATCCACATAAAATGAATATTTTCCTTATCATATAAATCAATAATTAATTATTCACAAATAATATTACAGAATTATAATACTGACAACAAAGGCGTTCTAGGAAAAGGGATTTCAATAAGGATTTCTTCTATCAAGTGCAATTAGGTGACCAAACCTCTCCTTATACAGAACTTTCTAGACATTGCCAATAATGCTATCTAATAATATTATTCAAATAATATGAATTATTGATTCGATAAAAGAAAATAATGTGCAGTGACAATTATTGAAACAACTATAATATAAAATATCAACGTAGCAATTATTGAATCAATAAAATAAAATATTAAACAGTAATTACTGTAACAATTATTGAGTTGTGCCTTCTTACGTAAGAATCAATAATTGGTGCAATACCGTGTGCTACTGTGTTTTAACCACCGAGTATTTCAACAGTATTAACGATAACAACTACGCTGTTATTTATAAATAACTTATATTTGTCGTTTTCTTCATCTAATCGCTTTTCGTTATGGGGCCCACACAAGGCTACGCCGTCGTACAAATATTCCCCGACAGTATGAATATTCCACGACCAAACGAATATTCCCCGACAACAATGAATATTTTATAATCACTTGCTTATTTAAAATATTTGCACATTTTACCCATAACTAACCACATTAATCAAATCAACCCTTACTATTTCAAAATAATAAATAGAGAAAATTTAATTTCACATATAATAAGTTGGGGTCTTACAACCTCCCCTCCTTATGAAATTTCGTCCTCGAAATTGACGTACGTACCTGGTGTTTCAAAAAGGTGAGGATACCTCGCTTTCATTTCCGTTTCCAACTCCCATGTCATTTCCTCAATAGCATGGTTCCTCCACAAAACTTTGACTTGCGGTATGACCTTTGTACGTAAGACATGCTCTTTCCTATCCAAGATCTTGACAGGTACCTCTTCGTACGTTAAGTCTTCGGCTATCTCGTCCGGTTCTAACTCAATAACGTGGTTCGGGTCTTTCACATATTTACGAAGCATAGATATATGAAAAACATTATGAACACGAGACATACTTGGAGGTAACGCGAGTCTATAGGCTACATTTCCTACTCGGTCAAGAATCTGAAATGGACCAATAAATCGTGGATTGAGCTTTCCTCTCTTCCTAAATCTTGTAACTCCCTTCCATGGAGCAACACGCTGAAGGGTTTTCGGCACAAAAACGTAGCGAAAAAAGAACAATTTAAGGCAATTCTAAAACCCTAAACAGGATCCATGCGAAAATCAATTAACTCAGTGGTTAGAAATTATACCGATTGTGATACTGAAATTGATGCGCTCGAATCTCCAACGCAATCGAATCGCGCCTCTACGGTATCCACACGAACGCTCCAAGAATCGTCCTACAATCTGCAGAAGAAGAAACTGCGGTACTAGCCACCAAGGATGAGGATTTTTATAACTTGTTTCTCTCTAGTCTCTCTCTAAGAGCGGCTAGGTGTGACGCCCCCAAAATAGGTATACATCACCCATTCTGAGTTGTCAAATACATGGTACATAAATAACTTCAACTTTATTAATACAATATAAAAACTGTGAGTTTAAATACAAATATTGTCATTTAGACAATATCCACACGCAAACAAATCATCATCACAATTATTGATACATTATTTTACAAAAATGGTGAAGACTACTAAACAACTCTCTAAAACCATCATTCCATACCCCGACTCGTACTCGCTACATTCTCGCCTCCTGAGAAGAAAAATGGAATAAAAAGGAAAAGGGTGAGCTCAACTAGCCCAGTAAAGAATATTATGACTAAGACAATATACAACAAATTATCGTTAGTCTTCAACAGGGAAAAATCTAATAGAATACATTAAACAACAAGTTTTAGATCAATATTCGCAGCGGAAAATAATAATTCATAGAAGAGTTACGTAGAGAATGAAATATACTATTATCTATGAATTTAACAGTCCATCAACAGTATTTTTATCCCTGTAACATCAATCAATGCACATCTTGAGTCATATATTTATCCTTGCACTACAGGCCAAGAATATTCATCAGTTGGTCATGTTCATCTCAACACCTGTTCATCTTTGCACTACGGGCCAAAGATATTCATCATAAAATCGTTAATCTTTGCACTACAGGCCAAAGATATTCAATTATATCATCATTTAGGGTGAGGATGATGAAAATATTTTAAAGAAAAGCGAATCCAATGAAACAAAAGAATAAATATTAAGGATTAGTATTTCGGTTTATTCATGTAATCAAGAATACCTCAATAATAATTTTAATGGAGTAAAATTCAAGAATGATCAAAACATGGATACAATCAAAGCTAGTATCCACACTAGATATTTTGGACGAAAACAAAAAATTTAATTTTTCCGTGAATAAATAGTGATTCGTGAATAGTGTAGGTAATACGTGAATAGTCAAGTATCGTGAATAGTAACTCGCATAAAAATTCCAAATTTGATTAAAAGTTTAGATCAATACTTTGGCATAATGATATTGGAAGAATTAATATCATTTTTAAAAAAATAATATCCCTTATCTCAGAAAGACAAGATCTTAGTTGAAACAGGATATAGGCTATGACTTGAACTTGCACCAGTATAGCAACACTCAAAGTATTAAAATACTCACAAGAATACGCTCAATATATCGAGAGAGAAAAAGAGAAAACTTGAGTTTACGGTGTGATTTTCAATTCTAACCTAAGCACCCTATTTATAGGAAAATGCTTAAAACACCAAAGCAGAAAATTTAATAAATTAATAAAATATTTATATAATTTCCTACGCACACCTAGAATCTGATTTCAGTAACCTAACACATGTAAAATGAGTCCCAAAAATGTAAAAAACGTTTTTCTTATTAAAAATAATTAAAACTTCAAAAATTAATTATTTCGGAGCTTCAGAAATTCAATAATTCATAATAAATAGCACTTTTGTCAGAAAATTCATCTTTTCTATAGGAAATTCCATTATCTACAACTTTGCAGAAGAAAGTTTTTCCAAATTCCAAATGTAAATTGGACCAAGAAATCCACAAACCAAGCGATTTTTTAATTTATAATCAAATTTCAGTCAAGAAATGGGGTCCACAGACATGAAAAATATGTTTTAAATATTTTTGGTAATAAAAATACTCTTCCTCCTCATATACTCATATATCCCATATTCATTGTAAAGATATCACCGTTATTATATTATAATAATATAATAATATATTTAAATGAATTATTTTATCAGAAAAAGATAAAATATTAATTTTCAACAATTGTCACATTAAAAATTTTCTCCATCTATATCCACATAAAATTAATATTTTCCTCATCATATAAATCAATAATTAATTATTCACAAATAATATTACAGAATTATAATACTGACAACAAGGCAGTTCCCAGGATAAAGGGGGCTTTCCAATAAGGATTTCTTTTTACTGGCGCGCAATTAGATGACATAACCTCTCCTTAGACAGAACTTTCTAGACATTGTCAATATTGCTATCTAATAATATTATTCAAATAATATAAATTATTGATCTGATAATGGAAAATACTGTGTAATGACAATTATTGAAACAACAATAATATAAAATATCAACGCAAAGAATTATTGAATCAATTAAAATAAAATCGAATGAAGTAATAATGCGTAACAATTATTAAGTAGTGCATTCTTACGTAAGAATCAATAATTGGTGCAATACCGCTGGTGTCTTCGTGTGTTTTAACCAAAGTATTTCAACAATAATACTTGAGTAATAACTACGCCGTTATTTATAAACAACTTATATTTGTCGTTTTTCTTCATCCAATCGTTTTTTCCATTATGGGGCCCTATTAAAGGTTTGCTGGCAGATAAATTTAATATTCTCCCAAAGTAAAGAATATTCCACGACCAAACGAATATTCCCCAACAAAATATGAATATTTTATAACCACCTGCTTATTTAAGATATTTGCGCATTTTACCCATAACTAATCATATTAATCACATCAACCCTTACTATAATAAATAGAGGAAATTAAATTTTATTTATTAATAATTTGGGGTCTTACACTAGGGTTTTCAGTTTATGAATGATCCCTAAAAATGGCTGATACACATCATATATATAGCGATTAAAAGGAATTATTCAAAACCTAATTTAATAAAATCCGAATTTATATATATATCTTAATTAAGTCTTACTTAATTAATATACATATATATAAATTATCCTATTAATTTAAATTCGTAATTTAAATACTATCAATCATATTGATATATTTAAATATTTACTATTTAAATTAATTCCCTTTTAATTACATTCTATGTATGTGACCCTATAGGTTATTATTACGTTGGCAATAATTTTAAAATCATATTATAAAATTATAAACAGTGAGCGGCATCTAGTAATGCATCACTGCTACCCACGTAATAATAAGATCGATGATTCGATGCAACCTTTTCGAGACCAATGTTTCAATGTAATATAATCCTTCTAACCTTAATATCATAGATTAAACTTGAGTCATGGAATGTGTCATACTCTTCATAATTTAATCTGAGTTTACTTGATCAATGAGTAGACTATATGAAACAAATCACTATTTGAGCATGACCATGCATTTCATAGTCCTACTCAATCAAGAGGCATATGGATATCACCCCTAATATATATAGGAAGGTTAAATTCCATCTAGATCACTCATATTCCTCACACGATTCATGATGTACCCAATAATCACCTTTATAGTCCACCCTATTAAAAGTGATATTTGATGATATCAAAGTACTTAAATTCTCGTGTAGTAATATAGTGATTTCAGGTCGGAGGACCATTACATCATTGTTACTATGAGAATTGCTAATAACACTTCGCATAATGCTCCATATAGAATTCTCATGGTGGGTCTGTCCAGTACATCGTTCTCTAACATGTACCTATGCATTGACTTAATATCTCATATATTTATGACCAATGAGATTTGGTCATTAGTCAATCCACATACTAGTCTCAATGCATCATTGTTGTCCCATCAACAATAATACTCAACTAGGGACATTTAAGAACAATGATACTAATTATAATTATATAATCTCATGTTCAAGTCACATACTTGAAACTATATAATTTGTATCACTATTCTAAGGAATTTTATTATGTTAACATTTATATGACGCAGTAAATAAAACCATAATAAAATCATTCATTTATTCAATCAAATATAATATCAAAATGTTAAGCAATTATATCAAATAATTGGCCTCTAGGGCATAAACTCTAATACACGCAACAATACATGATCCCCAATACTAAATTCCACGTCCTTTCGATGAGGATCCGCATAACTCTTTTGTCGACCCTGTGCCGTTTGTATACGTTGTCGAATCATTTAGATCTTTTCCATAGTCATACGTACCAACTCGGGTCCCAATAATGTTGCTTCACCCACCTCATCCCAATATATTGGAGAACGTCACTTTTGTCCATATAATGCTTAGAATGGAGCCACACTTATACTTGCCTGATAACTGTTGTTGTAGGAGAATTCCACCAATGGTAAATACTTATCCCAACTCCCTTTGAAATCTAGGACACAGAGTCTTAATAGATCTTCAAGAGTTTGAATAGTCCTCTCTGATTGTCCATCCGTTTGAGGATGGTATTATAATTGAATCAGAAATGCGTGCCTATAGCTTTTTGCAAGCTAACCCAAAATTGTGAAGTGAATCTTGGGTCAAGATCCAAACTATGGATCTTGGCATGCCATGCAATCTCACAATCTCATTTACATACATATGAAAGCAAGGCGTTCAAGGAATAAGTCTCCGTATCGTTAAGAAATAAGCAGACTTGGTTAATCTATCAACAATAACCCAAATAGCATTTATGCCTTGAGAAACCATGGGAAGACCCGTAACGAAATCCATGGTAATGTGTTCCCACTTCCATTTCGGAATCTCAAGTGGTTGCAATGGACCCTTAGGCACTTGATGCTCCGCCTTTACACGTTGACAAGTTAAACACCTCGAGATAAACTTTGCAATCTCTCTCTTCATATTGTTCCACCAAAATGTATGTCAAAGATCACGATACATTTTGGTACTTCTAGGATGGATTGCAAACGATGTATTGTGTGCCTCCATCATGATCTTGTTTTTCAAATCAGAATCGTTAGGAACACAAAGTCTGGAGTGGACTCGAAGTATTACTTCTTCATCGATTCTTGCTTCTAGAATAACATCTTCTTGTACTTTCTTCTTCATACGCATCAGCTCCGGGTCTGTAGCTTCAACAACTTTAACTTTATCGATTAAAGTTGGTTCTATGCGTATACTTGACATCATCGCACTCGTTCCTGCATATGATCTTTTACTCAACGTGTCAGCTACCACGTTTGTTTTTCCAGGATGGTATTGAATGGTGTGGTCATAATCTTTTAACAGCTCGAGCCAACGTCGTTGCCGCATGTTGAGTTCTTTTTGGGTGAAGAAATATTTGAGGCTTTTATGGTCTGAATATATCTCCACTTCCTCCCCATATAGATAGTGCCTCCAGATCTTTAGCAGCGAAAACGATTCACGCTAACTCTAGATCATGAGTAGGATAATTCCTCTCATATTCTTTAAGTTATCGCGAGGCATAGGCTATGACTTTCCCATGTTGCATGAGAACACATCCTAACCCTTTTCCCGAAGCATCGCTATAAAAATCCATCCGAACCAGATGGTATTGTCAGAAAAGGGCCGAAATGAGTCTCCTCTTAAGCTCTTGAAAACTTTTCTCGCATTCCTCGCTCCATACAAATTTTGTATCTTTCTGAGTCAGTTGAGTTAACGGGGTAGCGATTCGAGAAAATCCTTCCACGAATCTCCGATAATAATAACCATTAGGCCCGTAAAGCTTTACGACTCGACATCTAGTCTTTGGTTGCTCCCAACTTTGTATTGCTTCAATCTTCGCCAGGTCAACAGATACTCCATGTTTTGACACCACGTGCCTAAGGAATGCTACTTCCTCAAGCCAGAACTCTCATTTCTTCAATTTGGCATATAGCTTGTTTTCACGAAGCCTTTGGAGTACCAACTTCAAATGGTGCTCATGATCTTCACGGCTTTTGGAATATATGAGGATGTCATCAATAAAAACAACAACGAACTGATCTAAATATTCCTTGAATATCCGGTTCATCATATCCATGAAAACCGCAGGAGCATTAGTCAATCCAAAAGACATGACTAAGAATTCATAATGCCCGTACCGAGTTCTGAAGGCAGTCTTTGGAATATCCTCAGTTCTAATCTTCAGCTGATGATATCCAGAATGAAGATCAATCTTTGAAAAGAATTGTGTTCCTTGCAACTGGTCAAACAGGTCATCAATACGAGGTAGCGGATACCTATTCTTGATGGTGACATGGTTCAATTCCCGATAGTCAATACAAAGTCGCATACTCCCGTCTTTCTTCTTTACAAATAAAACAGGAGCACCCCAAAGAGATGTACTGGGGACGAATGAAACCGATGTCCAACAACTCCCCGTAGTTGGACCTTTAATTCCTGAAGTTCAATAGGAGCCATTCGATATGGGGTTTTAGAAATGGGCTTTATACCAGGTTCAAGATCAATAAAGAATTCAACTTCACGTTCTGGGGGTAGACCGAGAAGTTTTTTAGGAAATACGTCAGGAAATTTACTAACAACAGGAATATTATTCAAATCTGACGTGTCTTTATTCAAATCCATAACATGGGCTAAGAAAGCTTGACATCCGTTTTTCAATAAACAAATAGTTTTATGACTTGATATGACAGTGATTGATTTTAGTGGTTTAGTTGCTTGAATTCGTACAACAGGTTGGTTAGGAATATGAAAACTAACAACCTTACGAAAATAATCAATTTTAGCATGATGAGTAGTTAACCAATCAATCCTTAAAATCACATCAAAAGCAAGTATCTTTAAAGAGATAAGGTCAACAGGTAATGTGATGGTGCCAACTTGGATCAAACAAGATTTATAAACAGTGGATGTGATGAAAGTTTCTCCTAACGGAGTCTCCACAGATAAATCAAAGTCTAATTTCTCCAAAGTCAAGTTTAAATGTTGAGCACAAGCAAGAGAGATAAATGAATGGGTAGCACCGGTATCTAGTAAGGTATAAACTTCGCAAGAATTTATGATTAGCTTACCCGTGATCACCTCGTTTGGAATCTTCGCATTTTGACCAGTCACGACAAACGTTCTTCCAGGAACCGTTGACTTTGACTTTTCTGGGACAGCCTTTTGAGTCACCATCCCCGCTGGACTTGGTTTCGCTGCTGTACAATCTCAAGCGATATGTCCTTCATTTCCATACTTATAACATACCTTGAACTGTTGTGGGAAGTTTGGGCTGATATGTCCCTCTTTTCCGCATTAATAGCATACAACCGGTGGTCGTTCTCCTCCCTTAGAACCAGTTGCTGCTGGTTCTGACATCTTTGCATTGTTATTGTTGAATCTCATCTTTTTAAAATCTCCCCCCGACTCGCTTCTTCTATTTTCATGGCCATGATTACCACTAGAGTGGTTACCACTTTTGTCCGTATTTTTCTTTCTCCGTTGGTTATCGTTGTTACGATGATTGCCACCGCAGATGTAATATGGTTGTGGTCCCTCGGTTGAACGTACTCGTTATCTCGCTCTAATAATTGAGCCCTATTGAGAACATCTGAATAGAGAGAAAATTTATGAGAAATGAGATATTGACGTATGTCGGGTTTTAAACCTCTCGAAACATCCGTCATCATCGTTCCTCACTTCCACCAAATGAGGTGCAAACGGATAACACCGCAAACTTCGCTTCGTCTTTGGGACAATCATGTTGTTTTGTTTCAATCTAATAAACTCAACTTCCTTCATATGACGAATACTTTCAGGAACGTACTTGTCATTGAACAATTTTTGAAACGTCTCCCAAGACATGCTGAGTGTGGCTGGATGGGTACGCTTCACAGATTCCCACCAGTAATCTGCCTCATTACAGAATATAAAGGTGGCGAATGGAACCTTTTGTTCCTCCGTGCATCCCAAGACATCGAATATCTTGGTAATTTGTTTGACCCACATTTCTGGCTTAATCGGATCCGGCTTTCCCCAGAATTCTGGTGGTCCCAACTCTTTGAACTGCTTGGCTGTGACAAACCGTGTGTTGTTATCATTTCCACCTTTATTTTGTGCACGAGTCTCCCTCGTCTGATTTGGCATGAACTGCAAAAAGCTTCTAAACATTCCGTCGTTCATCGTCTGATAAGTGGTGTTGTTTACAGGAGGAACATTGTTACCACAGACGCGTTCTCCTCATTGGTGAGTAAAGGAGTCTCCACGGTCTCATTTACTCCATCTGTTAACATTCTCGGTCGACATTCTCAAATCGCTTATAAAACAAGGGTTAATTAAAGAAATCAACATATCACATAATATCCCTATATACTGACCAACCAACAAATAAGCTTAGGTAAGACACACTAGCGAAGGTTTTACTCGTCTCTCCCCTCCTAGTTTTATTCTCCAATGTCCGCCAGAGATCATATTCCTAAGCTCTGATACCAACTGTGATGCCCCCAAAATAGGTATACATCACCCATTTTGAGTCGTCAATAACATGGTACAGAAATAACTACAACTTTATTAATACAACATATAAACTGTGAGTTTAAATACAAATATTGTCAGCTAGACAATATCCACACTCAAATAAGTCCTCATTACAATTATTGATACATTATTTTACAAAAATGGCGAGGACTACTAAAACAACTCTCTAGAACCATCATTCCACAATTTTACTAGAAGAACTCGCATTACATTCTCGCCTCACGAGAAGAAAAATGGAACAAAAAGGAAAAGGGTGAGCTCAACTAGCCTAGTAAAGAATATTATAACATAATATAGAACAAATTATCGTTAGTCTTCAACAGGAAAAAATTAGATAAAATACAATAGACAACAAGTTTCAGATCAATATTTGCAGCGAAAATAATAATTCATAGATGAGTTACGTAGAGAATGAAATCTACTATAATCTATGAATTTAAAAGTCCATCATCAATATTTTATCCCTGTAACATCAATCAATATTCATCTTGAATCAAATATTCATCTTTTGCACTACAGCCAAAGATATTCATCGATTAAGTCATGTTCATCTCAACACTTGTACATCTCTGCACTTCTGAGCCAAATATATTCATCAAAATTCATTCATCTTTGCACTACATGCCAAAGATATTCAGTAATATCATCATTTAGGACTGAGGATGATGAAAAATATTTTAAGGAAAACGAATCCAGTGAAACAAAAGAACAAATATTAAGGATTCATACTTTAAACAATTCGAGTTCAAAAATACTTCATAAATAAACATAGTGGAGTAAAATTCAAGAATGATCAAAATATGGATACAATCAAAGCAAGTACCTATAATCGATATTTTGGAAAAAAATAAAAATTTAATTTTTCTGTGAATAGTGCCGTATACGTGAATAGTGTTGTATACGTGAATAGTAACCCCGACACTAAAAGACAAGAATTTCACAAGAAAAATCTTACCGATAATCCGGCATAATGATATTAGAAGAAATAATATCATTTTAAAAAAAAATAACATCTCTTACCTCGAAAAGACGGTGCTTACATTTGAAATATTGGATATAGTCTTTGAAGGAACTTGTACCAGTATAGCAACACTCAAAGTATCAAAATACTCACAAGAATACATTTCGATAATATAGAGAAAAGAGAAAACTTTAGTTTCTAGTGTGATTTTCAATTCTAACCTAAGCACCCTATTTATAGGAAATTGCTTAAAACACCAAAGCAGAAAATTTATTAAAATAATTTTATTTATTAAATATTCAAGCCCACCACCAAAGAATCTGAATTCAGCTCATTTACCACACATGTGCGATTGCAAAAAATGTTTTCCTTGAATAAAATAGTTAAAACTTCCAAAAATCAATTATTTCGGAACTTTGAAACTTCAATAATTCATAATAAATAGCCCTTTCATCAGAAAAATTTAAACCTTATGTCCTTTCCATAGGAAATTTCATTCCCTACAACTTTGTAAGTTTAAAATTTTCCAAATTCCAAACAGAAATTGACCGAAATCCACAAACGGACGATTTTACAAGCTATAATCAAACTTCATTCAAGAAATGGGGTCCACAAACATGAAAAACATGTTTTAAATAATTTTTAGTAACAAAAATACTCTTTCTCCTCATTTATTCATATATCATACATTAATTGTAAAAATATCACTATTATTATTAAAATATAATAATATATTTAAATGAATTATTTTATCAGAAAAGATAAAATATCAATTTTTCAACAATTGTCACTTTAAAAAATTTCTCCATCTATATCCACATAAAATGAATATTTTCTTTATCATATAAATCAATAATTAATTATTCACAAATAATATTACTGATCAATAATCGACAAACGAGGCGGTTCGAGAAAGAGGGCTTTCAATAAGGATTTCTCTACTGGGCAAGCGCAATTATTAGGTGACCAAACATCTCCTTAGAAAGAACTTTCTAGACATTGCCAATAATGCTATCTAATAATATTATTCAAATAATATGAATTATTGATTCGATAAAGAAAAATACTGTGTAGTGACAATTATTGAAACAACAATAATATAAAATATCAACGTAGCAATTATTGAATTAATAAAATAAAATATTGAACAGTAATTACTGCAACAATTATTGAGTAATGCTTTCTTATGTACGAATCAATAATTGGTGCAATACCGTGTGCTACTGTGTTTTAACTACCGAGTATTTAAAAACAGATTAACTTCTGTAACAACTACGCTGAATTATTTATAAACAATTTATATTTGTCGTTTTCTTCATCCAATCGCTTTAGTTATGGGGCTCACACAAGGTCGCTATTGTGGTAAATACGAATATTCCCGACAGTAAGAATATTCCACGACCATACGAATATTCCCCGACAATAATGAATATTTTATAACCACTTGCTTATTTAAAATATTTACGCATTTTACCCATAACTAACCACATTAATCAAATCAACCCTTATTATTTCAAAATAATAAATAGAGGAAATTTAATTTCACTTATAATAAGTTGGGGTCTTATATATATATATATATATATATATATATATATATATTATATTTTATTGAATATTTTATTTAAAAAATTTGAAAATGTTGACGATTGAGAAAAAATTTTGTGTCTGTGATTTTGTAATCTGTTTCGTCCGTGAATTTTCCATACACAGTGCCCCTTCAATTATCCTATAAATAGGATGCTTAGTTAGAATTGAAAACACATCAGAAACTCAGAGAATTCTTCTTCTATAATCTTGAAGCGTTTTTTATGGGACCGGATTAAATCTTCTTTATTATTCTCGTTGGAATATCCATGCATGCGTTTTACACGGGACTCGGGTTCCGTTATTTATTATTCTCGTTGGAATAACTCGCCTATGCCAAGCACCGCATGCATGGTGATTTCGTTGTTATTCCATTCTTTATTATTTACATTGAATATATCTTGCAGGTGCGATATTACCTGACCGTTCCGTTATTTATTATTCGTTAGAATAACCGCCTATCGCCAAGCACCGCATGCAAGGTAATTTCTTTTGTTATTCCATTCTTTATTATACTCAGTTGGTTAAAGCTTTGACTTCTATACTCCATGAAATTAGTAGAATATCCTTGATATTTGCGCTTCATCTAGTATCTTTTCATGGAAATATTCTTCTGAGCATTCTTGAATTTTACTCTACAAAGAAGTATCATGTTGACAATTTGGACGTTATTAGTTCCTGGATAAATTAATTCTTGAACTTATTTTATTGAATTCTTATATCATTGTCATCATTCTCATGTTTATATTATGTTGAAAGTCATCTGTGGCCTATAGTGCATAGATGGATTTGGTATGATTATGACCAGGGATAATTCGGTATAATCATGACCGTAATGTTACAAATGATGTGGAAAAAGTCCTCATTGGCCCGTAGTGCATTAATGGACAGTTTTTGGTATGATTATGGCTATGGATTCTCTTCGGCCAAGGGTGCAAAGATGAATTGTTTTATGGCATGATCAGGACCGTTGATGAAAACACGATTATCTTTGACCCATAGTGCATGGATAATTCGTGGTCGTGATACTAAAGAATGTCCTTAGCCGTAGTGCAAGGATGATGTGAATTATTTATTCAGCTGAGACTCAGCGATAAAAATATTTTAAATCAGAAAAGATAGTAGATTTTATTCTCTACTTGACTCTTCTAATGGATTGCTTGTTCCGCTGCAGTTAAACTTGATGTTTATTATATTGTATCAGTTTAACACTGTTGAAGGCTAATGATAATTTATTCTGCATTATCTTAGTCATAATATTTCTTATTGGGCTAGTTGAGCACACCCTTTCTTTCATTGTTCTCTTCAGGAAATGAGAACGTAGCTGGGCCTAGTCGGGGAACAGAGTGATGGTCCTAGATGGTGCATTAGTAGTCCTCACTATTCTGTGAAATAGTGTAATAATAAATGTAATGAGGACTCCATTGAGTGTGGATATTGTCTAGATGATAATATTTGTATTAAAACTCACAGCTCTATTGTTGTATATTAAAGATTGTATTTGTATTATGTACCATGTATTTGGTGACTCGTAATAGGTGATGTATACCTATTTTGGGGGGCGCCTGATTGGTATCAAAGCTTAGGGACATGATCCCTAGTGAGATGTGAGACAAGAACTAGAGGAGGGAGACGGGAATTCCTTCGCTAGAATGACCTACCTAAGTTTATTTGGTATTAAATTGGTCGGTCAGAGTATAGGGATAATATGTGATATGTTAATTAACCCTTGTTTTTTGGCAGTATTTGAAAATGGCATCCGAGAATGTTGAGAACATCAATGGAGCATAGGAGACCGTTGAGTCTCCACAGATCAATAATCAGGACAATGTGCAACAGGATGGCGATAATCCTCCTGTAAACAACAACAATGATCAATTGACGAACGACAGTACGTTTAGGAGCTTTTTAGAATTCATGCAACATCAGACGAAGGCGACTCCTGTTCATAATGTAGGTAAAAATAATGGCAACCCACGGTCGGTCACCGCTAAGCAATTCAAGGAGCTGGGACCACCGGAGTTTTTGGGAAAGCCAAAACCACTTAAGGCGGAGACGTGGTTAAAGCAGATCACCAAGATATTTGATGTCTTGGGATGCTCCGAGGAGAAAAATGTTCCATTCGCCACCTTTATGTTGCGTGAAGAAGCAGATCATTGGTGAGAATCTGTAAATCGTACCCAGCTTGACGCACTCAAGATGTCTTGGGAGAAGTTCCAAGAGCTGTTCAATGACAAGTACTTTCCCGAAAGTATTCGTCACATGAAGGAGGTGGAATTTATCAAGTTGGAGCAAAACAACATGACCGTTCCATTTGGTTGATAATGAGGAGAGAATGACGCGAATGTTTCTAAGAGGTTTGAAACTCGAGATACGTCAATATCTTATCTCTCATAAACTGTGTTGGTATTCAGATGTTGTTAATAGAGCTCAGTTATTGGAACGCAATAATGAGTCAACCCAACCAAAAGAGAGCAACCGACAATATGATAATATCAGTGATAGCAGTCATCGAAGCGGTGACAATAAGCGTGGGGGAAACTATCATGCCAAGAATGGTAACCACTTCAGAGGTAATCATGGCCAAGATAATAGAAGTGAAAATTTCAAGAATAGGAGATTCAACAATGATGGAAAGACGTCAGCACCAGCACCCATTGTTAAGGAAGGAGAACGACCACCTATCATATGCTTCAAATGCGGAGGGGAGGGACACATCAGTCCAAACTACGAGATGCCATCCAAAGCATGCTATAATTGTGGAAGAGAAGGTCACCTAGCCTGATTTTGTCGTTCACCGAAGACAAGTTCAGCTAGGATGGAGGCACCAAAGGCCGTCCCAAAAAAGTCAAAGCCGGTAGTGCAAGGGAGAGCGTTTGTTGTGACCTCCCAGAAAGCAAGGAACCCGAATGAGGTCATCACGGGTAAGCTTATGATAAACTCTAGCGAAGTTTATACCTTATTTGATACCGATTCTACCCATTCTTTTATTTCTCCTACTTGCGGTCAACGTTTAAATTTGACTCCGAAAAAATTAGACTTTGACTTATCTGTTGAAACTCCATTGGGAGAAACCTTCATTACATCCACTATTTATAAGTCTTGTTTGGTTCAAATCGGTACCCTCATATTACCTGTCGATCTTATTTTATTGAAAATACTTCCATTTAACGTAATTCTAGGGATTGATTGGTTAACTACTCATCATACTTTTCGTATGGTTGTTAGCTTTTATACTCCTAACCAACCTATTATGCGAATTCAAAGTAACCAAACCACTATAGTCAATCATTGTCATATCAAGCCATAAGTAAAGAGCCCGATCCTTTCGTTGTTGACTTCCTTGTGTGGAATGCACCGAAGCCAGACTTTCTGTATGTGACATCGTGAATGAAGATGGCAAGTTGATAGGTATCAATGTGATGTACTATCCAAGTCTTGGATAAGGGTCACAGTTTGAATGATATTTCTATCGTTAATAAATTTCCTGACGTATTCATGAAGACTTCCTAGCCTACCCCTAGAGCGTGAAATCGAATTTTGTATTGATCCCAGTACAAAACCCATTTCTTAAACCCTCAAATATTTCTTCAACTAAAATGAACGTAACATGCGCCAAAGACGTTGACTCGAGTTGTTGAAGATTACGATCGTACCATTCAATACCATCGTAGGAAAAGTGATCATGGTAGCTGACGCGTTGAGTAGAAGATCGTATGCGGTTACAAGTGTGAATATACGAACCCACGTGAAGATAATGAATATACGAGTAAAATCGACTTTAATCGATAAAGTTAAAGCTGCTCAAGCTACAGACCTGGAGCTAATGTGTATAAGGAAGAAAGTTCAAGAAGGTGCTATGCCGGAAGCAATAATTGATGAAGAAGGAAACTCCAGACTTTGTGTTCCTAACAACCCTGATTTAAAGTATAAAATCATAATGGAGGCGCACAACACACCGTTTGCAATCCATCATGGGAGTACTAAAATATATCATGATCTTTGACATACATTTTGGTGGGGAAATATGAAGAGAGAGATAGCGTTGTTTATCTCAAGGTGTCTAATGTGTCAACGAGTCAAGGCAGAGCATCAAGTACCAAAAGGTCCATTGCAACCACTTGAAATTCCAGAATAGAAGTGGGATCACATTACCATGGATTTCGTTACTGGTCTTCCTAAGGTTTCTCAAGGCATAGATGTAATTTGGGTCATTGTTGATAGATTGACCAAGTCTTCTCATTTCTTACCTATACGAGAAACTTATACACTTGAACGTCTTGCTTGTATATAAATATACGAGATTGTAAGATTGCATGGTATGCCAATATCCATAGTTTCTGATCGAGACCCAAGATTCACTTCAAGATTTTGGGTTAGTTTACAAAAAGCTATGGGCACGAATTTACGATTTAGTTCGGCATATCATCCTCAGACGGACGGACAATCAGAGAGGACTATTCAAACTCTTGAAGATTTATTAAGACTCTGTGTCCTTGAATTTAAGGGAAGTTGGGACAAGTCTTACCATTGGTGGAGTTTTTCTACAACAACAGTTGTGACGCCCCCAAAATTAGGTATACATCACCCATCTTGAGTCGCCAGATACATGGTACAGAATTCAAATACAACTTACTAATACCACTGTCGTGTACAATACGACAACATATAACTGTGAGTTTGAATACAATTATTGTCTACTAGAGATCATACAAACTCAAAAGGAGTCCTCAATACAATTATTGTCACACTATTCAACAGAATAGTGAGGACTACTAATACTATTCTCTGGTCCATCACTCCGTTCCTCGACTCGTCGTCCCGGCTATATATATTCTCATTTCACGAAGAACGGTGAAAGAAAGGGTGAGCTCAACTAGCCCAGTAAGAAATATTATGACTAAGATAATGCAGAATAAATTATCATTAGCCTTCAACAGTGTTAAACTGATAAAATATAATAAACATCAAGTTTAACTGCAGCGGAACCAGCAATCCATTAAAAGAGTCAAGTAGAAAATAAAATCTACTATCTTTTATGATTTAAAAGGTTTTTCATCACTGTTATAGCTGAGACTCAGCTTAATAAATATTCCACATCATCGAATCACCCTTGCACTACGGCCAAGGTTAGTATCACGACCACAATTATTCATGCACTACGGGCCAAGAATATTTGTGTATTCATTAATGGTCATGATCATGCCAACAACTGTCCATCAATGCACTACGGACAAATGAGACTTTTACCACATCATTTGTAACATTACGGTCATGATTACACCGAATAATCCCTGGTCATAATCATACCAAGTCCATCTATGCACTACAGGCCACAGATGACTTTTACCACATCATTTGTAACATTACGGTCATGATTACACCGAATAATCCCTGGTCATAATCATACCAAGTCCATCTATGCACTACAGGCCACAGATGACTTTCAAAAATATAAATAAGAGGATGATGACAATGATATAAGAATTCAATAAAACAAGTTCAAGAATTATTTTATCCAGGAATTATTAACGTCCAAATTGTCAACATGATATTGCTTTGTAGAGTAAAATTCAAGAATACTTAGAAGAATATTTCCATGGAAGAATACTGGATGAAGCGCAAATATCAAGGATATTCCACTAATTTCATGGAGTATAGAAGTAAAAGTTTTAACCAATTGAGTATAACAAAGAATGGAATAACAAAAGAAATCACCATGCATGCGATAGATCAAGACAGAATGAGTTATTCCAACGGAATAATAAATAATGGAACCAGTCAAATTGTAAAACACTGAGACATGATATTCCAACAGAATAATAAAGAATGGAACCAGGTCCGACGTAAAACACACAGACAGGATATTCCAACAGAATAATAATAAAGACGGAACCAGGTCCGGTGTAAAACACACAGACAGGATGTTCCAACAGAATAATAATAAGACGGAACCAGGTCCGGTGTAAAACACACAGACAGGATGTTCCAACTGAATAATAGAATAATGTCACCAAGTATAGGGTGAAAGCCAGCGTATCAAAAGTTATTCCAATGAATAATAAGAAATGGAATAACAACAGTTCTCTTCATGAATACGAAAGAATAACACCCCTTACGGGTACAACAAATAATATTCCCTACCTTAGAAGAACTGAATATAAGTGAAATAGCAGAAAACTCTTGTTCTTTCTCTCTTATTCTCTATACTTTCTCTCTCTATAGCTTGAACGAATTCGTGAAAAATAATGAAGCCCTAGGCCTCTATTTATAGAAGATTTATTACTATTTACAAAAGTATTTACTATTTACGAAGGTAATTACTATTTACGAAGGTAATTACTATTTACGAAAGAGACTCTTAAATGATGACATATGGCCCCCCATAAATAATTAAACTTACCACAAACGTCTAATAATAGACTCTTTATATACATCAAGGATTGAATAAAAATTACCAGAAATCATTTTATTTTTTAATCAACACATATTTAATCTTTCAACAATTATTAATCATTTATAACTTGTCGTCTCAATTATTGATTTAATAATATAATATATTATCTGATGATAATTGTGACAATAATTGAATCAATAATATAAGAGATATGATGCAGCAATTACTGTAGCAATAATTGAGTATAGTTGAGTGACTTCTCACGTAAGCATCAATAATCAATACCGTGTGCTACTATGCAACCACGCGTATTACTGTACTTTTACTACCGGGTAGTTCAACAGTTTTAACGGTAACACCTCCGCCGTTATTTTCATAAAGTATTTTTGTCGTTTTCTCAATTCGACAATAATTCCGTTGTGGGGTCCACCAATGATTGTGCCGTCGTACGAATATTCCCCGACAAAAAGAATATTCCCCGACCAAACGAATATTTTATAACAACTTGCGTACTTTGCAAAATTTATAAATATTACCCACAACTATAACATTATATCAAATCCACAACATAATTTTTAAAAAAATATTTCGAGAAAATTAAATATTTATTCATAAAATCTAGGGTCTCACAACAGTTATCAAGCAAGTATTGGCATGGCTCCATTCGAGGCGTTGTATGGAAGAAAATGTCGTTCTCCAGTATGCTGGGATGAGGTGGGTGAAGCAACGTTGTTGGGACCAGAGTTGGTACGTATGACTACGAAAAAGATTCAAAAGATCCGACAACGTATAAAACCTCACAAGATTGACAAAAGAGTTATGCTGATCTTCATCGAAAGGACGTGGAATTCGATATTGGAGATCATGTGTTGTAACGTGTTGCTCCATGGAAAGGAGTTACGAGATTTGGAAAGAGAGGAAAGCTCAATCCTCGATTCATTGGACCATTTTTAATCCTCGATCGAGTAGGAAGGCAGAAAGTATCTGAGACTATTTTTACCGCCAAGTATGTCTCGTGTTCATAACATTTTTCACATATCCATGTTACGTAAATATGTGAAAGACCCGAACCACATTATTGAGTTAGAACCGGATGGAATAGCGGAAGATTTAATGTATGAAGAGGTACCTGTTCAAATCTTGGATAAGAAAGAACATGTTCTACGCTCCAAGGTTATACCTCAAGTCAAAGTTTTGTGGATGAATCACGATGTTGAGGAAATGACCTGGGAGTTAGAATCTGAAATGAAATCAAGGTATCCTTACCTCTTCGATATACCAGGTACGTACCCTAATTTTGAGGGCGAAATTTTATAAGAAGGGGAGATTGTAAGACCCCAACTTTTATGAATAAAGATGAATTTTATATAAATATCATTTTTGAATATTAGGGAATAAATTTGATATAATGTTATAGTTGTGGGTAATATTTATAAATTTTGCAAAGTACGCAAGTTGTTATATAATATTCGATTGGTCAGGGAATATTAAATTTGGCACAAGAATCATTGGTGGACCCCACAACGGAATTATTGTCGGACTTAGAAAATGACAAAAATATTTTATGAAAATAACGGCGGAAGTTTTACCGTTAACTGTTGAAACACCTGGTGTTAAAAGTACAGGAATACGCGTGGTTGCATAAGAAGTAATACCAGTATTGATTATTGATGCTTACGTGATAAGTAACTCAGTTTTGTTCAATTATTGTTTCAGTAATTTTTGCATAGTATCTCACGTTATTTGATTTAATTATTGTCGATATTTTATATATATTATTAAATCAATAATTGAGATGACGAAGTTATTAATATTATTATTTGTAATATTAACGATGTCTAGAAGTTCTGCCAAGAAGAGGTTTGGTCACCTAATTGCGCGCCAATAAGAAGAAATCCTTATTGGAAAGCCCCCTCTTTCTTGGGAACGACATGGTCGATTAATATTGTGAATTATAATAATGATGATAAATTTTGTTAAAAATATTGAGGAGATTTTTATGAGGTATTTGATGCTTATTATATAGACCCCCATTTACCCATTTTTTAAAATAATCGGTAGAAATTATTTTATATAATAAAGGTGGGGCCACATATGGGGCCCACATGTGGGAAGAATAATGAAATGTGGGGGAAGGAATATTTGGTCACGGGTTGGTTTGGAAAAAGAAAAAGGAAGGCATGAAAGGTATGTATATATATATATATATATATATATATATATATATATAACAAGCATAGTACTCCCACCCGTGAATCCAATACTCCCACCCGTGAATCCAATACTCTCCCCGACAATTCATTTCATCACATGGTATATATATATATATATATATATATATATATATATATATATATATATATATATATATATATATATATATTATATTTTATTGAATATTTTATTTAAAAAAATTTGAAAATGTTGGACGATTGAGAAAAAAATTTGCGTCTGTGATTTTGTAATATGTTTCGTCCGTGAATTTTCCATACACAGTGCCCCTTCAATTCTCCTATAAATAGGATGCTTAGTTAGAATTGAAAACACACCATAAACTCAGAGAATTCTTCTTCTATAATCTTGAGCGTATTTCTTTAGAGTTTTAAAAAGCTTTGAGCGTAGAAAGTTTTCTTCAAGAATATCATCGCCCTACCAGTCGGAATACTCTTCTTTTACGGTAAGGGATATTATTTGTTGTACTCGTAAGGGGTATTATTATTTTTTCATATTCATGAAGAGAACTTCTATTATTCCATTCTTTATTATTCTGTTGGAATAACCTGTATACGCGGTCTACCCTATACTTGGTGAAATTCTTCTATTATTCCATTATTTATTATTCTGCTGGAATAACCTGTCTATGCGAAGTACCGCATACATGGTGAAATTTTGTTGTTATTTCATTCTTTATTATTACATTGTAATATCCTGTTTGTATGCGTTTTTCTGGACTGGGACCGGGTTCCGTTATTTATTATTACATTGGAATAAACCTATGCCTATCTGAGTACCACATGCATGGTGATTTCTGTTGTTATTTCATTCTTTATTATTCTATTGGAATATCATATCGGTGCTTATTTATTTAATCGAAGTTCCGTTATTTATTATTACATTGGAATAACTTGTCTATCATGCACAAGCACCGCATGCATGGTGATTTTTTTTGTTATTCCATTCTTTATTATACTCAGTTAGTTAAAGCTTTGACTTCTATACTCCATGAAATTAGTAGAATATCCTTGATATTTGCGCTTCATCTAGTATCTTTTTATGGAAATATTCTTCTGAGCATTCTTGAATTTTACTCTACAAAGAAGTATCATGTTGACAATTTGGACGTTATTAGTTCCTGGATAAATTAATTCTTGAACTTGTTTTATTGAATTCTTATATCATTGTCATCATTCTCATGTTTATATTATGTTGAAAGTCATCTGTGGCCTGTAGTGCATAGATGGACTTGGTATGGTTATGACCAGGGATAATTCGGTATAATCATGACCGTAATGCTACAAATGATGTGGAAAAAGTCCTCATTAGCCCGCAGTGCATTGATGGACAGTTTTTGGTATGATTATGACTATGGATTCTCTTCGGCCAAGGGTGCAAAGATGAATTGTTTTATGGCATGATCAGGACCATTGATGAAAACACGATTATCTTTGGCCCGTAGTGCATGGATAATTCGTGGTCGTGATACTAAAGAATGTCCTTGGCCGTAGTGCAGGGATGATGTGAATTATTTATTAAGCTGAGTCTCAGCAATAAAAATGGATGAAAACATTTTAAATCATAAAAGATAGTAGATTTTATTCTCTACTCGACTCTTCTAATGGATTGTTTGTTCCGCTGTAGTTAAACTTGATGTTTGTTATATTGTATCAGTTTAACACTGTTGAAGGCTAATGATAATTTATTCTGCATTATCTTAGTCATAATATTTCTTATTGGGCTAGTTGAGCACACCCTTTCTTTCATTGTTCTCTTGTGAAATGAGAACGTAAATTGGGCTTAAGTCGGGGAGCAGTGATGGTCCTAGATGGTGCATTAGTAGTCCTCCTCACTATTCGTGAAATAGTGTAATAATAAATGTAATGAGGACTCCATTGAGTGTGGATATTGTCTATATGACAATATTTATATTAAAACTCACAGCTCTCTTGTTGTATATTAAAGATTGTATTTGTATTCTGTACCATGTATTTGGCGACTCAGAATAGGTGATGTATACCTATTTTGGAGGCGTCACAGTACTACTCTTTTTTAAGATATTTCTAGTCTCCAAAAAATATTATTAATTGTTTCCGTCTCCAAAAAGTAACTTATACCATCTATAAAGATTTATTTAATTAATCCATTTAATATTATTAATAGTTCCCGTCAGTAAATATTTGTAACTTCGTTTCAGTATTTTTTTTGGATACCATAAATTTATCATCGAGTAACTTCACTACAACAAAAAGGCTTATTTCCGATGGAATATTTTTTCGGCCCTAAGGATATTCTATCGAGGGTAACCTCATTTCCGATGGAATATTTGGTCAAAAATTCGGTCGTATATAAGCACGTCGAAAATAAGTTCGTCGATTCTTCGGTCAGAAATACTTAGAGTCGCGGACTTATTGTCGACCGAACATTCAGTCGGGATTAATATATCCCCAACTGAAATGTATCTGTCGAGGATGTTCGGTCGATGATAAGCATGCCACGTGGCAACCTGACAAAAATGAAATAAAATATATTACATATTTTTCGATTTTTCTTTAATTAAAATTTCATAATATATACACTTTTAAGCAAAATTTCATCTTAAATTGAGTTGTAGAACTCAAGTTATAAATGTTTTAATTTTAAAAATTTTGATTTTATTTTGGTTATAACTCTTTCATTACAAGTATGTTTATATTCATTCTTAAGCCGAAATACATCTTATAGCGAAATCCCTAATTTTATCTCACCTGTTAATAGATTTGGCAATATAGTTGGTTAACTGGTGGGTCAAACTATATTAACTGGAACCAAATGGGTTGATTAACTATTTTTATTTAATTAGGTTGATTAAAGTTTAGACCCATATTTTTTAAAATAAATATAATTAATTAATCGATTAACTATTTTTTAACCCATATTTCATTCCAATCCAAATCAAAAAGTTGCATATTCCATTCGCTAGTAAAATATATATTCTGATCCTTACAATTTGCCGTTATTTGTTCTCACATGCCATGCCGACACAGATTGACAGAGCTAGAGCTACCGCAATTCTTAACAGCCTCCACGTGATTTTACTTTAGACGTTTCATTGCACCATTTATTTTTAGATAAATATTACTAGTATATTACTACATTCATATATACTTTTGTGTATAAAACTAAAATATATTACCTCAAATATATTAATTAAATATTAAATATATTTATCGTTTGAAAATTTTAATTAAATATTAATTATTTAATTTTTAATCATATTTTAAAGTTTATTGTCAAAATTACTAGTGTGCTATTTAAGTGCAAGATAGTTAATTATATATTGTTAATTTTCTCCATAAGCAAAATATATTTTCTACTAAATTTAAAAGTATAGCTGAAAAAAATAAACAATTTCTATGTACTAATTTAAAAGTTTAGTTGAACAATAATATACTATAACAAAAATTCAAAGATTATGATAAAATTTAGTGAGACAGTTTTAAAAAAAACAGGGGTGACAAAGTAAAGTGTTTTAGAGATATTAAGTGGAATTTTTTCATAACTTAATATCATTTCATAAATAATTATATTTTATAAATTAATATAATTGCACAAATAATTTATTTTAAGTAGAATTAATAATTTCAATCTAAAATTTTATTAGTATAGTTTTTTAGTAATTAAGTAGAATTAATTTTAATTTAAAATTTTATTAGTATAATTTTTTAGCATTTTATTATTTATATTAATAATTTTTATATCATATTATAACTTAATTAATTTATTTGTGATGGTTATAATTTTATTTTTCAAAAATTCTGTTTAAAAGTCAAAATATCTTAAAATGGTTAATATAGTTAATATGGTTTTGAACCATAACCATATAGTTCTAACTCAACCCAACCCAACCCAACCCAACCCAACCCATCCCATATTAAAAATGATTAATATGGTTTTAGTTCTTAAATGGAACCATAACCATATTTTAAAAACCAAAACCAACTCATAACCATATTTTGTCAGAGCTACCTGTTAACTATCCAGTACCTCCTTTTGAAAAAAATAGGTTAGAAAGTTACCCTCTTTTACTAGAAAATTAACAAAAAATAATTTGCAAGAAATTTAGACCTCCAACGGGTGCAAGATTTAGTTAACTTACAGATATATTCATCTCAACAAACTTTACTCAAAAAGTCAAAATACACTAAAAGTTCTAATCATTACAAATCAGTATCTGTTTTATGGTTTTTATCCTATATATTTTGCTGAAAATTTCAACAAGTTTGTTTTAATTTTTTCTTTCTTGTTTCTTGTAGTGATTTATTTTGGCATATATAATTCATGTTATCACACCCTAACAATTTATTATTTACTCTTAGCATGTACAAATTCATATACACACATATTTATTTCATAAAAAATATTTTCTAGCAACTAATTTAGAGTTTTCTTAACTAGTTTATGCTTTTTCCTTAATTATTTTTCTTTGTATTGACAATTTTTCCTCCATGATCCATGATATGACAACATATAGATCTTCAAAATAAATTTAAGCATACACGGGGCCTAATTATTTTCATAAAAGAAAGATTTCTAAACTTCTAATTAATTGATTAGGGTTTATACTCATCAGTTGTTGGGGTTGCTCCTCTTGGTTTTGATACTTATTCCTTCATTCTTGTTGATTGAACTCAGTGTTTTCTCTATATGTGGTTGCCGATCACCCTCTCTCTTGTCCTTCTTCGCTTTTTGTTTTATGTTGGTAAAGTGAAGTAAAATAAAGGAATTTCGCTATTTATAGATAAATCTTTTGCTAGCTTATAATAAGTTAGTCCCTCGAGATTTTTCTTTCCTGGTCAAACATCCAATTTACTTTTATTCTAATCTTACTTCATCATTAAGAAAGTTAATCATGTTTTACTTTAATTAATTACTATTTTTGATTAATTAAACACTTGTTAAGTTAATTAAGTCAGCTTGGTCAAGCTTTAGGATAAAGTCTCCCCCAAAAATATCTTGGGAGGCTCCCATTCCTTATCCTCTTGGTTGAAATTTTAATCGTAATTCTTTTTTTTTTGCTTATTTGATAACTCACTACAAGAAAACCGACTAATTCCGACAGAATCTTCCGTCGGACATACGCCTATTCCGCCGCACATAAACTATTTCCGACGACATTTTTTGTCCGAAATTCGGTCGTAAATAATCGCATCGAAAATAAAATCCGTTAAAAAATCGGTCGGAAATTACTTATCTTCGATGAAGTTATCTCCGACGGAGTTTCGTCGAAAATGAACTATTTTCGACATAACATACAGGACGGAAATTTTCATCGAAAAAAATAGGCCCTATTTCCGACGGGATTATTCCCTCGGAATTATATTATTTCCGACTGAAAATTTAAATCACCCAATATTTACAAAAAATGACTGTTATTACTTTCGACGGAATGTACGTCGGAAATAGAGTAATTACGACGGATAAGTTCCGTCGAAGTTAGATTATTTACGACTGAAATTAGAATGTTTTGGTATTTATTAAAAAATTGTTATTTGTTATCTCCGAGGGAATATCCGTCGTAAATACCCTATTCCGTCGGAATTAACTCTTTTTTTTTAAATACAGATTTTAAAAGTTCAGTTTTCAGGTGTTTAAACCCATTAATGTACCTGTAACCTGTCATAACCCAATACACATTAATAAAAACCTGTATCTCACATTCAAATATGCAACATAACACTAAAACGTAATCTTCAACTCATTATCATTCACATTCACATTCAAATATCCACCAAAACGTATTATAAGCTAACCAATTACAAATATAAGCTAATGTTATATAAATGTTAAACAATATAATTTATAATAGTTGTACAGACGCAATTAGACAATACAATATATACAAAAGTTCTACAATAACATGAATATATACAAATGAACTATAAACTAGTAAAAGTATCATCATCAAGTGAGGAGGTGAGCAGTAACTACTACGGTGTATGGAAATCAGCCTCGTGTTCCTGCTCATCATCGCCAGCCTACTCGCCATCGCCACCCTGTTGATAGAATCAAGAGTATAAATCATTAGTCCGTATATATATATGTGTGAGAATTAACAAACTAGCCTTAATTGAAAAACATAAACAATAAGAATACCTGAGTAGGTGGGGGCGGACGAAAAGCCTCCTCCAAGAGGGTAATCACCATCCGGAGCATCTCGGCGCTCCAAGCGTCGAACTGCTCCCGAGGTAATCTCGTACTCTCTACAGAGGCCCCTGCTATAATATCCTAAGCAATCTGGTGAAGACGAGAATCTGGAAGGCAATCACGACGCTGAAAAGATAGGATCAGATGAACCTATCCGTCACCACGACCCTATCACCGCCGGAAGATATCGTCATCCAAGCCAAGACCAGTGTAAATCATTCGACATGTCTTTGGATATTTGTGTTGACTGGAGCCTATAAAGAGATACAAATTCGATTACTAATAATAATTTATATAATGTGATAAATTCGGATAATTTTGTGAAACATAAAAAAATATTACCTCTAGAAAGTGTATATGCAGGTATCCTCGGTAGACCCAACACTCGATATCTGCCGGTACTGCTAGTAGGGGGATCCTGAGATGCAACCTATAGTCTCAGCTCCTCATCCCGATCTAATACAATATCGAAAAGAGGGGTGGCGGAATCTAACGGCTCAGAACCCCT
Source organism: Panax ginseng (assembly GCA_020205605.1). NCBI lineage: Eukaryota > Viridiplantae > Streptophyta > Magnoliopsida > Apiales > Araliaceae > Panax > Panax ginseng. The sequence goes on from CM035132.1 coordinate 30,142,647, forward strand.
CCTAATAGTTTCTAGCTCAGCTATACACTCGTCCCGAAGCTTCTGAAATCGGTCCTGTAATGTATTCCGTATACGTATGTTAATTATATCATTTTATTTACGATTGAATATTATTAAAAGCTAAATAGTAAGATGAGTTTTAACCGTATAGCTAAAGTCGCTCGAGACAAAGCACGCCGTTCTAGGCGTGTGGGCTCGATCCCAAAACTCTAGCATGGTAGGATCTCGGCCCAAGGTCTTCCCCAATGCCTAATACAAACATTCATAAAATAGGTCTTAAGTATTCTTAACCGTCTTCGCCTCCTCGAACGACTGAGAACCAGTGGTGTGTACTATCCGGAGCTGACCACGATTTTTTTTTGACTGCTCGGACTTTTTCTTGAAGTCATCGGCCCCCTCCATGCGCACATAGCCTCCCAAAGCTAAATCGGAAACTATCTTGGTCGATGGGCTCGATGGTGGTCCCGGTTTGGTCCACAATCGTTGCCGGCCGCTTTCTATCGCATCTCATCTGACCATCTAGAGTAATTCGCAGCAACGTGATGCTCAATCACAGCATCGCCAGCTGACTGAGAGATGCTCGGGTCAAATCGATAATAAACCTATAACATGCGATAATTTAAAATTAAGAACAATTGATTTCGTCATCCCAATACAACTATGTGGTGATAATATGCTTAACTTACGTGGAACTCTGGCAAGACGGTCTGCATAAAAGTGGCATCGTACCGCGCATACTGACTGAACCGCATGCACCCTCTCAGGAGATGCATCAAACAAATTGCGTGTAGGGTGTGCTTAGCCACTGGGTCTAGTATACTACAGAAAAAGTATAACAATATGTGTTATGTGAATTGTGTTTTGCAATAACTGATAGAAATAGTACGAATATAGTAACACTTCTATCACCGGGAAACGACATCCATCGGCATCGTAAGTGGTAGCGCCATGGACGAGACGACCAAAGATACCGAGGTTCATTTCTCGGTGTCGTCGACGAGGTGCATCTGTAATAATTGTATTTAACATAGTACTTCAATAATCATTGTAATTAATGCAATTTAAGATATATTTAAATCCTAGTTAAGATAACTTACTCGCTTTTTGAAGAAGAGCCTCCATCGTGGTTATCGTCTCCAAAGACGGATCGCCCACCACCTCGGCGACCTCCACCGCTATGTCTAGCCATGAATATCCTACTAACATAACAAAATTGGTAGATAACAAATATGTAAGATTAAGAAATAGTACGAATATAGTACTAATATAACTGCTCATTTTCAATTACGCACGTCATCAAACCCATCAGAATCAACGTGTATATCATTCTCGGATTCAGTATCTTCCTCATACTCAGTTTTGAGATCAGTTTCGTCATCGTTATCATCCTCAACGACTACATAATCATTCATATGTACGTTGGCCTCGACATCCTCATCGTTAGGTACGTCAATGACATCAGTACTCACCACATCTTCAGCATGGAACACTATGGCCAATGGGTTGCTCACATCTTCTTGCAATGCCTCATCCATACCAAACATGTTATCAGCATTAAATGAACGTGTTTTAGTAGTGACTACTGTGTACCAGGGGCTTCGAGTATTTACAACATTAGGAGCGTACTACACTTGAGTCACTTGACTTGCTAACACGTACACGTCATCAGACTTTAACACCGACTTGATATCCACGGTTGTGATTCTATTACGATCAACTTTAACCCCCTTTTCAGTATCCAACCAGATACACTTAAATGTAACTACCTTTTTGCCGCCATGATAATTGAGCACAACTACATCCTATAAACGAACATAGTAATTGGACTCAGAATCTTGGTAGCAGCTTCCTAACACCACAACCCCAGAATTAACTGATGTGAGTTCATGCAAGTCATCGACTCTAAATCTGTACCCATTCACGATGCAACTAGGAAAAGAACTAACAACTTTGTAAGGTTCTCGGATGACATCTATAAAATGCTCAGAAATATTCTCCGCTTCAACCCTTTTCTTAAACCACTGTTGGAAATTAACATTACTGACTGTTTCCAATTCTGCTGCAGTAAAAGTTGGGTTAGAAGCATACGCTTCCTCTTCGAATGAACTGCGATATTAGTAAAATGTCGTTAACATATATAAGGATGACTACACTATTGTACTAAATGGAGCAAATAAGCTTAGACTTACGTGATGTATGATGATACTTCAGGCATATTTAGAAGCACGTATGTAGATACAATCTTCAACTCTTTGTCGCTTAAGTAAGTCAGCGTCTCAGGGCCAAATGGTTTAGCCGGATATGTGAATACAGCTAACTCATCATCAGCATGATCAGTCATTGGACCAACAACCTCATTCCTTCTTAAACGGTTGTGCTTCGTTGAGACAACATCGTCAAAATACAATGAGCAGAAGTTGACAAGCTCTTCCTCTGTATATCGTTCAGTAATAGAACCCTCTACATGAGTTTTGTTCTTGAACTTTTATTTTAATCGGCGCATATACCTCTCAAAAGGATACATCCACCGATATTACACCGGTCCTCCAAGTTTTGAGTTCATATGGCAGATAAATAGGCAGATGTTCCATCGAGTCAAAAAATCCTGGAGGGAAGATCATTTCAAGCTTGCACATGGTAAGCACAATATTCTTCTTCATCTGCTTTCGACATCATCTGTACTTAATTATAGTTGAGCAAATATCTCGAAAGAAATTTGTGGTTGATTCAATGCATCCGAACTTTTTCGGGTAACATCTCACGTAAATGCAATTGGAATCAACTTCGCATGAATACATGACAATCGTGACTCTTGAATCGAGAAATTTTCAATTGTTCAACCTTACAAAGAACGCGTGGTATGTTCGACGATATCCATCGGGAGCTTCAACCCACTAACCCACTTATGAGGCGTCCTCAACTTGTTGCTTAGTAAGACAAAATAGAGCTTTAGGTTTCAGATTGTTAGTATGAAGCCACAATTACGCCTAATGTTCAATGCCTCCAAATCTCTTCGAGCATTGTCATTGTCTTTAGTTTTACCACTCGCATCTAACACGGTGTAAAACAAGTTGTCGAAAACATTCTTTTCGGTATGCATGACATCTATACAATGACGAACTGAAAGTGTGCCCCAATACGGCAACTCAAACCATATAGGCAAGTGTGTCCAATTATGAGTCTTCTCGTACCCGGCTGCTCTCAATTTACTGTGTTCCTTCCCCGGCAAAGGAAAATCAAGTTGATTCAACCAGCCTAAGACCTCACTGCCCGACAACCGACCAATAACCCCCTTCTTCTCTATCTTTCTGTTGAACTGTGCAGACATCTTTCTGTAATTGTGATCAAGAGGCAAGAATCTACGAGCAGTTCTAAAGAAACTACATTTCGCTTATGTCGCAAATGCGGTTGTTTGCCACATCCCCATACACATTTGGACATGACAGACTTCCCGTGAGTTGACCAACCACTAACCATCCCAAGAGCCGAAAAGTCGGTGATAGTCCATAATGTACGCCTTCATCACAAAATTCTCGATATCGATTTATCATATGTCTAAACCCCATCTCCCACAACATCTTTAGTTCATCCACTAACTATTGAAGGTACACATTAAGGTCTTTTGTAGGACTTTTATCCCCTGGAATGAGTAAAGTCAAAAACAAATACGGATCCTCATGCACACATTTTGGGTGGAAGATTATAGCGACCATAATGATCGCCAAACCGGTATGGTGGCTAAAATTATTAAAAGGAAAAAAGCCATCAAGAGCCATGCCAAGCCTAACATTCCTAACTTCTTCCGCAAACTCAGGATAATTTACATCAAATCTCTTCCATTCATCTCCATCCGCTAGGTGAGTCGGTGACCGAGCACGACATCCCTTGTTCGATGCCAACTCATATGTCATGTATGATGACGACATGACATGAATAGCCATTGAAGTCTCGGCGCCAAGTGGAAAATACTGATAAGAAATTTTCCCGAAACTGTTTCTCCTTCCCCATGTTTTGTAACCTCAGTAGTGCGATAAGTCGCATATATCACTGCTGTCCCCTTATCTCTGTCCTCCCATAGTATAACATGCAATCCGCGTTCACAAGCATCGATTTTTCGATACCCCATATTTAACCACTTGACCATCTTCTTCACTTCGTAATAATTCGTAGGAAAAGTATAATCCTTGGGTAAGAACTGTCCAATTATAGCGAGCAAATCGTTGAAACCTCTCTCACTACAGTCGTGCTCATTCTTGAAGTGTAAGAGCTTCGTCACTATAGAATGCTTGGTGTCTGTATCATTTCCAGGATACAACGCGACCCTAGATTCAGATAAGAACCGGTAAAAGCAAAGTAATTTATATCATTTGGCACTTGCTTCGACCTTTGAAGAAGGTCCATATTTCATTGATCAATAATAGTAGTAGGGCCATAAGCATCGACCAACATCTCAACTGGATCATAGTGTTCGACGTATGAATCCCGTGGAATTAGTTGTTCACAATATTTTCAATCACTTCTGATTCCCCGTGATGAGTCCATACGAAGTACCCATCCACAAATCCATGAGAAAATAAGTCGAATTTAATCTCGTCGACTTTCTTCCAAATCGATTTTTTTACACTGACACACGGGCATCACATCTTTCCGTTTGGATCATTCGTATGTTCTAGTGCTTTGTTCAAGAAATCTAAAACCCCAACACGATAAGTGAGACTAATCCCTCCCATCACTAGGGATCCTACTAAGACATCCAACTCGCAAAATTTGGCATTTTTAACTACTACGTAAATGCATTAAGTTAATTTGGATATTCATGTGTGAATTAGATTTACCTAGTATCTCTACGGAGATGGGGGTAAGGCTTCTATCCCGTTATTCGATTTCGGCAGCACCTCCCCATGGTCTCCAAGCACACGAAATAGACTAAGATAACTTAATCTAAGTATGCACTCGGAGAACATATAGAGATAACAGTCGATTAATCCTCAAAAGAACAACAACAAATGTACTGTTTTCGTATTTGCACTAGGCTTAAAGAGAGAGACATAACATCCAATACTTGATCCAAACTGGGGACTGTTCGACATTCACCCCTACTGAGTGTATAACAAACGGGTTTCTAAGTTTCAAAGTATAGTACATATATAATTGAAAATGCTACTTAATTTATTAAAACTTGTGGCAAACTAAGCAAATGCTACTTAGTTTAATTATGAGAATTGTTGTATGGAATCTCTCTTAGTGAAGCAAGAAGGGAAAAAAAAAGGGTCGTAGTTCTTGTTGTGTCCTATACTCGAATAATAAAGTTAATTCAATTACTGCAAACATTCCTCACTGTTCCATCATAACAGATGACAACATCCCGAAGGAGTTCCATTAAGCTATTGAACAAAGTTTCAGCTTAAGCAACCCTACAAATGAGCGAGCGATCACTTCTTCTGCTAGGAATAAATCATCTCCCGTATGGGTCCAATCCATGATATGAGCGACTTCTCACCACTCAGATTCTCAAGTGGATAGTTCTCATACAAAAGGTGAGACATTCTGTGAGAACTACCCATCTGAGGAATTTGGAGTGGTGAGAAGCTGTTTATATCATGGATTGGACCCATATGGGGAGATGATTCAATCCTATGATAGAAGTGATCGTTCGCTCATTTAGAGGGTTGCTTAACCTAGAACTTTGTTCAACAACTTCATCGGCACTCCTTTAGGATGTTGCCATCTATTATGATGGAACGAGAGAATGTCTGCATAATTCAATTACCTTTAATATTCGAGTATAGGACACAAACAGGAACTGCGACCCTTTTTTTTAATTGTTGCCGAGGAACCAGTTGGAATAGCTACAACTGCTATGTCAAAATCTGCATACAAGAAAGAGTACATATATGTAGGGAGAGTATTATTGCATTTATTGAAAATTGTAGCAAACTAAGCAAATGCTACTTAGTTTATTTTGCCAATGATAAACTAAGTAAGTGGTACTTAGTTTATGAGAATTTTATTTGGGATCTATAAAGACTCTTTGTTAGACATTCACTTCTAACTACTTAGTTTATTTTGCCAATGATGATAAACTAAGTAAGTGGTACTTAGTTTATGAGAATTTTTATTTGGGATCTATAGAGACTCATTGTTCAACATTCACTTCTAGCTACTTTAGTTTATTTTGTTAATGATGATAAACTAAGTAAGTGGTACTTAGTTTATGAAAATTGTTATTTAGAATCTATATTTAGAGACTCTTGCTTAGACATTCACTCATACTTAGTTTATTATTATATTTTTTTATTTTAATTTGTAGTATATTATATAATTGGCTTATTTATTTATTAAATTTGCTTTATTAAATTAAATTAAATCATTTTATTTTATTTTATTTTATTTAATAACCTAAATTAAATTAAATTTTTTATTACTTCCTATTTTATTTTGTATTATATTATATAAGTTCTAATTTAATTTAATTTAATTTTGTATTTAAAATTATTTTATTTTATTTTATCTTGTATTATATTATATAATTTTTAATGTTTTTATTAAATTAATTAATTTTAGATAATTTAAATTTATTTTATTTTATTTTATTATTTTTATTTAATTTTATTTTTATTGAATTTTATTTATTTTTTAAATTAAATCAAAGTTTTTTTTATTTTATTTAAATTAATTTAATTTATTATTTTATTTTATTTTACTCTATTTTGTATTATATTATGTTATTTATTTTATTTTTAAAATTTATTTTATTTAATAAACTAAATTAAATTATATTTATTTTATTTTATTTTAGTAGTAAGAAACTAAGTAAATGGTACTTAGTTTATGATTTATTAATATTGGGAAACTAATTACTAATACAATACATGCAGGGCTCACAAATATTCTTCAATTTCATAATTCGATGTAATTTTACATCATAAATTCAAATAAAAATAGCAAATATATATCAAGATTAAAAACAGTCCTAAAATCAGTTACATTATGATAAGGAACCCAAATTTGATATGTTATACACTTCATAATATCAATATTCTGCAATTTCTAAATTCCAAATAATATGCAGTTAAATAATATGCAATCCACAAACCCAAAATCAAATTTCTAATTTCAGCAATCAGCAATATAAACAAGAAGACAAACCCAAAATCAAATTTCTAATTTCAGATTTCAGATCACTCCCAATTCCAACAAATGGACCCAAATTTTTAACCCACAAATTCACAGCAACAACATATTATCCAAATTGGGTTAATCTCATATTCAAACTCAAACTAAACCTAAAACAAATTAAGCCACAAATTTCACAATTTACAATAAATTAACCCTAAAAATCTAATACTTGGCAGAAAACTAACCTTGAAATTGAATTAATGTGCAAACTGACCGATGGTGGTGCCTGGTGGTGGTGCCTAGTGTTGACGGTAGTGCCTGGTGTTGGTCGTGGTGGTGGTGACGGTGGTGCCTGGTGTTGGTGGTGTCTAGCTACTGGTGGTGGCCGGAACCGCTCGACAGTGATGGTGGTGGTGGCAGTACGTGGTGGTGGCAGTGGCAGTACGTGGTGGTGGTGGAATCGAAGGTGGTGGTGGTGGTGGTGGTAGTACGTGGTACGGTGGTGGAAGTATGGTGGTGGTGGCAGTATGTGGTGGTGGTGGAACCGGTGGTGGTGGTGGTGGCAGTACGTGGTGGTGGTAGCGGCGGCGCTGGTGGTGGTGGAGATAAGAGAAGTGAGAGAAGTGAGACTGATTGAGAGAGAATACGTGTGTGAGAGAGATATCGCGTAAGAGAGAAATGAGAGATCAGAGAAGAGAAATATTAGATCTGAAAAGTGAGAGAAACGAGGGGGCCGGAAGACGTAAGGGTTTTAGGCTTATTTTTAAATTTGACCGTCTGTCGATTTAATGTATCTTCGATCGACTTGCCCGTCGGAATAAACAATATTCAGTCGAAAATAAGTTTCCCTCTAGCGGGAACATTGACGCCAATGGGATACATATATTTTCGACGAATACCCGTCGAAATTAAAGTAGTTTTGACTGATTTATCTTCGACTGAATATTTCGTCGGAATATATATTATCTTCGAGGGAATGTGTCCGTCGAACATAGTTCCGTCGGAATTAGCCGATTTTCTTGTAGTGACTTGTGGAGCTCTCTAAATCCTTGACCATTTGATTTTGCTTGCATTATATATATATATATATATATATATATATATATATATAGGTGAATGTTTCATAGTAAGCGTTTGCTATAAACACTATTTTAATAAATACATTTTTAATTATATTGTTAATGTAGAGATTCAATGGCTTAAAGAATTTTTTTTATTGACCGCAAATTTTAATAGCGGCCAAAGAATTTTTTTTTCCTGACCGCTACTAAATACATACATTTGATTTGTACATCTATTATTTGCACAGACGTGACACATGCCATATTTCTTTGAATTACAAATTATTTTCTTCATTTCAAAGTATAATATCAATATTATTTATAGATGATCACTAAACCACTGAAAAGTGAGAACTAATATTTTCTGATATGTTTTACCAAAAAAAGGGTTTTATTTTCAGAATTTACATATTAACTGTAAATATATATTATTTTTTTCGTGCTTATTCCTAACTATAATAAATATTTTGTTTAATAATATATAAAGACATGGTGATATTGTGTTGTTTTAAGTATTATGTTAATTTATATTATCAATATATAATACTTTTTAATTTTTCTTTTCACAACACAATTGTTTGTACAAATATGACTCTTTTCTACAACGAAGGAATTAATGAAGTATTAGAAATGATATGCATGGCTGTAACAAGTAAGGGTGTAAATCAATCGAATCGAATCGAGTATTGAGTTATTTAGATTTGGTTCATAAAATTTATCGAGTATAAAATAAGGTTTGATTGAGGCTCATTTAGTTATCGAAAGAGAAACACGATTTGAATCGGTAAAAGTTAGGTTTGAACTTTTTGAATAAATATGATCTGAGTATCAATAAAAAATTATAATTTAAAGAGGTTCGAGTAATTTATCGAACTTTAAAATTTACTCATATTTGATTTATTTATATTTTGAGTCGAACTCGAATCAAACTTTTAATCGAATGAATACAAATTAACTTTAACTGTTTGTTTATTTTATAACCTTAGTAAGAAGGTCACGTACAACACTTCCCCTTTCTATATAGCTATATGGGGGTAACTATTTCACTATTTCAGCAAGAAATCTAACACAGTTTGCTACTTGACATATATGTCATCATCATATCATGTTAAGATATCGATGCATGATATATATATATATATATATATATATATATATATATATATATATATATGTGTATGTATGTGTGTGTAATTAACTTGTTTGGTTTTTTGTTTTTGTTGGTATACGTGTGATGACTGAAATAGTATTACAGGGAGAGAGGAGAAGAACGAGAAAAATGCATGGATGATGATGGTCACCCTCTTTTGGCCCCTTCTATATGGAGTACGCTACTCAGTTAAACAAATTAAATACCCTCCTTCGTGATCTATGTCCACACCATCCATCAACTTACTCTCATCATTGCTCTTTTAGCCTTTAGTACTACGCGTATATATTATAATAATTTATATATCCACCGTTGTATATATATATATATAGAGAGAGAGGGAGAGAGAGAGAGAGATGCTAAATTGTTAGTAAATGCTAATTATATCATTTCATATATATTCGGCTTTCACATCACAGGAGAAAACTTGTCTGCAATTAAGCAGTCTTCGTGTTCCCTTTTAGCCTTTGGAGAACAGCACACCACTTCCAGCTTATGACCTCAATCAATCAATTCCAAATCTATTCTATGTTTTATCTATTATTGGTCTTCATCCGTGATTAGTGTTTTTATATATATATAAAAAAAATCAGTAAGATTATAAAGGGGAGTTTTTTTTTTCCCCTAGTGTTAACACTCCCCTCAAATTCAACTTAAAATGCATTTATATTATTAAATTAATATAAAAATAATTGTAATTTGAGCATGTAAGACTTTGCACACTTAGCAATTTGATAACATGTTAAATAACCAATTCATATAAGAACTTAATGCATATTTATATATGTGTGCATGTATTTCTTTGATTGTTGAGTTTTGGCCAAGTGTGAAAAGGATTTCTAAATAATCAGATCTTAACTAATCTTAACATTGTTTAATTGGGAGATTAAATGACGATTAGATGTCACTAAGTTACTTTTGGCTTTTCAGTTGATCTAAGCTTTTGTTTGGGTTTGTCTAATTAGGCGAATAAGAAAATGATTAATGGCAAGGGTCCCATAATTAATCTTTTGTGCGTGCTTGGTTATAAATATGTTGATGTTAATTAGATCTCACGTGACAATTAATTAAAGCCTCTTTTTTGTTATGCATGAGTCATGACTAAATTATATACGGGCCAGCAGGTCAAGTATCTGTTCATACTACTAACAGATATGCCATGTTGAAGTAATTAATTAAGGTTTCCTTTCCCTTGACAATTTTAGAAATTCAACTGTTATGGATAATCATGCATCTTTTGGCATTTAAACAGTAATACATCCGTTCCTTTTTTAGAGAAATATTTTTATTCCTTAATATAAGTCGTTTGAAGTAAGCATTAATTACTTAATTTTTAATATTACCCCAAGTATTAAATGTAACTTTGGTTCTCTTACTATTTTTATCTAATAAATAACAATCTATTCTTCCAATACAATGGCAATATAGACAATTGATATTATAGTTAATGCTATACAAATATTTCTTTAATACTTGTGCACAACTCTAAAACGACCTATATTAAAGAAGGAGTAAAACACACGTAACTCCAATCATAGTAATTAATTACTCCATCAATGCAACAGTGATCCTGAATAGCAATAAAATGCATTAAACTAGTATCATTTCAAATATAATTAATTGCTTAATTCATAAAGAAAGAAAAATTAAGATCCAAAAAATAACCAAGTAAGAAGAAATAATTAGTATTTGAATTAGACTAGCTCCTCCCCCGTACATTTCTCTCTAATTTTCTTGAAATTTATGTTTAGATTCAATGAATGAAATTGGTGAAAGAATGAAATAAAATAGGGAATAGAATGAACAATGATTTATTTCATTACAGTGGAAATAAGTCATTTCATACCACTCAAAGGAATAAAATTTAAAAATTTGGGATAAATGATAATGGTTCATTCCATTTCAATAAAACAACCAAACATATTTTTTTTATTCTATAGAAATGTAATTCTATTCCCTCCATTCATTCATACAATCCAAACGTAATGTAAATAATTTATATTTTTGCATATAGCAAATAAAATCAACACCAATCCTATGAAAGCATATTTTGCATTACAATATTACAACAAATTACGAATAACTTTCTAATTTTTTATTATCTTATTAAATGTGCATTTAATTTTTTTTTTGTAGAAGTTATTTTATTGTTGTGATATATATATTACTCCCTGCGTTCCAGGATAAAGTCTTAGTTGATTTTTTGCGCATATTAAAAAAAAGAATAAAATGACAAAATTATTCATATTTAAACTAAAGTTGTCTCAAAATTTCTCTCATTGGAATCAATTACATTATAGCATTTAATACTATTTTTAACGTATTTGAATTTCTTCATAAAGTCATAACTTCTCATATAATTGCATAATTTTTTGTACATGACAAATAATACTCCATAAATTACATATAAAATAAAAATATAGAAAAATTAATATTAAGAGTATTATAATAATTTTTTTAGGCTTAAATATAATTTACTACCCTAAACTATAGGTCATATTCCACTTTGGTGATCCACCTTTCAATTTTGTCAATTAGATGATTGAACTATTAATTTTTTTCCAATTGCAACAAATTAAGTCTGTCACGTCAGAAATCGCTGACGTGGCTATTTGGGTGGGCCATTAGTCAGCTGAGTTGTAATTAAAAATAGTATTTTATTTTTTTTAAACACATTTAAAGAGTAAATTCGTCAAATCACTTTATATTAGACATTAATACAAATAAAAAACAACGAATTGGATCTCACAGCTCTCAGAAAATCTAAACTTCGACGGGAGGAGCTGTTTCACGGCGGAAAGTTCAACATATTTATCTCCTTCATCACTCACCCAACCATTGCTACAAAAATTAAAAAATTCAAAAAATTCCAGGTATAAACCCTAGCTAGGCAACATAAATAAAACAGAAATCCTAATTGCAAACTTAAACCAGCAACCAAATTGCAAACTCAAACCAACAATCAAATGAAACCCAAACCAAAATGAAAGATCAAAAGACAAAAAATTATTATTTATTAAAATTATAGATTTAAGAGATTAGACAAATTTGCTAAGCCCACTCATCTTTCCTATCACCACAACACATGCCCACCACTATTGTAAGACCCCAACTTTTTGAATAAAGATGAATTTTCTATAAATATCATTTTTGAATATTATGGAGTGAATTTGATATAATGTTATAGTTGTGGGTAATATTTATAAATTTTGCAAAGTATGCAAGTTGTTATATAATATTCGATTGGTCGGGGAATATTAGTTTTAGTAGGGAATATTAGATGACGGCAAGACAATTATTGGTGGACCCCTAACGGAATTATTGTCGGATTAAGAAAACGACAAAAAATAAAATAACTACGAAAGTTTTACCGTTAAGCGTTAGAATACCCCTTGGTTAAAATATCTGATGTCTGGCGTTGTTGCCGCGTAAAGAAGACACTCAGATTGCACATTTTGAATTATTGATTCTTACGTGTTAAGGCACTACTCAATAATTCTTACGGTAATTCTCGTTCAATATTTTATTTTATTGATTCAATAATTGTTGCGTTGATATTTTATATTATTGTTGTCTCAATAATTGTCAACGCATAAAGATTTCCCATTATCAAATCAATAATTCATATTATTTAAATAATATTATTAGATAACATTATTGGCAATGTCTAAAAAGTTTTGTCAAGGAGAGGTTTGGTCACCTAATTAATTGCCAAGAATGAGAGAAATTCTTATCTGAAAGCCCCCTTTCTCGGAACTACGGTTGTCATTATTGTGATTCTGTAATATTATTTGTGAATAATTAATTATTGATTTATATGAAAAGAAAATATTTATTTTATGTGAACATAAATGATGGATATGAAAATATTTAGTTTATGTGGTTATAAATGAAGAAATTAATGTTGAGGTGTTTTATCAGTATTTTGGTCGGATTGGAGGTATTAAAAAATCAAATCGGTGTTCTTAAAGTCCTATTGCGTAAGTTATAATTTTAATCTAACCGTTGGATCATTGTAATTTTTGGATATGTTATACATATATAAGTGGAGTATATGTCCACAAATTTTGAACCGTTAAAAATTAACGTATGTTTTATTATGAATTTTAAGAGGTTAAAAATTGTTCGTTTGTGGAATTCAGATATTTTCTGTTTAGAATTTGAAAAAACTTTCTTCCGCAAAGTTGTAGAGAATTCGATTTCGTGTGGAATGGACATAAAATCCATATTTTTCTGATAAAAGGGATATTTATTATGAATTATTGAAGTTTCTGTGACGCCCCCAAAATAGGTACACATCACCCATCTTGGGTCGTCAGATACAAGGTACTGAATACAAATACAAACTAATTATACAACAGTCGTGTAAAATACGACAAAACATAAATTGAGAGTTTTAATAAGAATATTGTCATCTAGACAATATCCACACTCAAAGGAGTCCTCAACACATTTATTGTCACACTATTTAACAGAATAGTGAGGACTACTAATACTATCATCTGGACCGTCACTCCGTTCTCCAACTAGTCCCGGCTACGTTCTCATTTCCTGAAGAGAACAGTGAAAGAAAGGGTGAGCTCAACTAGCCCAGTAAGAAATATTATGACTAAGATAATGCAGAATAAATTATCATTAGTCTTCAACAATGTTAAACTGATAAAATACAATAGACATCAAGTTTAACTACAGCGGAATAAGCAATCCATTAGAAGAGTCAAGTAGAGCATGATATCTACTATCTTCTATGATTTAAAATGTTTTCATCAATTTTTATCGCTGAGACTCAGCTTAATAAATAAACCACATCATCGAGTCATTCCTGCTTTATGGGCCAAGGATATTCATTAAATTATCAATGGTCATGACTTTACCGAATAATCCCTGGTCATAATCATACCAAAAATTGTCTGTCAATACACTATAGGCCACTGAGGACTTTTACCACATCATTTATAACATTACAGGTCATGATTATACCGAATAATCCCTGGTCATAATCATACCAGTCCATCTATGCACGTAAGCCAAAGATGACTTTCATCACAATATAAGCATGAGGATGATGACAATGACATAAAAATTCAATAAAATAAGTTCAAGAATAAATTTTAAAGATTTATAAGTTAATTTATCCTGAACTCAATAATGTCCAAATTATCAACATGATACTACTTTATGGAGTAAAATTCAAGAATGCTCAGAAGAATATTTCCATGAAAAGATACTGGATGAAGCGCAAATATCAAGGATATTCCACTAATTTCATGGAGTATAGAAGCAAAAATTTTAACCAAATGAGTATCATAGAATATATGAAACTGCAATGGATTTTCACCCGCCATGCGGTAATCCACGTAGACAGATCATTTCTACAATTTAATAAGAAATGAATACGAAGGGTCATTCACCATGACTATGGTAATCCACATAGGCGAGTTATTCCAATGTAATAATAAAGAATGGAATAATGTAAGAATTCACCATGCATGCGATAGATCGCTTGCAGACGAGTTATTCCAATGTAATAATAAATAATGGAACCGGTCATGCGTAAACGTTGATGCATATGATATTCAATGTAATAATAGAGAATAGAATAACAAAAGACTTCACCAGGCATGCGATAGACCGCATAGACAGGTTATTACAACATAATAATTGTAAGACCCCAACTTATTATAAATAAAATTGAATTTTTCTTTATTCATTATTCTAAATTAATAAGGGTTAATTTGATATAATTCTTTGGTTATGGATGAAATGTGCAAAGTTTACAAAATAAGCAAGTGGTTATAAAATATTCATTATTGTCGGGGAATATTCGTTTGGTCGTGGAATATTCTTTTTGTCGGGAATCTCCGTACGACAGCGCAGTCATTGGTGGGCCCCATAACGGAAAACGGTTGGATGAAGGAAAACGACAAAGATTGAGTTTTATAAATAACGACGTAAATTATTACCGTTAACACTGTTGGGTTACCTGGTGGTTAAAATACTGAATACGCGTGGTTGCATAAAGAAGACACCAGATTAGACAAAGATTGTTGAATTATTGATCCTTACGTAAAGAAGGCACTACTCAATAATTGTTACGATAAGAATTATCGTTCATTATTTTATCTTATTGATTCAATAATTCTTTGCGATTGATATTTATATTATTATTGTTTCAATAATTGTCATTACAATATTTTCCATTATCAAATCAATAATTCATATTATTTGAATAATATTATCAGATAACATTATTGGCAATGTCTAGAAAGTTACATCAAGGAGAGGTTTGGTCACCTAATCGCGGCCAAGAAGGAGAAATCCTTATTGGAAAGCCCTCTTCCCTGAGGCGGCAAGTTATCGATCTTGTGATTACGTAATATTATTTTGAATAATTAATTATTGATTATTATGATAAAGAAAATATTTATTTTATGTGGATATAGATGGAGAAAATTTTAATGTGACAATTGTTGAAAATTAATATTTTATCTTTTTCGATAAAATAATACATTTAAATATATTATTTTAATAATATATTAACGGTGATATTTTTATAATGATTGTGGGATATATGAGTATATGAGGAGGTAGAGTATTTTGTGGCATTAAATGTTTAACATATGTTTTGTGTGTTTGCGGTGGACCAATTCTCGAATAGAAAATTGATTATGTATCGTAAAATCGTCTGCTTATGGATTTTGGTCAATTTCTATTTGGAATTTGGAAAAACTTTCTTACGCAAAGTGGTAGAGAATTGAAATTCCTATAAAAAGTCGCGAGATTCGAAATTTTCTGATAAAAGGGCTATTTATTGTGAATTATTGAAGTTTTGGATAATAAAATGATTTTTATTAAATTATGGTATGTGGGCCCACTTTTATTCCAACACATGTGGGCTGCTATCTTTTGGTTCAAAGATGGTTGGTGGCTAGCTTGACTAGTAAGGATGCGTGGAGGAAAAAAAAAGAAATAATATATTTTATTAATTTAGTCTCCTTTCATGCTTCTAAGATTTTCCTATAAATAGAGGGCTAAGTTAGAATTGAAAATCACACGTAAACTAAGTTTTCTCTTTCTCTCTATATTATCGAGCGTATTCTTGTGAGTATACTTTGAGTGTTGCTATACTACATATGAAGTTTCACAAGACTATATCCAAATTCAATGTAAGAAATGCGGTTATTTTGAGGTAAGGGTATTATTTTCTTCTTAAATGATATTTTTTCTTCAATATCATTATGCCAAGTATTGGTGAACTTTTATCAAATTTGGAACTTGTTGTGTCGGGGTTACTATTCACGATATCTAAGACTTTATTCACGATATCGATTAATTATTCACGTGATATCAAGACTATTCAATTAAAAATAAAAATTTTTCTTTTTGTCCAAAATATCTATTCGGATACTAGCTTTGATTGTATCCATGTTTTGATCATTCTTGAATTTTACACCAATATGATTATTTTCAAGTATTTTTGGACATGGGTAAAACAAAGTACGAATCCTTAATCCTTAATCCTTGTCATTTTGTTTCTTTGGATTCGTTTCTTTAAAAATGTTTTTCATCATCCTCGGTCCTAAATGGTGATATAAATGAATATCTTTGGCTTTGTAGTGCAAAGATGAACGATTAATCGATGAATATCTTTGGCACAGAAGTGCAAAGATGAGCAGTGTTGAGATGAACATGACCAATTGGTGATACAAATGAATATCTTTGGGCAGTAGTGGTAAAAGATGATTAAAGATGTATATTGATTGTTATTACGGGGATAAACTATTGATGATGGACTTTTAAACCTTAGAAGACGGTAGAATTCTTTCTCTACGTGACTCTTCTAATGGATTCTGCATTTCATTTGCATTTGTTGATCTAAAACTTGTTGTCTATTGTATTCTATTAGATTTTTTCCTGTTGAAGACTAACGATAATTTGTTGTATATTATCTTAGTCATAATATTCTTTATCGGGCTAGTTGAGCTCACCTTTTCCTTTTTGTTCCATTTTTCTTCTCGGGAGGTGAGAACATAAAGCAGGATCGAGTCTGGGTATGGAGTGATGGTTCTAGGAAGATGTTTTAGTTGTCCTCACTACTTCGTAAAATAGTGTATGAATAATTAATGAGGACTTATATGGGTGTGTATATTATCTGCAGAAGACAATATTTGTATTCAAACTCACAGTTGTATTGTCGTATTCTACTACGACATATGTATTAAGTTGTAGTTTGCTTTCTATACCATGTATTTTGGCGACTTCGAATGGGTGTTGTATACCTATTTTGGGGGCGTCACAATAATAAATAATAGAACCAGGTCATGCGTAATACGCACAGACATGATATTCCAATGTAATAATAAAGAATGAAATAATGTAAGAATTTCACCATGTATGCGGTACTTGTGATATATAAAAGTTATTCCAATGTAATAATAAAGAATTAATGGAATAACAGAATAATTTCACCATGTGTATGCAGATTAAGATATACGAGTTATTCCAACAGAATAATAAGGAATGGAATAATGTAAGAATTTCACCATGTAAGTGATATCACTTATACAAAAGTTATTCCAATGTAATAATAAGGAATGGAATAACAAAAGTTCTCTTCATGAATCTGAAAGAAATAATACCTCTTACCTTATAAAAGAAGAGAGTACTCACCTGTAGAGGGTGGATATACTTGAAGAAAACTTGCTTCCACTACGCCAAAGCTTCTTAAAACTCTAAAGAAATACGCTCAGGATTATAAAGAGAATTCTCTCAATTTCGGTGTGATTTCAATTCTAACTAAGCATCCTATTTATGGGAAAATAGAAAGGATACTATGCAATAAAATATAATATATATATATATATATATATATATATATATATCTTATTTAAAATCTAATAAAACAATTAACTTTATAAAAGTATTCATTTTATATAAAAAGATTTTACTATGCAAATACTATGCATAATAAAATATATTGTATTTGAATTATTGTCTAATAAAACAAATAACTTTCTAAAAGTATTCTATTTTATATACAAAGATTTTACTATGCAAAATACTATGCATAATAAAATATATTATATTCTAATTTTTGTCTAATAAAATAAATAACTTTATAAAAGTATTCTGTTTTATATAAAAAGCTTTTCAGTTTTATTCCATTAATAATACTAATAAAACAAAATATATAATATATATATATATAAACTTTTGTGACTTTATAGAAAGATACCTCAATATATTTAACAACATTTATCATCATTATTATAATTCACAATATTAATTGACCAGGTCGTTCTCAGGAAATAGGGGGCTTTCTAATAAGGATTTCTCCCTATTGGCGCGCAATTAGGTAACCAAACCTCTCCTTAGCAGAACTTCTAGACATCGTTAATATTACAAATAATAATATTAACAACTTTGTTATCTCAATTATTAATTTAATAATATATAAAATATCGACAATAATTGAATCAAATAACGTGAGATACTATGCAACAATTACTGTAGCAATAATTAAACAAAACTGATTGACTTCTCACGTAAGCATCAATAATCAATATCGTGCTACTTATGCAAACCACGCCAGCACATCGTACTTTTTAACACTGTGTGTTTCAATGCTTAATGGTAAAAATTCGCCGTTATTTTTATAAAAATATTTTTGTCGTTTTCTCAATCCGACAATAATTCCGTTGTGGGGTCCACTAATGATTGTCTTGGTCATCATACTAATATTCTCTATTAAAACGAATATTCTCCCACCAATCAATTTATATAATAACTTGCATACTTTTCAAAATTTCTAAATATTACCCACAACTATAACATTATATCAAATTTACTCCATAATATTCAAAATGATATTTATTAAAATTCATTTTATTCATAAAAGTTGGGGTCTTACGCTTTTAGAAATTAAAATGTTTTTATTAAAAATATGGGTGGGCCCCACTTTTGGTTGTTGGGAAAGGTGGTCGATTTTAGTGGACCCCACTTGTGGTGGTGATTTTTTTTTTTTAAATACATATGCGTAGAATTTTATTTTTATTTTTATTATTTTAGTCTCCTATGACGTTTCAAAGCATTTTCCTATATAAATAGCGCTTAAGTTAGAATTGAAAATCACACCGTAATCGTAAAATTCTTCTTCTATAATCTTGAGCGTATTTCTTTAGAGTTTAGAAAGCTTTTGGCGTAGAAAGCAGTGAAAGTTTTCTTCAAGAATATTCCCACTATACCGCTTGAAATACTTCTTCTTCTCTACGTGACTCTTCTAATGGATTGTCAATTTCATTGATTTGTTGATCTAAAACTTGTTGTCTATTGTATTCTATTAGATTTTTCCTCGTTGAAGACTAACGATAATTTGTTGTATATTATCTTAGTCATAATATTCTTTATTGGGCTAGTTGAGCTCACCCTTTTCCTTTTTGTTCCATTTTTCTTCTCGTGAGGTGAGAACATAGCAGGATCGAGTCGGGTATGGAGTGATGGTTCTAGGAAGATGTTTTAGTCGTCCTCACTACTTACAGAAAAATAGTGTATGAATAATTAATGAGGACTTATATGGGTGTGTATATTGTCAGAAGACAATATTTGTATTCAAACTCATAGTTGTATTGTCGTATTCTACACGACATATGTATTAAGTTGTAGTTTGCTTTCTATACCATGTATTTTGGCGACTCGAATGGGTGTTGTATACCTATTTTGGGGCGTTACGATTGGTATCATAGCTTAGGATATGATCTCTGGCGGAGATCGGGGAATAGAACTAGGAGGGAGAGACGAGTAAATCCTTCGCTAGTGTGTCCTACCTAAGCTTATTTGTTGGCTCATCATAATATAGGATATTATGTGATATGTTAATTTGTTTAATTAACCCTTGTTTTATGGCAAGATTTAAGAAATGGTCACGAGAACGTTAACAATGGAATTTATGAGACCGTGGAGACGCCTTGCAGACTCACCAACGAGGAGAACGTGCAACAGTGGCAATGTTCCTCCCGTGAACAACGCCATCGAGCAAATGATGAACGACGGATGTTTGAAGCTTTTTGCAGTTCATGCAAAATCGCATAAAGGGAGACTCGTGTACAAAATACGGGTGGAAATGATGGCAATGCACGATTACGTCACAACCCAAGCGGTTTAAGGAATTAGGACCACCAGATTTCCATGGAAAGCGGATCCGATCAAGGCGTAAAACGTGGGTCAAGAAAATTACCAAGATATTCGATGTCTTGGGGTGCACGGAGGAACGAAGGTTCCATTCGCCACCTTTATGTTTCGTGGTGGTGAAGCAGACATTGGTGGGAATCGTAGGCGTACTGACCAGATGCACTTAACATGTCTTGGGAAAGATTTCAGAATCGTTCAATGACAAGTACTTTCCGAAAGTATTCGCTATATGAAGGAGGTAGAGTTTATTAGACTAAGCGTAACAACATGATTTGTCTCAAAGACGAGGCAAAGTTCGCAGAGTTATCCAGTTTGCACCTCATTTGGTGGAGAATGAGGAACGAATGACGCGTATGTTTACGGGAGAGGTCTAAAACCGTAGATTCGTCAATACCTTATCTCTCATAAATTTTCTCCAGATTCGAGATGTTGTCAGCGGGGCTCGATTATTAGAAGCGAGATAGTGAGTATACTCAACCGAGGGACCACAATCGTAGGTAGTCATCGAACGATGATACCCGGCGAGGAGGAAAGAATACGGACAAAGGAGGTAACCACTCGGTGGTAATCGTGGACATGATAATAGGAGAGGTGACTCAAGTGGAAATTTCGGAAAGAGAAGATTCAACAATGACGGAAGATATCATATCAAAGACCAAAGACCAACAACAAATGCTAGGGGAGGAGAACGACCGCCGATTAGATGTTACAAATGCGGGAAGGAGGGACATATCACCAAACCGTCCACAACAATCCAAGGTATGTTACAACCTGTGGAAAGGAAGGCCACATCGCCGAGATTGTCTTATCGCTGAAACCAAGTTCAAGCAGGAGTGGTGATTCCAAGGGTCATTCCGGATAAGTCGAAATCACGGTTCTCGGAAGAGCGTTTGTCGTGGATGGACAAAACGTGAGGAACCCAAACGAGGTGATCACGGGTAAGCTAATCTTGAATTCTTGAAGTTTATACCTTACTAGATACCTGGTTCTACCCATTCTTTTATCTCTCCCGCCTTGTGCTCAACGCTTAAACTTGACTCCGGAAAATTAGATTTTGATTTATCTGTTGAAACTCCGTTGGGTGAAACCTTCGTTACATCTACGGTTTATAAATCTTGCATGATCCAAGTTGGCACTATCACATTACCCGTTGATCTTATCTCTTTAAAGATACTTGCTTTTGATGTGATTTTAGGAATTGATTGGTTAACCACTCATCATGCCAAAATTGATTGTTTTCGTAAGGTTGTTAGTTTTCATATTCCTAACCAACTGTCATATTTAATTCAAACCACTAAACCACTAAAATCACCAACGTCATATCAAGCCACGCAGAGCTATTCGTTTATTGAAAAAGCGGATGTCAAGCTTTCTTAGCCCATGTTATGGATTTGAATAAAGACAAGTCGATTTGAATAATATTTCGTGGTTAAAGAATTCTCGATGTATTTCTGAAGAGCTTCCGGCTCTACCCCGTAACGTGATGTTGAATTCTTTATTGACCTTGAACCGATACAAAGCCCATTTCTAAAACCCCATATCGAATGGCTCCTATTGAACTTCGTGGAGTTAAAAGTCCAACTACAGGAGTTATTAGACATCGGTTTCATTCGCCCTAGTACGTCTCCTTGGGGTGCTCTCTGTTTTATTCAGAAAGAAGAAAGACGGGAGTATGCGACTTTTGTATTGACTATCGAGAATTGAACCATGTCACCATCAAGAATAGGTATCCGCTACCTCGCATTGATGACTGTTCGACCGAGCCATAAGGAGCTTAATTCTTTTCAAAGATCGATCTTCATTCGGATATCATCAATTTGAAGATTAAAACCGAGGATATTCCAAAGAGGCGGCATTCAGGACTCGTCACGGGCATTATGAATTCTTGGTCATGTCTTTTGGATTGACTAATGCTCCCCGCCGCTTTCATGGATATGATGAACCGTGTATTTAAGGAATATTTAGATCGGGTCGTTGTTGTCTTTATTGATGACATCCTCATCTATTCCAAAAGCCGTGAAGATCATGAGCACCATTTCGTTCGGTACTACAAAGACTTCGTGAACACAAGCTTTATGCCAAGTCAAGAAATGCGAGTTCGCTTGAGGAAGTAGCATTCCTTGGGCGCGTGGTGTCAAAACAAGGAGTATCCGTTGACCCGCCAAGATTCAAGCAATACAAAGTTGGGAGCAACCAAGTTTGTGGATCAAGCACGCAGTTTTCTCGGGCTTAGTGGTTATTATCGGAGATTTGTGGAAGGATTTTCTCGAATCGCCACTCTCGTTAACTCAAATTGACTCGGAAGGATGTAAAATTCTTGTGGAGCGAGGAATGCGAGAAGAGCTTCCAAGAGCTCAAGAGAGACTCATTTTAAGACTTGTTCTAACAATACCATCCGGTTCGGGATGGATTTGTTATTATCAAATGATGCTTCCGGAAAGGGGTTAGGATGTGTTCTCATGCAACATGGGAAAGTCATAGCCTATGCCTCACGATTAACTCAAAGAATATGAGAGGAATTATCCTACTCATGATCTCGAATTAGCAAGCAATGATTCGCGTTGAAGATATGGAGACACTACTTGTATGGAGAGAAAGTGGAGATTTATACGGACCATAAAAGCCTCAAATATTTCTTCACCCAAAAAAGAACTCAACATGCGGCAATGACGTTGGGTGGAGTCGTTAAAAGATTATGATCACACTATTCAATATCATCCCGAAAAGTTTAACGTGGTAGGTGACGCATCGAGTAGAAGATCATATGCAAGCACGAAAGTGCAATATTGTCAACGCAAAGGCCCATTTTATACGACTTACAAAGGATGAAGATAGAATTAAAGACTCTGTGGTCCCACATGATGATGGCGTAATATATCTGAGTAGAGAACCGACTTTAATCGATAAAGTTAAAGTCGCTCAAGCTACGGGACCAACGATGCGTATGAAAGAAAAGTGCAAGAAGGAGCTATTAGGAAGCAAGAATTGATGAGGAAGGAATACTTGAGTCAATTCTAGACTTTCGTTCCTAACGATTACGACACGAAGCATAAAATCATGATGGAGGCACACAACACCCCGCTTGCAATCCATCTCGGAAGTACCAAAATGTATCATGATATTCGACATACATTTTGGTGGAACAATATGAAGAGAGAGATTATGAGTTTATCTCAAGATGTTTAACCTGTCAACGTGTAAAAGCGGAGCATCAAGTGCCAAAAGGACCATTGCAACCACTTGAGATTCCGTAATGGAAATGGGAACACATTACTATGGATTTTGTTCTGTGTCTTCCCAAAGTTTCTCAAGGCATAGATGCAATTTGGGTTATTGTTGATAGATTAACCAAGTCCGCCCATTTCACTTACAAATCACGCGAGACTTATTCCTTGAACGTCTTGCTCAGTATATACGTGAATGAGATCAGACGATTGCATGGCATGCCAAGATCCATAGTTTGGATCGGGACCCGAGATTCACTTCAAGATTTTGGGTTAGCTTGCAGAAAGCTATGGGCACGCAGATTATGATTGATTCAAAGATACCATCCTCAAAGCAGACGGACAATCGAGAGGACTATTCAAACCCTCAAGATCTATTAAGACTCGTGTCCTAGATTTCAAAGGAAGTTGGGATAAGTACTACCATTGGTGGAATTCTCCTACAACAACAGCTTATCAAGCAAGTATAGGCATGGCTCCATTTGAGGCGTTGTATGGACGAAAATGTCGCTCTCCAAATCTTTGGGATGAGGTGGGAGAAGCAATATTGTTGGGACCGTAATTAGTACGCATTTGACTACGTAAAAGATCCAAATGATTCGACAACGTATTCAAACTTCACAAGATCGACAAAAGAGTTATGCCGATCTTCATAGAAAGGACGTGGAGTTTAATATTGGAGATCATGTATTGTTACGTATTGCTCCATGGAAGGGAGTTACAAGATTTGAGAAAGAGGAAAGCTCAATCCAAGGTTTGTTGGTCCATTTGAGATTCTTGACCGAATAGGAACGAGCCTATAGACTCGCGTTACCTCCAAGTATGTCTCGTGTTCGTAATGTATTCCACATATCTATGCTTCAGTAAATATGTGAAAGACCCGAACCATATTATTGCATTAGAACCGCACGAGATAGCAGAAGATTTAACCTACGAGGAGATACTGTTGAGATTTTGGATAGGAAAGAGCATGTCTTTACTTGACGAAGGTTATACCACAAGTTAAGGTTTTGTGGAGAAACCATGCAATTGAGGAAATGACATGGGAGTTGGAATCGGAGATGAAAGCAAGGTATCTCACCTTTTCGATATACAGTACTTATGTCAATTTCGAGGACGAAATTTCATAAGGAGGGAGGTCAGTAAGACCCCAACTTATTATAAATAAAATTGAATTTTTCTTTATTCATTATTCTAAATTAATAAGGGTTAATTTGATATAATTCTTTGGTTATGGGTGAAATGTGCAAAGTTTACAAAATAAACAAGTGGTTATAAAATATTCATTATTATTTTGGGGAATATTCGTTTGGTCGTGGAATATTCTTTTTGTCGGGAATCTCCGCATTTGGTAGTGATCATTGGTGGGCCCCATAACGGAAAAACGGTTGGATGAAGAAAAAACGATAAAGATTGAGTTTTATAAATAACGACGTAAATTATTACCGTTAACACTTTTGTTGGGTTACTCCGGTGGTTAAAATATCTGAATCTGCGTGGTTGCGCACAAGAAAGACACCAGACAAGACAAGATTGTTGAATTATTGATCCTTACGTAAGAAGGCACTACTCAATAATTGTTTAAAGAATTATCTGCTCATTATTTTATCTTATTGATTCAATAATTCTTCGCATTGATATTTATATTATTATTGTTTCAATAATTGTCATTACACAAGATTTTCCATTATCAAATCAATAATTCATATTATTTGAATAATATTATCGATAACATTATTGGCAATGTCTAGAAAGTTACATCTAAGGAGAGGTTTGGTCACCTAATTGCCGCCAAGAAGGAGAAATCCTTATTGGAAAGCCCCCTCTTCCAGGAACTACCAAGTTATCAAGATCTTTGTGATTACGTAATATTATTTTTGAATAATTAATTATTGATTATTATGATAAAGAAAATATTTATTTTATGTGGATATAGATGGAGAAAATTTTAATGTGACAATTGTTGAAAATTAATATTTTATCTTTTTCTCGATAAAATAATACATTTAAATATATTATTTTAATAATATATTAACGGTGATATTTTTATAATGATTGTGGGATATATGAGTATATGAGGAGGTAGAGTATTTTGTGGCATTAAATGTTTAATATATGTTTTGTGTGTTTGCGGTGGACAATTCTCGACCGAAAATTGATTATGAATCGTAAAATCGTCTGCTTATGGATTTTGGTCAATTTCTATTTGGAATTTGGAAAAACTTTCTTCGCAAAGTGGTAGAGAATTGAAATTCCTATAAAAAGTCGCGAGATTCAATTTTCCGATAAAAGGGCTATTTATTGTGAATTATTGAAGTTTTGGATAATAAAATGATTTTATTAAATTATGGGAAGGGGCCCACTTTTATTCCAACACATGTGGGCTGCTATCTTTTGGTTCAAAGATGGTTGGTGGCTAGCTTGACTAGTAAGGATGCGTGGAGGAAAAAAAAGAAATAATATATTTTATTAATTTAGTCTCCTTTCATGCGTTCTAAAGCATTTTCCTATAAATAGAGAGGGCTAAGTTAGAATTGAAAATCACACCGTAAACTAAGTTTTCTCTCTTTTCTCTCTATATTATCGAGTTTATTCTTGTGAGTATACTTTGAGTGTTGCTATACTATGAAGTTTCACAAAGACTATACCGAAATTCAATGTAATCACGGTTATTTTGAGGTAAAAGGGTATTATTTTCTTCTTAAATGATATTTTTTCTTCAATATCATTATGCCAAGTATTGGTGAACTTTTATCAAATTTGGAACTTGTTGTGTCTGGGGTTACTATTCACGATATCTAAGACTATTCACGATCGACATTATTATTCACGTGATATCAAGACTATTCACCGAAAAATAAAAATTTTTCTTTTTGTCCAAAATATCTATTCTGGATACTAGCTTTGATTGTATCCATGTTTTGATCATTCTTGAATTTTACACCAATATGATTATTTTCGAAGTATTTTTTGGACATGGGTAAAACAAAGTACGAATCCTTAATCCTTAATCCTTGTCATTTTGTTTCACTGGATTCGTTTCTTTAAAAATGTTTTTCATCATCCTCAGTCCTAAATGGTGATATAAATGAATATCTTTGGCCTGTAGTGCAAAGATGAACGATTAACCGATGAATATCTTTGGCCTCAGTAGTGCAAAAGATGAGCAGTGTTGAGATGAACATGACCAATTGGTGATATAAATGAATATCTTTGGCCCAGTAGTGCAAAGATGATTAAAGATGTATATTGATTGTTATTACAGGATAAACTATTGATGATGGACTTTTAAACCTTAGAAGACAAAGAGAATTCTTTCTCTACGTGACTCTTCTAATGGATTTTCAAGCTTCATTGCATTTGTTGATCTAAAACTTGTTGTCTATTGTATTCTATTAGATTTTTCCTGTTGAAGACTAACGATAATTTGTTGTATATTATCTTAGTCATAATATTCTTCTTCGGGCTAGTTGAGCTCACCCTTTTCCTTTTTGTTCCATTTTTCTTCTCAGGAGGTGAGAACATAGCAGGATCGAGTCGGGGTATGGAGTGATGGTTCTAGGAAGATGTTTTAGCTGTCCTCACTACTTCTGTAAAATAGTGTATGAATAATTAATGAGGACTTATATGGGTGTGTATATTGTCTAGAAGACAATATTTGTATTCAAACTCACAGTTGTATTGTCGTATTCTACACGACATATGTATTAAGTTGTAGTTTGCTTTCTATACCATGTATTTTGGCGACTCAGAATGGGTGTTGTATACCTATTTTGGGGGCGTCACAATAATAAATAATAGAACCAGGTCATGCGTATACGCATGTACATGATATTCCAATGTAATAATAAAGAATGAAATAATGAAGAATTTCACCATGTATGCAGACTTCAGATATACAAAAGTTATTCCAATGTAATAATAAAGAATTAATGGAATAATGTAATAATTTCACCATGTATGCAGTATTCAGATATACAAAGTTATTCCAATGTAATAATAAGGAATGGAATAATGTAAGAATTTCACCATGTAAGTGATACTTGCTTATAAAAGTTATTCCAATGTAATAATAAGGAATGGAATAACAAAAGTTCTCTTCATGAATCTGAAAGAAATAATACCTCTTACCTTATAAAGAAGAGTACTCACCTGCAAGGAGGTGGATATACTTGAAGAAAACTTGCACTACGCTCAAAGCTTCTTAAAACTCTAAAGAAATATACCAGGATTATAAAAGAGAATTCTCCTAATTTACGGTGTGATTTCAATTTAACTAAGCATCCTATTTATGGGAAAATAGAAAGGATACTATGCAATAAAATATAATATAATATATATATATATATATATATATATATCTTATTTAAAATCTAATAAAACAATTAACTTTATAAAAGTATTACATTTTATATAAAAGATTTTACTATGCAAATACTATGATAATAAAATATATTGTATTTGAATTATTGTCTAATAAAACAAATAACTTTCTAAAAGTATTCTATTTTATATACAAAGATTTTACTATGCAAAATACTATGCATAATAAAATATATTATATTCTAATTTTTGTCTAATAAAATAAATAACTTTATAAAAGTATCTGCATTTTATATAAAAGCTTTTAGGTTTTATTCCATTAATAATACTAATAAAACAAAATATATAATATATATATATATAAACTTTTGTGACTTTATAGAAAGATACCTCAATATATTTAACAACATTTATCATCATTATTATAATTCACAATATTAATTGACCAGGTCGTTCTCAGGAAATAGGGGGCTTTCTAATAAGGATTTCTCCCTATTGGCGCGCAATTAGGTAACCAAACCTCTCCTTAGCAGAACTTCTAGACATCGTTAATATTACAAATAATAATATTAACAACTTTGTTATCTCAATTATTAATTTAATAATATATAAAATATCGACAATAATTGAATCAAATAACGTGAGATACTATGCAACAATTACTGTAGCAATAATTAAACAAAACTGATTGACTTCTCACGTAAGCATCAATAATCAATATCGTGTGCTACTATGCAACCACGCGCATTACTGTACTTTTAACACCAGGTGTTTCAACAGTTAATGGTAAAAATTCCGCCGTTATTTTTATAAAAATATTTTTGTCGTTTTCTCAATCCGACAATAATTCCGTTGTGGGGTCCACCAATGATTGTGCCGTCATACGAATATTCTCTATTAAAACGAATATTCTCCGACCAATCGAATTTATATAATAACTTGCATACTTTTCAAAATTTCTAAATATTACCCACAACTATAACATTATATCAAATTTACTCCATAATATTCAAAAATGATATTTATTAAAAATTCATTTTTATTCATAAAAGTTGGGGTCTTACAGTTTTAGAAATTAAAATGTTTTTATTAAAAATATGGGTGGGCCCCACTTTTGGTTGTTGGGAAAGGTGGCTGATTTTAGTGGACCCCACTTGTGGTGACTGATTTTTTTTTTTAAATACATATGCGTAGAATTTTATTTTTTATTTTTATTATTTTAGTCTCCTATGACGTTCTAGCATTTTCCTATAAATAGGCGCTTAAGTTAGAATTGAAAATCACACCAGAATCAGAAAATTCTTCTTCTATAATCTTGAGCGTATTTCTTTAGAGTTTTAGAAAGCTTTGAGCGTAGAAAACAGTGAAAGTTTTCTTCAAGAATATTCCCACTATACCGCTTGAAATACTCTTCTTTCTCTACGTGACTCTTCTAATGGATTGCTGTTTCCGCTGCATTTGTTGATCTAAAACTTGTTGTCTATTGTATTCTATTAGATTTTTCCCTGTTGAAGACTAACGATAATTTGTTGTATATTATCTTAGTCATAATATTCTTTTATCGGGCTAGTTGAGCTCACCCTTTTCCTTTTTGTTCCATTTTTCTTCTCGGGAGGTGAGAACACAAGCGAGGATCGAGTCTGGGGTATGGAGTGATGGTTCTAGGAAGATGTTTTAATGTGTCCTCACTAATTTCGTAAAATAGTGTATGAATAATTAATGAGGACTTATATTGGTGTGTATATTGTCTAGAAGACAATATTTGTATTCAAACTCACAGTTGTATTGTCGTATTCTACACGACATATGTATTAAGTTGTAGTTTGCTTTTATACCATGTATTTTGGCGACTCGTAATGGGTGTTGTATACCTATTTTGGGGCGTTATAGTTGGTATCATAGCTTAGGGATATGATCTCCAAGTGAGATCGGGGAATAGAACTAGGAGGGAGAGACGAGTAAATCCTTCGCTAAGGTGTCCTACCTAAGCTTATTTGTTGGGTGGTCATAATATAGGATATTATGTGATATGTTAATTTGTTTAATTAACCCTTGTTTTATGGCAAGATTTAAGAATGGTCACGAGAACGTTAACAATGGAATTTATGAGACCGTGGAGACGCCCAGACTCACCAACGAGGAGAGAACGTATAACAGTCGGGCAATGTTCCTCCCCGTGAACAACGCCACCTGAAAGCAAATGATGAACGACGGATGTTTAGAAGCTTTTGCAGTTCATGCAAAATCGCAGACGGAGACTCGTGTACAAAATACGGGTGGAAATGATGGCAATGCACTGGCATCCGTCACACACCCAAGGTTTAAGGAATTAGGACCACCAGATTTCCATGGAAAGCCGGATCCGATCAAGGCGTAAACGTGGGTCAAGAAAATTACCAAGATATTCGATGTCTTGGGTGCATTTGAGGAATGAAGGTTCCATTCGCCACCTTTATGTTTCGTGGTGAAGCAGACATTGGTGGGAATCTGTGAAGCGCACTCCACCAGATGCACTTAACATGTCTTGGGAAAGATTTTGAATCGTTCAATGACAAGTACTTTCCGAGAAAGTATTCATTATATGAAGGAGGTAGAGTTTATTAGACTCGAATGTAACAACATGACGGTGTCTCAAAGACGAGGCAAAGTTCGCAGAGTTATCCTGTGTTTGCACCTCATTTGGTGGAGAATGAGGAACGAATGACGCAGATGTTTCGAGAGGTCTAAAACCGTAGATTCAATACCTTATCTCTCATAAATTTTCTCTCGTATTCGGATGTTGTCAATGTGGCTCTCGAGTTATTAGAACGAGAGATAGTGAGTATACTCAACCGAGAGGACCACAATCGTGGTAGTCATCGTAACGATGATACCCAATGAGGAGGAAAGAATACGGACAAAGGAGGTAACCACTCGTGTGGTAATCGTGGACATGATAATAGAGAGGTGACTCAAGTGGAAATTTCGAAAGAGAAGATTCAACAATGACGGAAGATATCAACGGCGGCAAGACCAAAGACCAACAACAAATGCTGGGGAGGAGAACGACCGCCAGTTAGATGTTACAAATGCGGAAGGAGGGACATATCACCAAACCGTCCACAACAATCCAAGGTATGTTACAACTTGTGGAAAGGAAGGCCACATCGCCGAGATTGTACTATCGCGAAACCAAGTTCAAGAGAGTGGTGATTCAAGGGTCATTCCGGATAAGTCGAAATCACGGTTCTCGGAAGAGCGTTTGTCGTGGATCGGACAAAACGCGTGAGGAACCCAAACGAGGTGATCACGGGTAAGCTAATCTTGAATTCTTAAGGAAGTTTATACCTTACTAGATACCCGGTTCTACCCATTCTTTTATCTCTCCCGCTTGTGCTCAACGCTTAAACTTGACTTCAGGAAAATTAGATTTTGATTTATCTCGTTGAAACTCCGTTGGGTGAAACCTTCGTTACATCTACGGTTTATAAATCTTGCATGATCCAAGTTGGCACTATCACATTACCCGTTGATCTTATCTCTTTAAAGATACTTGCTTTTGATGTGATTTTAGGAATTGATTGGTTAACCACTCATCATGCCAAAATTGATTGTTTTCGTAAGGTTGTTAGTTTTCATATTCCTAACCAACCCGTCATACTTAATTCAAACCACTAAACCACTAAAATCACCACCGTCATATCAAGCCACAGAGCTATTCGCTTATTGAAAACGGATGTCAAGCTTTCTTAGCCCATGTTATGGATTTGAATAAAGACAAGTCGATTTGAATAATATTTCGTGGTTAAAGAAATTCTGATGTATTTCCGAAGAGCTTCGGTCTACCCCGTAACGTGATGTTGAATTCTTTATTGACCTTGAACCGCACAAAGCCCATTTCTAAAACCCCATATCGAATGGCTCCTATTGAACTTCGTGGAGTTAAAAGTCCAACTACAGGAGAGTTATTAGACATCGGTTTCATTCTGGCCCCAAGACGTCTCCTTGGGGTGCCCTGCTTTATTCAGTAAAGAAGAAAGAGGCGGGAGTATGCGATTTTGTATTGACTATCGAGAATTGAACCATGTCACCATCAAGAATAGGTATCCGCCACCTCGCATTGATGACCTGCTCGACCAGCCATAAGGAGCGCAATTCTTTTCAAAGATCGATCTTCATTCGGATATCATCACCAAGATTAAAACCGAGGATATTCCAAAGACGGCATTCGGGACTCGTCACGGGCATTATGAATTCTTGGTCATGTCTTTTGGATTGACTAATGCTCCCGCCGCTTTCATGGATATGATGAACCGTGTATTTAAGGAATATTTAGATCATTCGTTGTTGTCTTTATTGATGACATCCTCATCTATTCCAAAAGCCGTGAAGATCATGGAAGCACCATTTGAAGTCGGTACTACAAAGACTTCGTGAACACAAGCTTTATGCCAAGTCAAGAAATGCGAGTTCGCTCGAGGAAGTAGCATTCCTTGGGCACGTGGTGTCAAAACAAGGAGTATCTGCTGACCCGTGAAGATTGAAGCAATACAAAGTTGGGAGCAACTGAAGTCGGTGGATCAAGTCACGCAGATTTCTCGGGCTTAATTGGTTATTATCGGAGATTTGTGGAAGGATTTTCTCGAATCGCTACTCCGATTAACTCGGTGACTCTAAGGATGTAAAATTCTTGTGGAGCGAGGAATGCGAGAAGAGCTTCCAAGAGCTCAAGAGGAGACTCATTTTAAGACTTGTTCTAACAATACCATCCGGTTCGGATGGATTTGTTATCTACAAACGATGCTTCGGAAAGGGGTTAGGATGTGTTCTCATGCAACATGGGAAAGTCATAGCCTATGCCTCACGACAACTCAAAGAATATGAGAGGAATTATCCTACTCATGATCTCGAATCGGCAGCATCAGATTCGCGTTGAAGATATGGAGACACTACTTGTATGGGAGAAAGTGGAGATTTATACGGACCATAAAAGCCTCAAATATTTCTTCACCCAAAAAAGAACTCAACATGCGGCAGCCGACGTTGGGAGTCATAAAAGATTATGATCACACTATTCAATATCATCCTCGAAAAGTTTAACGTGGTGGCCGATTTATCGAAAGTAGAAGATCATATGCAAGCACGAGTGCAATATTGTCAACGCAAAGGCCCATTTTATACGACTTACAAAGGATGAAGATAGAATTAAAGACCTGTGGTCCCACATGATGATGGCGAATATCTGAGTAGAACCGACTTTAATCGATAAAGTTAAAGTTTGCGCCAAGCTACTTGGAATTGGGCCGATGCGTATGAAGAAGAAAGTGCAAGAAGGAGCTATTCCTAAGCAAGAATTGATGAGGAAGGAATACTTCGAGTCAATTCTAGACTTTCGTGCTCCTAACGATTTCGACTGAAGCATAAAATCATGATGGAGGCACACAACACCCCGCTTGCAATCCATCTCGGAAGTACCAAAATGTATCATGATATTCACATACATTTTGGTGGAACAATATGAAGAGAGAGATTGCATGAGTTTATCTCAAGATGTTTAACTTTGCTAACGTGTAAAAGGCGGAGCATCAAGTGCCAAAAGGACCATTGCAACCACTTGAGATTCCGTAATGGAAATGGGAACACATTACTATGGATTTTGTTATGTGTCTTCCCAAAGTTTCTCAAGGCATAGATGCAATTTGGGTTATTGTTGATAGATTAACCAAGTCGCCCATTTCTTACCGATACGCGCGAGACTTATTCCTCGAACGCCTTGCTTCGTCAGATGTACGTGAATGAGATTTGACGATTGCATGGCATGCCAAGATCCATAGTTTCGGATCGGGACCCGAGATTCACTTCAAGATTTTGGGTTAGCTTCGAGTAAAGCTATGGGCACGGATTTACGATTGATCAAAGATACCATCCTCAAACCGGACGGACAATCGAGAGGACTATTCAAACCCTCAAGATCTATTAAGACTCGTGTCCTAGATTTCAAAGGAAGTTGGGATAAGTACCTACCAATCTGGTGGAATTCTCCTACAACAATGGTTATCAAACAAGTATAGGCATGGCTCCATTTGAGGCCAGTATGGACGAAAATGTCGCTCTCCAAAGATCTTTGGGATGAGGTGGGAGAAGCAATATTGTTGGGACCGTAATTAGTACGCATGACTACGAGAAAAGATCCAAATGATTCGACAACGATTCAAACTTCACAAGATCGACAAAAGAGTTATGCTGATCTTCATAGAAAGGACGTGGAGTTTAATATTGGAGATCATGTATTGTTACGTATTGCTCCATGGAAGGGAGTTACAAGATTTGAGAAAAGAGGAAAGCTCAATCCAAGGTTTGTTGGTCCATTTGAGATTCTTGACCAAGAATAGGAACGTAGCCTATAGACTCGCGTTACCTCCAAGTATGTCTCGTGTTCGTAATGTATTCCACATATCTATGCTTCGTAAATATGTGAAAGACCCGAACCATATTATTGCATTAGAACCAGACGAGATAGCAGAAGATTTAACCTACGAGGAGATACCTGTTGAGATTTTGGATAGGAAAGAGCATGTCTTACGCACGAAGGTTATACCACAAGTTAAGGTTTTGTGGAGAAACCATGCAATCGAGGAAATGACATGGGAGTTGGAATCGGGAGATGAAAGCAAGGTATCTCACCTTTTCGATATACTGTGTACTTATGTCAATTTCGAGGACTAAATTTCATAAGGAGGGAGGTTGTAAGACCCCAACTTATTATAAATAAAATTGAATTTTTCTTTATTCATTATTCTAAATTAATAAGGGTTAATTTGATATAATTCTTTGGTTATGGGTGAAATGTGCAAAGTTTACAAAATAAACAAGTGGTTATAAAATATTCATTATTGTTTGGGAATATTCGTTTGGTCGTGGAATATTCTTTTTTTTTCGGGAATCTCCGCATTTACCTGCCAGCTTGATCATTGGTGGGCCCCATAACGAAAAAAACGGTTGGATGAAGAAAAACGACAAAGATTGAGTTTTATAAATAACGACGTAAATTATTACCGTAATTAATCACCGTTGTTACTCCGGTGTTACACGGTGGTTAAAATCTGATGTCTGGCGTGGCACAAAGAAGACATGGCAGACGACATTGCCTGATATTGTTGAATTATTGATCCTTACGTAAGAAGGCGCACTACTCAATAATTGTTACAAAGAATTATTGCTCATTATTTTATCTTATTGATTCAATAATTCTTTGCATTGATATTTATATTATTATTGTTTCAATAATTGTCATTACACAAGATTTTCCATTATCAAATCAATAATTCATATTATTTGAATAATATTATCGAGATAACATTATTGGCAATGTCTAGAAAGTTCGTAAGGAGAGGTTTGGTCACCTAATCAATGCCGCCAAGAAGGAGAAATCCTTATTCGAAAGCCCTCTTTCCTGAGGGAACTACAGTTATCGAAGATTGTGATTCTCGTAATATTATTTTTGAATAATTAATTATTGATTATTATGATAAAGAAAATATTTATTTTATGTGGATATAGATGGAGAAAATTTTTAATGTGACAATTGTTGAAAATTAATATTTTATCTTTTTCTCGATAAAATAATACATTTAAATATATTATTTTAATAATATATTAACGGTGATATTTTATAATGATTGTGGGATATATGAGTATATGAGGAGGTAGAGTATTTTGTGGCATTAAATGTTTAACATATGTTTTTGTGTGTTTGTGGACACAATTCTTAACCGAAAATTGATTATAGATCGTAAAATCGTCTGCTTATGGATTTTGGTCAATTTCTATTTGGAATTTGGAAAAACTTTCTTCGCAAAGTGGTAGAGAATTGAAATTCCTATAAAAAGTCGCGAGATTCGAATTTTCCGATAAAAGGGCTATTTATTGTGAATTATTGAAGTTTGGATAATAAAATGATTTTATTAAATTATGGTATGGGCCCACTTTTATTCCAACACATGTGGGCTGCTATCTTTTGGTTCAAAGATGGTTGGTGGCTAGCTTGACTAGTAAGGATGCGTGGAGGAAAAAAAAGAAATAATATATTTTATTAATTTAGTCTCCTTTCATGCGTTCTAGCATTTTCCTATAAATAGAGGCTAAGTTAGAATTGAAAATCACACCGTAAACTAAGTTTTCTCTCTTCTCTCTATATTATCGAAGCGTATTCTTGTGAGTATACTTTGAGTGTTGCTATACGGTCTGCGAAGTTTCACAAGACTATACCGAAATTCAATGTAAATACGGTTATTTTGAGGTAAGGGTATTATTTTCTTCTTAAATGATATTTTTTCTTCAATATCATTATGTCAAGTATTGGTGAACTTTTTATCAAATTTGGAACTTGTTGTGTCTGGGTTACTATTCACGATGATCGGCCTTTATTCACGATACGACACTTATTCACGATATCTTGACTATTCAATAGAAAAATAAAATTTTTCTTTTTGTCAAAATATCTATTCGGATACTAGCTTTGATTGTATCCATGTTTTGATCATTCTTGAATTTTACACCAATATGATTATTTTCAAGTATTTTTGGACATGGGTAAAACAAAGTACTAATCCTTAATCCTTAATCCTTGTCATTTTGTTTCTTTGGATTCGTTTCTTTAAAAATGTTTTTCATCATCCTCATCCTAAATGGTGATATAAATGAATATCTTTGGCTCGTAGCAAAAGATGAACGATTAATCGATGAATATCTTTGGCTGTGTGTGCAAAAGATGAACAGTGTTGAGATGAACATGACTGGTGGTGATATAAATGAATATCTTTGGCACAGTAAAGCAAAAGATGATTAAAGATGTATATTGATTGTTATTACAGGATAAACTATTGATGATGGACTTTTAAACCTTAGAAGACAGAGAATTCTTTTCTACGTGACTCTTCTAATGGATTGTCAAGCTTCCATTGCATTTGTTGATCTAAAACTTGTTGTCTATTGTATTCTATTAGATTTTTCCTGTTGAAGACTAACGATAATTTGTTGTATATTATCTTAGTCATAATATTCTTTACTGGGCTAGTTGAGCTCACCCTTTTCCTTTTTGTTCCATTTTTCTTCTCAGGAGGTGAGAACATAGCAGGATCGAGTCGGGGTATGGAGTGATGGTTCTAGGAAGATGTTTTATTTATCCTCACTACTACTTCGTAAAATAGTGTATGAATAATTAATGAGGACTTATATGGGTGTGTATATTGTCTAGAAGACAATATTTGTATTCAAACTCACAGTTGTATTGTCGTATTCTACACGACATATGTATTAAGTTGTAGTTTGCTTTCTATACCATGTATTTTGGCGACTCAGAATGGGTGTTGTATACCTATTTTGGGGGCGTCACAATAATAAATAATAGAACCAGGTCATGCGTAATACGCACAGACATGATATTCCAACAGAATAATAAAGAATGAAATAACAGAAGAATTTCACCATGTATGCCGGTACTTCGGATATACAGGTTATTCCAACAGAATAATAAAGAATTAATGGAATAACAGAATAATTTCACCATGTATGCGGTACTTCGCATATACAGGTTATTCCAACAGAATAATAAGGAATGGAATAACAGAAGAATTTCACCATGTAAGTGATATCTTATATACAAAAGTTATTCCAATGTAATAATAAGGAATGGAATAACAAAAGTTCTCTTCATGAATACGAAAGAAATAATACCTCTTACCTTATAAAGAAGAGTACTCAAACCCGGGTAAAAGGAGGATATACTTGAAGAAAACTTGCACTACGCTCAAAGCTTCTTAAAACTCTAAAGAAATACGCTCAGGATTATAAAAGAGAATTCTCTGAATTTCTGGTGTGATTTCAATTCTAACTAAGCATCCTATTTATGGGAAAATAGAAAGGATACTATGCAATAAAATATAATATAATATATATATATATATATATATATATATATCTTATTTAAAATCTAATAAAACAATTAACTTTATAAAAGTATTCATTTTATATAAAAAGATTTTACTATGCAAATACTATGCATAATAAAATATATTGTATTTGAATTATTGTCTAATAAAACAAATAACTTTCTAAAAGTATTCTATTTTATATACAAAGATTTTACTATGCAAAATACTATGCATAATAAAATATATTATATTCTAATTTTTGTCTAATAAAATAAATAACTTTATAAAAGTATTCATTTTATATAAAAAGCTTTTCAGCTTTTATTCCATTAATAATACTAATAAAACAAAATATATAATATATATATATATAAACTTTTGTGACTTTATAGAAAGATACCTCAATATATTTAACAACATTTATCATCATTATTATAATTCACAATATTAATTGATTGTGTCGTTTCGAGGAAATAGGGGCTTTCTAATAAGGATTTCTCCTATCATGGCCGCATGATTAGGTAACCAAACCTCTCCTTAGCAGAACTTCTTCAGACATCGTTAATATTACAAATAATAATATTAACAACTTTGTTATCTCAATTATTAATTTAATAATATATAAAATATCGACAATAATTGAATCAAATAACGTGAGATACTATGCAACAACCATCGTAGTAGTAATAATTAAACAAAAGCGATTGACTTCTCACGTAAGCATCAATAATCAATATCGTGGTGCTACTATGCAACCACGCCAGCATTCTTTGTACTTTTAACACTGTGTGTTTCAACAGGTTAATGGTAAAAATTCACCGTTATTTTTATAAAAATATTTTTGTCGCGTTTCTCAATCCGGACAATAATTCCGTTAATGGGGTCCACTAATGATTGTCTTGCCATAAATACGAATATTCTCTATTAAAACGAATATTCTCCCACCAATCAATTTATATAATAACTTGCATACTTTTCAAAATTTCTAAATATTACCCACAACTATAACATTATATCAAATTTACTCCATAATATTCAAAATGATATTTATTAAAAATTCATTTTTATTCATAAAAGTTGGGGTCTTACAGCTTTTAGAAATTAAAATGTTTTTATTAAAATATGGGTGGGCCCCACTTTTGGTTGTTGGGAAAGGTGGTCGATTTTAGTGGACCCCACTGGTGGTGGTGATTTTTTTTTTTTAAATACATATCGTAGAATTTTATTTTTATTTTTATTATTTTAGTCTCTATGGCGTTTCTAGCATTTTCCTATAAATAAGCGCTTAAGTTAGAATTGAAAATCACACCAGAATCAGAAAATTCTTCTTCTATAATCTTGAGCGTATTTCTTTAGAGTTTTAGAAAGCTTTGAGCGTAGAAAACAGTGAAAGTTTTCTTCAAGAATATTCCCACTATACCAGTTGAAATACTCTTCTTTTCAAGGTAAGGGATGTTATTTTTGTTCAATATTCGCTTGAAATAATATTTTCTTCCATATTCTGTAATATGTACGTAATATTATTTCGTTTCAGATTTCGAATTCTATACTTGTTTTGTTAAAATTTTGGCTTCTATACTCCATGAAATTAGTAGAATATCCTTGATATTTGCGCTTCATCCAGTATCTTTTTATGGAAATATTATTCTGAGCATTCTTAATAAGTTTTAACTTTTTCATGCTGGAGTACTATTCACGGGGTTACTATTCCCGAAGTACTATTTACGGGATACTATTCACTCGAGTACTATTCACTCAGGGTACTATTCATGATAAAAATTGATTCATTTTCGGTCCAAATTATTTTTGGTAAAATATTATTCTTGAATTTTACTCCACAAAGCAGTATTATGTTGACAATTTGGACATTATTGATTTCTGGATAAATTAAATTATAAATCTTTAAAAATTTATCCTTGAACTTGTTTTATTGAATTCTTATATCATTGTCATCATCCACATGTTTATATTATGTTGAAAG
This sequence comes from Panax ginseng, assembly GCA_020205605.1. Classification (NCBI taxonomy): domain Eukaryota; kingdom Viridiplantae; phylum Streptophyta; class Magnoliopsida; order Apiales; family Araliaceae; genus Panax; species Panax ginseng. Next base: position 30,182,603 of record CM035132.1, read on the forward strand.
TCATCTGTAGCCTGTAGTGCATAAATGGACTTAGTATGATTATGACCAGAGATTATTCGGTATAATCATGACCGTAATGTTACAAATAATGTGGTAAAAGTTCTCATTGGCCTATAGTGCATTGATGGACAGTTGTTGGCATGATCATGACCATTGATGAATACACAAATATCATTGGCCTGTAGTGCATGGATAATTTGTGGTCGTGATACTAAAGAATATCCTTGGCCGTAGTGCAGGTGTAAGACCCCGAATTTTATGAAATAAAAATATTTAATTTTTCTTATAATTATTATTCAGTAAATGGTTAAATTGATAAAAGTTTAAAGTTAAGGGTGATATATATAAAATTTTCAAAATACGCAAGTGGTTATAAAATACTCATTTCTGTTGGAGAATATTCATTTGGTCGTGGAATATTCTTGTTGTAGGGAATATTAAATTTACCACAATGCATGACCATTTGTAGGCCCCATAATGTAAAAAAAAGCGTCGGATGAAGAAAATGATAAATTTTGAGTTTTTATAAATAACGGCGTAATCGTTATCAATTAACATCGTTAGAATACCCGGTGGTTAAAATACAATGAATACGTGGTGGTTGCAAAGAGTATACGGTATTGCACAATGATTTTTGAATTATTGATTCTTACGTAAGAAGACACTACTCAATAATTGTTACAGTAATTACTGTTCAATATTTTATTTTATTGATTCAATAATTGCTACGTTGATATTTTATATTATTGTTGGTTCAATAATTATCACGACACAGTATTTTCTATTATCAGATTAATAATTCATATTATTTGAATACTATTATTAGATAGCATTATTGGCAATGTCTAGAAAGTTTTGTCAAGGAGAGGTTTGGTCACCTAATTGTGCGTCAGTAAGTAGAAATCCTTATCGGAAAGCCCCCTCTTTTCTGGGAACTGCCTAGTTGTCATAATTGTGATTCTGTAATATTATTTGTGAATAATTAATTATTGATTTATATGATAAGGAAATATTTATTTGATGCGGATATAAATGATGAATTTATTTATTTTATGTGGTTATAATTGAAAGAATTAATGTTGAGGTGTTTTATCAGTATCTTTGTCGAAATGGAGGTATTAAAAATCAAATCAGTGTTCTTGCGATATATTGCGTGAGTTATAATTTTTAATCCGACCGTTGGATCGTTGTGATTTTTGGATATGTTATACATATATAAGTTGAGTATATGTCCACAAATTTTGAACCGTTAAAATTAAATGTATGATTTGTTATGAATTTTAAGAGGTGACTGGTTCAGAAATTGTTGAAGTTTCGAAATTTATTATTTTGGTAAAAAATTCTTGAATGCGTGGGCCCCACTTATGGTTGGTGAAGAAATGTGCTGAAATTCTAATTCAAATGTGGTGGGTGGCAATAGTAGCGGTAAAGCCATCGTGTAAAGAAGAGTCAAGTCCGCTTTGCGCTTAACATTTTCCTATAAATAGAGTCTTTGAGTTAGAATTGAAAATCACACCGAAACATAAACTTTCTCTATTTCTCTCTCTATATTATCAAGCGTATTTTATGAGTATTTAGATACTTTGAGAGTTGCTATTCAGTGCAAGGTTCATTCGGCTTTACATTCCGGTCAGAAGTATTACTCTTTTGAGGTAAGAGATTTTTAAGGGTTGTTATGTTTTTCATGTTTCGTAATTTTTTCGACCTTTAAAAATTCTAGAAAAATTTAAAATGATAATTTGATGATTTTTCTAGATTGTGTCCAAAAATGACGATTTTTGGATGTATAGATTATGAGTTATGAATTTTATGGGAAAAGACTATTTTAAAAGTAAACCCCTTATAACTCCTTGTGGTTAACTCCAAAATTGGTGAAATTTTTATTGGGAATACATGTATATAATAGAAGTATACTCTGTAAATTTCGGAATTTTTGGACAAAAGTACAATTTATGATAAATGTCTAAATATTCGGCAGTTTTGGCCATGTGAAAAATAGTAAATGAATTTTAAAAATTCTGAGAAAAATATATGTTCAATATGGGACTATATTACGCTAATTTCCAGAAAAGAAATATTTTTGGAACTGATTTGGTATTTTTCATGAAAATAGACTATTTATGAGTAAATGAATTAAATATGTTATGTGAAGTAAAAAAATTGGAAAATAGGATTTTATGGCTTGAGAATCCTATATGAGGTATATGCAGATTTTTGATGAGGGTTTTGGTTATTAGTGATGAAATCTTATGAGATTAGCATTTTAGGATGATTAAATGCACTAATTAGTAAAGTGTAAACAATTGAAATAAATTGTTTATATGTTTAAGAAATGTTATTCTTTCAATATCATTATACCGAAATATTGGTATAGATTTTATTGTGGAATTTCTACCTTTTTCATGTCGGGGTTACTATTCATGAATTACTATTCATGAGTTACTATTCACGAGTTACTATTTACGGGGTACTATTCACGATAAAATTGCAGACAGTGGAGATAGTTATATGTCAAGAGAAGACTCACCATTGGAAGGAACATGATAGTAATCTTCTCATTTTTCTTTGGGGTCTATTGGGTCAACCAAGAATAATTCTCGAGTCATATGATATCTATCATAACCTAGACGCATGGCTTCCCATGTACGAGGGTTTCCTTGAGCACTTTCCAAAGATTTTAATTTCTAAAATAGTTATTGACTGTACCTTTATGTAATGTATTAATGTGAGGTGTTGTCCATAGTTGGGACATGAGTCACAGTTGGTATTAAAACTCACAGTATATGTGTTGTTGTATTTTGCACGACAATTATAGTAATAAAGTTGTAGTTATTTTCTGTACCATGTATTTGGCGACTTAGAATGAGTGTTGTATACCTATTTTGGGGGCGTCACAGCAGGGGTGATTCGATGATGTGGATTATTTATTAAGCTGAGTCTCAGCGATAAAAGTGATGAAAAACCTTTTAAATCATAGAAGATAGTAAATTTTATTCTCTACTTGACTCTTCTAATGGATTGCTTGTTCCACTGCAGTTAAACTTGATGTTTGTTATATTTTGTCAGTTTAACACTGTTGAAGGCTAACGATAAATTATTCTGCATTATCTTAGTCATAATATTTCTTACTAGGTTAGTTGAGCTCACCCTTTTGCTTTCATTGTTCTCTTCAGGAAATGAGAACGTAGTTGAGACTAGTCGGAGAACGGAGTGACGGTCCAGATGATAGCATTAGTAGTCATCACTATTCTATGAAATAGTGTGATAATAAATGTATTGAGGACTCCATTTGAGTTGAATACTGTCTAGAAGACAATATTCGTTTTAAAACTCTCAGTTTATGTCTTGTCGTATTTTACACGACAGTTGTATTTGAATTTTGTACCATGTATTTAGCGACTCAAGATGAGTGATGTATACCTATTTTGGGGGCGTCACAGCTATCATCACCTCTGCCCGCCATTATCACTGACATTACACCACCAAAAGAAAAAATTCCACAAGAAATCGTACCAAAAAACACAAATAATTACACCATAAAAAACTTATTCTTTCTCCAGAAATTGTACCATAAACACAAATAATTATGTCGGTGATTGCATTTTCCATTTCGACGAATGGAGAGCGGCCAACCCACAAACCTTCTTCTTTCTCCGTGTCAAGGATTTTGTGGGTTCAAATGGTGTGAAGGTTGTAAACGGGTTCTTCATAGATGCTTGGATGAATGAGTCGGATTGGTGAGAGATTCGACTTCTTCGTAATGAGAGCGCGAGGCGTGAAAGGTGGTCTAAAGAGAGTGGGAATCAGAGGAGGAGTGAGATATGATGGTGCTTCATATGAACTATGTAAATCTGTTTGGATGTAATATTAATGGATTGAAGAAGAACTCAAGTAAAAGAAAATTGGGATTGATGGGTTAATGAAGAACTGGGATATGAGTCCTTAATAGACGAATAATAAAAATGGGCGTGAAGAGAGAGAGAGAGAGAGAAAGAGATTATTTGCTGTATTTTGTAAAAATGGGCGTGAAGAGAGAGAGGGAGGAAGAGATAATGGCTATGACCATTTTAACTTACTATTTTTTTATACACATTCAGCTGAGTATACCCAATCCAGATAGTCACGTCAACAATTTCTGACGTGGCAAATTTAATTTGTTGGAACTGGAAAAAATTAATTGTTCAATCATGTAATTGACAAAATTGAAAGATAAATCACCGAAGTGAAATATGACCTATAGTTTAGGGTACTACATTATATTTAAGCCATTTTTTTTAATAAAAACAATAGATTATTAAAGGTAAGTTGACATTTAATTTGAGACTATTCAAAACAGTACTCCCTTCGTTCCTTAATATTAGGTCATTTTAGAGTTGTACACAAGTATTAAGAAAATGATCGTATATCATTAACTATAATATCAATTATCTATATTGTCATTTGTATTGAAAAAAGAGATTGTTATTTATTAGACAAAAAATAGTGAGAGAACTAAAATTATATTTAATACTTGGGATAATATTAAAAACTAAGCAATTAATGTGTACTTGAAATTCTTAAACAACTTATTATATTAAAAAACAAAAACATTTCTATAAAATAATTTATATTAAAGAATGAAAAAGTTAATAATTTTTTTTTAGTCCGGGACGGATAGAGTAATAAATATGAATCGTTACTAACAAAGATGATACGGTGAATATTACTTTCTCTATCCCAAGAGAAATGTCATGATTTAATTTTTGAGCATATTACTAAAAACATTGTCTGTACTAGCATGCACTTCATTAATTGCCTTGAGTACTTCTGGATTCTATCTTTATTGTGGTAATCTATACCAATGTAATTCAAAATTTAGTACTCCCCCCGTTTTTTAATATAAATCTTTTAGAAAAATATTTTTATTCTTTAATATAAATCATTTGAGAATTTTAAGTAAGCATTAATTGCTTAGTTTTCAATATTACCCCAAGTATTAAATGTAACTTTGGTTCTCTCACTATTTTTATCCTAAAAATAACAAACTCTTCTTCCGATACAAGGGCAATATAGATAATTGATATTATAGTTAATGCTATACAATCATTACCTTAATTCTTGTGCATAACCCTAAAACGACCTGTATTAAGGAACGGAGGGAATAATCTTTTTGTAATAACTGAGAGGCCTAATTAATCCTAGTGATTATGATGACTTTAAATCACAGAATTGGTCATTAAGTTTTGGTTGATCCATTACTATATATATATATATATATATATATATAAATTTTAATTAAGAAAAAACTTATTCTACTGTTCATATATTATGTTAATTGGTACCTATTAATTAGTGACAAATTAAACATAATTTGAAATATTGTCAATAATAGTTTGTAATACATTTCCCTCTCAGTTTGATAGCTACTGCCTACTAGTGATGTTCTTTTAGGTTTTTGCTTATAAATTTCAGTTAGCCCATAGTTGCAGCAAACTAGATTTATTATAGTTTTAAGTCCGTTTAATTTCGCCAAACCTAGTTTGAGCTCATAAACTTTATTATATAAAAAAATATATAAATCAGTCCCTATCATTAAACTCGTCTAATCCTAATGCCCAACTGCACCCATAAAAAAAGAGAATTGTTATTTGCATAAAAGAATTTTATATTTTCATCATATTTACATAAATTATAAAAGTAAGTCTCATTTAATATTTATATAAATAAAAATTTGTAAAATTATTAAATTTATTTATGAAAATATTAATTTATCCGTGACAAGTGAATGTATTTCTTTTCTTATTGGTCCTTGTTAAAACTAAGGAGAAAAAAGACAGAAAAACAAAAAAGCTTAAATCTTTCGTCCGTTACATTTCTTGACACTCACACAGTACAAAAGGGGCATCCCTACTGCTCCCTGTGCATCAAATTGGGGGTGTCACGATCTTTTTTCTCAGACCTCTAAACCCTTCAAAATTTTGCCTCACTTCCTTTCCCTTTCCCTTTCCCTTTCCTACCATATAAAATTGTCTACTTTTCACACAGCAAATTGAACTGATCCTTCTTGAAAAGGTAGTTTTTTTTTATTCATTTCCTTTTACCCCTCTATATAAGTCTGCTGGTTTTTTATTTTTACTTTTTGTACAGATTGTTTAATCATTTCTAATTGAGTTTGATCCTTATTGATTACATAGATATATGGTCACTGGATTGAATTTCAGGTTATGAAAGTAGATATCTCACATTTCTCAATCAAAGTTTCAAGTGGAAACTCTGATTTGGTGAAATCCACACTTATGTGTTAGCTGGTATTATTCATGTTAATATAAAGTGTTTTTTTTAAGCTATGATTTGCATCATAAAGGTTGTGACGTTGTGTCAGTATGAATTTTATCTTTTTGTCATTGTAATCTGTTTCTTGTAAATTGAAGGATAAATTTCAGCATACAAGAAAATAAATAATTTTTTTTTGCTATTTTTGATTGCACATTATTGTCACGCCAACATTCGAGTACTTCAATGGCAATATGTTTACTCATCCTGAATTTGGTGCGACAGACAATTTAGCAGTCTTATTTTGTGTTTGCTGTCATCTGGTTGTGAGAGTTATGGTTGATCTTTGCCCCTTCACTGGGATACTAAGATTTGGTGAAGAATATTGGTTTGTTACTTCTTTAACTGTTCAATTATATGTTAGTTAATAGCATGTTAGGTTCCAGAATTAGCTTTTGGAAGGGAGTGGAAAGAGTGATTGGTTGCGTTGAATAATACTTGGTGGCGTATGCATATGGTACTAGGTATTTTCGATATAGTTTGGGTCATGCCAGGGTAGTTGGGTAGTAATAAATGAGTCGCACATTAAAAAAAGGTTGAAGTTATGGCAAGGAATTTGGGGGAACAGGCCCTTTATGCCTTTTTTAATAATGCGTATATAAAATAGATATCTAGAGCTTTTGGGCTGAGGAACAATGTCCACATTGGGAAACTGCGGTTACATTACCGCATATTAGTATTTTTGGAAGATGTAAGTTATTATATACATTGCATCCGTATAGTTAAAAGGAAGTCAGATTTTAATAGCTGAAATTCCATGGGTGATGCGTCTGCAGTTATCATGGGTGTTACCCATTTATCCTAAATTAAGAATTTTATTTCCAAATAATGGGCAGTTTGAATAATGTACTGACATTTGGGCTGGAGTTTCCATGAAGTGTTGTTATGTACATCTTGTATGTCTACTGTTGAGGTATTATAGGTGACATTCTTAATTAATCAAGTTGATCTTTATCTAGAGGATGAAATGTTTCATCAAGTCATCAATAATTTACAATTTTAGAGGAAGGGAGTGGACCATAAAGATTTACTTTTGATTTAGTTGATGGGGTTTTCAAACACTCTTTATTATAGTTGTCTTTTTCCTATTTATCATTATCAATAGAAAATGGTGGTGTGGTAATATTTCTGCTGCATACATATATATATATATATGTGTGTGTGTGTGTGTGTGTGTGTGTGTGTGTGTGTGTGTGTGTGTATAACAATCATGGGTGTCCAAAAACCTCTTAGAGCATTCGACTAATCCCACGGGTACACACATCCCTCCACAAGATCTGTGCAGGGGATAAATCTAAGAATAAACTTGTGTGGGTCCCCCTACACTTACAGATTGTGATTTATGGTAATCTAGATAATGCAAGAAGTGGAGATTTTACTTCCATCCATGATTTGACCAGTATCTGCTTATTCCAGTACTGCTCTAGATCAAGGTAAGATACTTGAATTTACTAGATGGTAGTAATGTCATATTAAAGAATGATATTATATCAGTATGATTGTTGATGCTCTCTATCTCATTTCCTCCTCTCTTTTGTCTATTCATGGTATTGTGTATGCATACATTATATTATTTACAGAAAAGTAGTGGCTTACTTTTAATGAACACTTTTTCTTCTAGGTCTCAACTCTCTAGCTACATTTTACGATGGAAATTCAAAGCCTGTTGAACGATAATGGGGAAAAATTAATGCTTCCACCACCATCTGGAACTTTTCAAAACCGTGAAGAACTTGTTACATTTGTTCGTGATTTTGGAGCTAGCCAAGGATATGTGGTGACTATTAAAAAGTCTTTGAGAGATAAAAGAGTTATACTTGGTTGCGATAGAGGAGGTGTTTATCGCGACAGGCGTAAAATTGATGAAATCAAGCGTAAACGGAAAGCGCCTTGTTGCCTCACTAATTGCCCTTTTGAAGCTTTCGGCAAAAAGGATGATAATGTGTGGGTGCTTGCAGTAAAAAATGGTGAGCACAACCATGAAGCTCTGAGGGACATGTCTGAGCATCCTTATAGTCGCCGTTTTAGTGCGGAAGAGGTCAAGCAAATCAAGGTAATGACTGAAGCTGGTATAAAGCCAAGTCAGGTTCTCAAGGCTCTCAAGAAAAGAAATCCTGACCTTCAGTCAACACCAAGGCATCTTTACAATGTGAAAGCCAAAATTCGTCAGGGAAATTTTACAGGTTAGACAATATCTAACTGTATTAGCTAAAATTGGTCACCGAGTGGCCCAGACTGCTCATCCCAACATGTCAGCCTCCTGGCCGGACGTGTTGCTCCTGGATTGGCCTTATGGCAGTCAGGTTTATTCAGGCATTGATAATTATCTGTCTTTTAGTTTAGGAATATGAATTCCTGACGATATGAGAGCATAGTGTTGTTGCTGTTAGGAAGAAGTCACTACATGAGCTGGATGTAACTACAAACTTTACTCCTTGCATTTAATCATAAAATCAGGTCCTGCTCTTAGTGGGTGATGGTATCTTCATCTTTTCATTGAGTCCATAACTCCAAATGTTCAAACCATGGTTGCCTATTGTCGCTTTAAGTAGGTTCATAATTATCACAGTATTATTAATGTTATCACTTGATTATTAAATTAGTTTTTATTACATTATATTTCAAACTTTTGCCTGCTTGTTTGAGTCTTAGATATGATTCTTTATAAGAAACAAGTGATAAAAAAATGAAGAAGAAAATTCACGTGCTTCATAACATGACTTAAGTTGGCATCTTGCAAGTTCTGATGAAGTGTTTTTGTTTTGGTTATGTGTGATTAATATAACAAAAGGAAAGGTAGGAGTTGCTTGATGATTATTTTCTCACTCTCAAGTAGCTCTAATAATCTAGTACTCAGAATGAAGCAACTGCTTTACTTTTTGCAGAGAAAACTTCATGGCGACCAAATAGTTCTGCCACTGTCTTTATGCCCGGTAAATCATTAGAAAAACAGGAATATCCAGTAAGTTTTAATGTGCATGAAAAGAGTAATTTTATTGGGTATTTCATGTTCAACTTTCCATTGTGGATTAAAACATTTCAATGTCTCCTTTTGATCTCCAATTTGATTGTAGCTGAAGGTTCTGAACCTGATTGGAGGGGAATTTGTGGAATCACAAGCATTTGAAACCACTGATGTTGTAAATCCAGTAAGCATATTATGAAAGCAGATTCTAAATCTTCTTCTTCATCATCATCATCTATTTTTCTAATTTTTTCTTAGAAGTGGAAAAATATTGTTCTTAATGTAAATAATCTTATTAGGCAACACAGGAGGTTCTTTCTCATGTTCCTCTGACTACCTATGAAGAGTTAAAAGCTGCAGTTAAAGCAGCCAAACAAGCTTTTCCTTCATGGAGAAATATGCCTTTTACTATGCGCCAACGTATCATGTTTAAGCTACAAGAGCTGATCCGTAGGGATATTGTAAGTATCAATCATGATTCTTTGTTTATACGTTTCTAATGATTCTTAGTTTATATGTTTCCTTAGCTGAATAATTTTGGCATGCTTTAAAGAGATTTAACTTATTCTTAGGACAAGCTTGCCGCAAATATTGTTACAGAGCAGGGAAAGACGTTGAATGGCGCTAGAGGTGATGTGCTTCGTGGTTTAGGTTAGTGCTGACATTTATATACTTTTTCTTGTCCCATCCTTTTTGACCCCACGAAGAAAAGGACCACAAACACATGCACACATTCATTCCAGTCATTTTGCTTTGGATTTTGAACTCAAGTTGACGTGTGCACCCATATTTTTGGCTTTGGTTATAGAGGTTGTTGAACGTGTTTGTGGAATGGCAACTATTGGGAAGTTTGTCCCCAATGCATCTAACGGTATTGATACATACAGCACTAGAGAACCACTTGGTGTTTGTGTTGGGATATGCCCCTTGAACTTTCCTGCAACCATGTCCTTGTGGGTATGTCTTTTATACTTCCCTTTCTCTGGGTCTTCTTTCTTCCCCTCTCGGTTTTATTTGATCATTGTTTAAACTGTCCCACTATCATGAAGTTTTCAAAAATATCATTTTTTATCTTGTTAATCATTACTTATATTTTTAAAATTGTGCTGCTGAGTTCTATTTAGAGTATTTTGTATAACAGGAACTTGTATTATATTTTATGATAAGTTTTAGTGTTAAACCAGAAGAATCTGTACATAAGTAAAGTTTAGTTATAATTTATGTAGGTGTTATAAGATTTTCTTCTTTAATATGAAATGCACTCTTGAGAAGATATGCCAACTGTTTGTTGCTACTAAATTCACTTTTAATTAGAAATTCCCAAAACCCTAAACCATCCCATGAAACGAAAGAATCTAATTTCTTTTTGGTTTCTGACCACATATATAAATGCTGCAGATGTTTCCTGTAGCAGTCACATGTGGCAACACATTTATCCTGAAACCATCTGAGAAAAATCCAGGTAACAGTTGCCCCTTTTGTATTTTTTTTGATATATTATTGTAGCAGACTCAACAAAATTGATGCAAAAATTCCTAGTTATTGATCTCCTTTTAGAGAATAGTACAATTACACAGTGGTTATTTCCTAGATGCATTAGGGTTGGAAGCAGATAGCTGCTTGGGTAGGTATTGGCGATGCCGTGTTGTACGGTAATAAAAAGAGATTCCTTCCTTTTTTGGCTGTGAAGCAAGGTCAAATCAATAATTCATTACAATTTTTATGGGAACTGAAGTTAAATGTGGAAATATCAGTAGGGGTGTGTGGAATTAGTACTTCCCATATCTATTATTAGATTTAGTATTTGGATTACTTTGGTTGTTGCAGCATTTTGTCTGAATCAGCACAAATTTGATGTGTCTTGAAGGTTTAGTCCATAAGTAAACATTATTTTCTTCATGTATCCTTTTCTTGTATGTTTTTTTATTCAAAATTTATTTATTTCAGTTTCTTAATTAGTTATTATGTCCATTTCAGGGGCTTCGATGATTCTTGCAGAGTTAGCAATAGAGGCAGGTTTGCCTGATGGTGTCTTAAACATTGTTCATGGTACCCAAGTAAGGTTCAACTACTCCAACATCACTTGATGTTTGCACACTTACATGGACCTCTTTCTTTTCAACCAAAAACACCCAAGTCCCTTTTGGTTCAGTTGTTGGAAGATATTTTCCTACTTCTGTTAGTCAACCGTCATGCATGGTAAAGGGTGGTTTTGATGATAATATGTTGCAATTCTTTTAATATTTGCATGTGGCTAACCCGTATCAGGGTTTCAGGATAAAGAAAATGAAAACTTGAAGGTTTCTGACAACTGACAAGTGAAGCTGCTATTTACATGAAAATGAAACCTTGTTTGACCGTATCATAGTTTTGATTTCTGCTTCCTTTTCTTTCCTTTTCTTTCTAGGGAAAGAATATATGTATTCATTCTCAAGTAATTCAATTAACTTTTGGAGTTTGAGAACCGGTGTGCACAATTGTTATTTTCATCTAATAAAAAAGAAGGAAAATATTGATTAATCTTCTGCAGTGCTTTTGGAATATATGTATTCATTCTCAAGTAATTCAGTGAACTGTTGCAGTTTGAGGCCCCAATGTGGACAACTGATATTAAATGTGAAAAAAAAGAGGAAAAAATTGATTTATCTTTTACAATTTTTTTTGGTTCCTTGACTTAATATTTACTTTTATTTTATTTGAGCAGGATATTATCGATCATATTTGCGAAGATGATGATATAAAAATCATATCATCAATTGACTCAGATATTGTAAGTTGATTTTTCTGATTATGGTGATTCATGCTTTGTATTGCACTTATGATGCTTATATACATTATGTACACAGACATACTTGCAAACATGTTAATCTTGTTTGGGATACTATTTATATTCATTCAAAGCAGAGAGTTATTCTCTATTTAATTTAATTGTGAGATGCAATGATATTGTTATATGAAAAGCATTGGCATTCTTCACTAGTGCTGTTATACATATTGGATTCTCATAATCTCATGGACCTGATATCATTTATCAACTTGTATTAAACTTCCGAGGGCCATTATTCTACACCTTCTGGCATCTTATTTCTCAATAAAATATCTAAATGTGGTTTATCTATCGAATTTAGAAATGTCGCAACTTATTTTGTTTTCCCACCCCCATGTGCTCTCAAGGCTGGAGTGCTTACATATGCTAGGGCAGCAGCCAGAGGCAAACGTGTTCAGGTAAGTCATTCTTATATTTCTTGGATTTAGCTGCCATTGTTGGTAGACTTAATTGATTTTGCATCTATTGACTTGGTAACTGTTACATTGCTGAGTCCTCAGTCTAATATGGGAGCCAAGAATCATGCCGTTATCATGCCTGATGCAAGTTTTGATGCCACTTTGGATGCTTTGGTAGCTGCTGGCTTTAGCGGTGCAGGTCAAAGGTGCTTGACTCTCAGCACGGCTATTTTTGTTGGTGGCTCAAGGGCATGGTGTGATATCTTTTATTCTTTTGTTTTTTATTTTATTATTACATCTGCTTCATAAAGAATATTCTTAACTACTAGGCTTACATCCTGTATCCAATGACAGTCCTTTTCTACCCCTGTAACTTATTTATTATTTATATTTAGAATGTAACTCATGGTTTTGAGTTATATGGTATACAATAGTCTTTGGAAGGGGCGAGGATAATCTGGAAAATGCATTTCGCCTAACATGACCAAGTTTAACTGATGTTTGTTCATGCTTATTACATCTTGTGCTGATTTCAAACTACGATTAATACTTGCAACTTTAAGATGATTTTGAACCATGTTGAGTATTTTATATTTCTATTATGATCAGATGCGAGATAGTGAGGGAAGGTTTGCTTAGTTTCCAATTTTATATTTTATATTTTTGTTGATTTTTCTTCCTTTTGGTTGTGAATGGTTCATATGAAGTTCTGTCTGTATGTAATCAAATACTTATCTGGTTTAAGAGTTCTGATGAATTCATTTGTTTGTAGTTGAACTACATCTCATGATCCATTTTTGGATGTTTTGTATAACTATTTCAGGGAAGAAGAACTTGTCAGGCATGCAAAAGCACTTAAAGTGAATGCAGGGAAAGAGCCTGGAGCTGACATTGGACCAGTTGCTAGTAAAGAGGTATAATTACTATTAAAAGTTTTCAAATAGTTTGAGTTGTTGCACAGATGACATTGAAGGTTATGCTGTTGTGTTTATATATATATATATATATATATATATATTAGGGCTGTAAACGGATATATACGGATCCGGATACCAGTGTATCCGTATCCGAAAAATTAATCCGCATCCGTATTCGTATCCGGTATCCGGCGGATTTTAAAAATATTATCCGTATCTGGTATTCGGAATAATATCCAAATATGGATAATATCCGTTTCCGTTTTCGTATCCGGCAAATTTAAAACCTAAGATTTTTGTTTTGCTAAATTACTAAGCTTTTATTTAATTACTAGATATTAATGAATGTAAAGTTATACTAATGAATGTATGATTTTAATAAATGTAAATTATTAATTAATGAACGTAAGTTATTAATATATATGTAACAAACTAATAGTTATAGTTTTGTAAGTTATATACATATGTAAGTTATTAATATATATGTAACAAGCTAATAACTATAGTTTTGTAAGTTAATATATATAGCCACACTCCCGGACTGGAGTAAAATGCGGACCAATTTTTTTTTTTTTTTTTTGCTTCTTTTTTTTTTAAAACATCTAAAAAAAATAAATAAATTATGGGCGAAATTTTTCCATATCTGATGTTTTAGGCGTGATTTGGATACTATACCAAAAAATGTATGCATAGCTGCATGCATACATGTTTTGTTATATGTATCCAAATCACACCCAAAACATCGTATTATGTAAAAATTCCGATTCCATAATTATTTATTTATTTATTTTAGTTGTTTTAAAAAAAAAAAAAAAAAAAAGTCCGTGATTTTAAGAAAAAATGGGAGTTCGAGATAGAACCTAGGACTCAATATATATATATATATATATATATATATATATATATATATATATATATAGAGGACTTGATTTAAAGCACTCTTTTAAATAGTACTCTTTTTATTAAAACTACGTTGTTTTAGAGATTCTTTTAAAATACAAAATAATATTAAAATAGAGTGGTCCCACTTGCTTTCCTTTTATTTACAAAAATATCATCCAGCATTGACTTGTTTTTTTTTAAAAGAATCTCCAAAACGCAGCGTAGTTTTAATAAAGGAGTACTATTTTTATATATATATATATATATATATATATATATATATATACATCTCTTAAATATTATACATTTATTAAAACTATATATGTCATTTTGGAAATTCTTTTAAAAAACAAAATATTATTAAAAAATAATGTTCTCTCTTGCTTTTCTTTAATTTACAAAAATATCACCCCGCTACCCCACTTGTTTTTTAAAAGAATCTTCAAAATGACGTAGTTTTAAATTTTTAATAAAGATATGTTATTTAAGAGAGATATACTTTATATTCATCATACATATATATATGTGTGTGTGTGTGTGTGTGAGTGTGTGTGTAAGTTATTAACTAATGAATATAAGTTATTAATATACGGTTCGAGAAGCGGACCCGACCTTTAGTGATGGATCGTCGTCGCTAAAGCTCATAATGAGCAATGTTATGGGCTTTAGCGACCAGACGATCCGTCATAAAGACCGGTCCGTTAATGGAGAGAAAAACATTTGCATATATATATATATATATAAGTTATTCGGATATGGATACGGATACGAATCCGAATATCGGATTCCGGATATCCGCTATCCGCCGGATATATTTACGATCGGATATTAAATGAATACGAATACGCCTATATCCGTATCCGTATCCGTTTATTTGTGGACACCTTTAAACCAAATACGGATATATCCGTTTTTTTACGAATGCGAATAATATCCATTTTTTTCCCGAATACGGATGCGGATGAATATGAATTTTTCGGTTATCATTTACAACCCTAATATATATATTATTTTGTCTGTATGAACTAAATTTGCTTTTGAAATCGTTGGTTTATATGGAAACAAATTTTGGTTGCTTCACATGTTGAGTCCTTTTTCCTCGTCGTTCACTTTAATTTTTTCTTTTTCTTTAGTGGGTTGGGAGGGTGGGATGGTGGAATGGGGTTGTGTATGGACCACTGAATATGCTCATGTTAGTTGATTGAGTTCTGAGATTTGTGTTGTTTCCTTCTTTGACTTGCTCTTTCAATATACAGGCAAAGGATCAAATATGCAGACTAGTTCAAAGTGCGGTTGAAAGTGGAGCTAGACTTATACTTGATGGAAGAAACATTACGGTAAACTTGTAACTTAAGAAAATATTTGTTGTATTACCAATTCTGCCAGCTTATATTCACCACGAGTGTTGAGAACAATGTTACATGGATCACAATTTGATACAATACGTGGAATGAAAATAGGAACGGAAAACGTCATATTTCATTGTACAGAGTACGGTAGGAGTAGGTTTATTCGGGTTGTTTAGTTGCTAGGAAATACATTTACATGAAAGGTGATACGCTAGGATAATTTTTTTAAAAGATATAGTTAAATCTGGTTAAGTTAATGTAACAACATGTGCACTTTCAAGAGGTAACATTATATTGGCCCTTATTGAACGCCCACAAGGCGCTCACTTGGTGACATTAATTGTCATTTTTTAGAGTTTTCTTGTGAATGTTATGGTTTCTAATAGAGCATTGTAGATCTAGATTTATTATGTGTCATTGATTTTGCACCAAATAATGCATTTTATATGGGTCTCCAGAAAGAGAAAGTTCAAGTGAATCGGTTCCTTTGAGGATGGTATCATCGCTAGGGAAATCCTACAACCGGATTTTAGCTGTCATGAAGTGTAACTATGTTGCTTTTAGTTGATTTATTACTATATTAGTTCTATTTATGTTTTATTTTTTGTTCTTTCCTGTGCAGGCTGTAGTGGAAAGTATGGTACATGGTTTTACTGCAGGTTATGCTATTGTATTGGCTGTTTGTACTGTCTGCATGTTTCCTTTTGTCAACCCTCCTAAACTTTCACAAGCTTTTTCCAAGACAAATTGTAGGCTGTGTCATTTATTGTAAATTCTCGTCCTCCACCGCGGAAGAGAATTGGAGGGCAAGAGGAAACAAACCATGCTTATAATGAACAGCATGACCGTTTTGTGCTTGAACCTTTCCATTGTTTGCCTAAATCCCCCATATGTCTTCCTAGTCCCAACAATGATGCTCAAGTTTTTTGACAAGAATTTAATAAATAGAATCTGTATTCGCGTCATATAAAATGATACAAACCATTTGGAAAGATATACTGCAAATCCTATACTACTCAGCCTTGGGGTTAGATATTATCTAATTTTTTAAGATATTAGTTGAAGTTTGAACTCTCTTCACAGTAACATGGCTAAAACTTTGTAAGGTTTCACCCAACTCAATCCCACTCTTCTATCCAGGGTTGAAACTTAATATGCTTAAAAAATACTGCATTTAATTTAGAATACCCAGTGGATAGAATTCAAATCCATTTAAAATAAAGATCCCGATTTATCCCTGGAGTTAGACCTCCAAATGCATTCCAAGTGTACGCAGTTACTTTTATGGAAACTTAGAGTAACAAAGAGTGTAGGTTAAAGTCAGAACTGAAATCATCTTTCTCTTTTTATCTTTAAACATTGCTTATGTTGATGGAATTTTAGAACTTATTTACTCTTTTCCAATTATGATGGATCACCTTCTCTCCTTGCAAGATTTGTCATGCTCTATGATTACCAATAGGGATCCTTGGCGGGGTTCATTTCGATTATAAAACACATATAAATTTATTATTTTCCTTTTACTAGTGTTATTATCTTTTTGCGGTTTATGCCATGTTGATGTAGTAATCATCATCAGCGGGGGCACTTATTCCACAGTCCAGTCTGGCTTGCTTAGAATATTTGCTTTCGTTTTCCAGATGTTAATAATTTTCTGGTTTTACTAATAAGTTTAAGTACACTATTGGAAAAAGTTATGATGCAAGCAAGTGTATTTTGGGAACTTTCATAATTTAGACATTTCATTAATAGGAACTTCTTCTGTAGGTTCCAAGTTATGAACGGGGAAACTTCGTTGGTCCAACTATCTTATGTGATGTCATGACTAGCATGGATTGTTACAAGGTATCTTTTTTTCATGCTTCTAGTGCTTATGATTTTTTTTGGGGTGGGTTTTAATGCTTATGTTTTAGATGGACTAAAATAAATAATGATGCTTGAAGGAAAACTTTGAACAAATAACTTGGCATATATTGTAAACCATTCTGGTTGTTTTGTTGGCAGGAAGAAATGTCTGGACCAGTTCTTCTTTGTATTCAGGTACTTCTCATTTAGAAATTAGTTTTTCTTATGATCATATAAATTGATTAAGCAAGAGATAGGTTAACATATGCTCACTTGTTGACCACTTACAGGTTGACAACCTAGAAGAGGCAATGACTATTGTTAGTAGACAAAAGTATTTCCTTTACTCGGACTCCGTTTGCTTCAGACTGCTTTTCAACTTAATTAATTCTCGACTCTTGTTTCTGTCAACTTAGATGGTGTGAATTAAACTGTGTTTTCTTTAGATATTCTATTAAGAAATGCATAATCTGAAATGTGTTTTTATAAATGTTATTTTATATAGACTAGGGTTTAATGGTTTAGCCATCAAGTTGTTGGTTTGTAGCCTATATATACAGGCTTGTACGTACGTACATTGTATGCATTCAAGTTTCATATATAACTAACAATATACACATACAGCTTTGCTCCTTTTTCCTTGTTTGTCTAAACTTCATCATGGTATTAGAGCAGGTTATTCTTTAAACTATCAAGTGGAGTGGCCCGATTGGTATAGGAAGTCTCAAGACTTACACTGACATATTGTACAAATAAGTTATCATCAAATGTTAACACATTCTGTTATTATAATAAATGAAGTGTGTGTCCGTTGTTGGCTTCACGTAAAACTCCTTAAATCACTTTGTGTCCTTCACATAAAACTCCTTAAATCACTTTCCTACAATCTAATGGCTCATCTGTTTATAGGTGTGTAAGCGGAGCTTCCATATTCACTCAATCTGGTTTTGCTGCTAGGAAGTTCCAGAATGAAGTTATTGGTCCATTGGTAAGAAAACTACTACATCTGGATAAACTTTAAGAATTTTTTGTACCTGTTTATGCAACTTTGATGCCATCTGAGGTGTTGAACGAGATTCAGGTTGGGGCAAATGTTCCTTATCCAATACCATTGCCATTTTCCTCTTTTACTGGGTCTAAGATGTCTGTTTATGGGGATCTGAGTTTTTGCGGTATGAGTCTTCAAATCTCTCTCTGACCCCTCGCTGACCAATATTCATCTTCTTAACTTTCTTTTTTTACTTGGTTTTCAATGGCAGTCAATGACGGTGTTCAGTTTTACACCACACTGAAAACTTGTGCCCAACCCAAAGATTGCCATTACATATCCCTCCAATATCTATGGCAGATACAAGTACTCAAGTTATGCTATTAGTGCAATCTCCAAGTACACCTCAAAGTGATATATCCAGCCGAGAAGTTTCACCAGGTTTGCCTTCAGCGTCTAAGAGGGATATAGCTAGCCAAAATGTTCTACTGTCCTCGCCTCCAATATCTGAAGGTGGTTCACCAAACCCGAAATCCTTGTCATCTCTAACCCCAACCACTGTCGGAGAGTTCTCAGGCCAGTTCGGGCCACCACATATGCCTTCTACATCACAGAGGGCTTCAACGAACCAGGAAATATCACTGGCTATGCCTCCTGCTACTGAAAATGATTTTTCAGTTCAAGGAGTGCCACCATTTATTCCTCAAAATTCGAACTCAGTTGAAACTCTTTCCCTGTCACGACAAAGGACTGAAAATCTTCTTTCAACTTATGAAAAGACTTATTTGCCCCTAGCTTCTTCTCGGAGCAGTGAAAATATGGCTTCCGCATGTCAGATGATGAGCATTGCGGTGGATCATGATTCAGATAGCTTATCGGTTCCTGAATCTCACTGGAATCACATTGTGGATCAAATGTCTACTGGAAATGACAATTTGGGCCAGAACTTTCAAGGGACAGACATTAATACCCATCCAACTTCTGAGAATGTATTTAGTCCTGCAGCATCTCATAGGACAGACACTACCATGCATCCAAATTCTGGGAGGTTTTACTTTCTGCCACCTCAAAATGGTAGTAATTTGATGTCTTTGGGAACAGACACTACTCTGCATCCGGCTGAGAGGGTTTACATGCCTGCTACGTCTTACAGGAATGACATTATCCCGTCTCAAATGACTTATTCTACGCCTCCAAGTTCCGAGAATATGTATACCCCTTCAGCAATACAGAGGAATGATGGTTTGCCATTAACTTCAACTGCTCAGGGGATGTATGCTTCAACTTCAACTTCAACTCCTCAGGGGATGTATGCTTCAACTTCAACTTCAACTTCTCAGGGGATGTATGCTTCACCTTCAACTGCTCAGGGGATGTATGCTTCAACCCCAGGATATATGGGTGAATATCATGGCCAAGGAGCGTAGACACCTTTGCCTATTACCCTACTAATCACTAGTAGAACTATTTTCTTCCAAATAATGTAGCTTTAATATACTAATAGGCTATTGAAGTTTTAAAAATAATCAATTTGATCAAAATAGTCAAAATTAGGTGTTTAATTTGAGAAAGAGGGGTTATTACTATGTCTCAAACATATTAAATAACATTGGATAAGATAAGATACACTCTACGACACAGTCATTCATACATAAATTTACTCCATTAATGTAGATTAATGTAGGAAGGTGTATTCAATAATGATTTTTAAATATATTTTTTAAGTAATAGATTTTTATAGAGTTTTTGAATTTTAATGACTTTTAAAGACTTCAAATTATTTTTAAACTCCATGAAATAAGTGGCAAACTTTTATAGATTTTTTATTAAACTTTGATAGACATTTGTATATTTCTAATATATCTTGCAACTTATATTAATTGTTAAAAAGTCAACAAAGATCTTATATTTTAGATGAAATGATTATAATATTAAATAATATTAAAATATTTTGACCATGTAACAACCTAATTTGAAATAAAAGACATTGTTGAAGTTGAATTATTAGATCATATCCGGTCTATTACAAGAAAATGTCCTATTTCATAATTTTAATATTTCACACAAAAAGTCATTTTTTACTAACAGTAATATAAAATAACAATTTCGATTTTAAAATTGTTCATTGTCATTTTCCTATCAAGTAATTATTACTAAACTAACAATTTATAATTTTCAACAAATAACAAAATTAACAAATTTATTACTTTTAAAAATAAATATAAAATAAAATACCTTCTTAACACTTGCAAATATATTAAATGAGATTTTTTATGGGAGAAAAAATATAAAATGATATTAAGATATTTGTTATCTTTATTTATACCATTGGTTCTATTTTGAACCTTAACTGTACTCCTTTTTAACCCATCCTCATTTTTATCTCTCATCACCTACTATAATAACTCTCTTCTTTTTTTGAGAGGACTGAGGTGAGGTAGAGAGAGAAAGTGAGATATATATATATATATATATATATATATATATATATATATATATATATATATATATATAAAGAGAGAGAGACAGAGAGAGTCTGGTTTACCGGACGCCAGCATTTTAAGTAGCGTCAGGACTTTTTTTTTTTATACAAAAAAAAATAAAAAATTATGGAACTTGAATTTTTACATAATACAGTGTTTTGGGCGTGATTTGAATACATATATCAAAACATGTCTATGCAGACTGTACATACATTTTTTGGTATAGGTATCCAAATCACACCCAAAACATTATATTATGGAAACATTTCAGTTCCATAATTTTTTTTTAATTTTTTTTAGTTGTTCTACAAAAAATAAAATAAAATTCAGGATCCGAATTTTAGACCTGTCCGGGAGTCCGGACATGATCCATTGTGTGTGTGTGTGTGTGTGTGTATATATATATATATATATATATATATATATTGTTTTGTTTTCTCTTCTTTGTTTGATCTCTTCTATCTCTTTCTTCTTTTCATTTGTTCATCTTTTCCTTTTCTCAAATATTTGGAAGTCTTTGAAAATATTTAGTGATGAGTTCAGACTTTGGATATGACTATCTCTTCTTCTAAAGTTTGTCAAACTCTACCATTTGATAAAAATTTGAAAAATCAATGACTTTTTGAATACCAAAATACTTTTATAAACTTTATAAAAGTCTCAATTCAATACCGCCTAACTTTTAAAGACATTGCAAAAAGTTTTAATTAATTGAATACCAATAAACTTTTATAAACTCTTTAAATGTTTTAATTGAATACAACCAAACTTTTAAATTTTTTTTTAAAATCTTTAAAAATCTTAATTGAATACACACCCTCCGTAATGATATCGCATCATGTAGGACACTATTTCAAATTAAATATTTGAGACTTCTACCATTATTAAGAAGAAAAAAATTTATTAATACTTAAGTAGAATAATATTTTATATATATCTTAATTAACCATGCTAGTATATGTGTTTTGTAGTGGGTTGAGTTATATTTGGTTTCGAGTTTTAAACTTGAGGAGCAAGCTATAGCATATTGTGGGCCCAAGTGCAAATTAAGGTTCACATGACCTAATTGAATGAAGACGGAAAAGCCGAAAATAAATCTACTAGACCCGAGAAAAGTCTCCACGTGTCCCGAGGTAGAAGACTCGTGGAGGCGGCTTGTTTTGGGAATTGATTGAGGGATTGGATTGGTGGCTAGAAAGACAGGGCGATATGGGCATTATTCTAATGACCAAAGGGTATTTCTGGAATTTTTCAGAAGACATATGTGTAAGACCTCGAATTTTATGAAATAAAAGTATTCAATTTTTCTTATAATTATTATTCAAAAAATGGTTAAATTGATAAAAGTTTAAAGTTAAGGGTGATATATATAAAATTTTCAAAATGCGTAACTGGTTATAAAATACTAATTTTTGTTGGGGAATATAATATTCTTGTTGTCGGGGAATATTCGTACAACGGCGCAACCATTTGTGGGCCCCATATAACAGAATAACTGTCGGATGAAGAAAATGACAAGTTTGAGTTTTTATAAATAACTTGGTAGAATTGTTACCAATTAACATCGTTGGAATTCCAGATGGTTAAAATACGATGTAATACGCGTGGTTGCACAAAGAAAGTACACAAGATTGCACGATATTTTTGAATTATTGATTCTTACGTAAGAAGGCACTACTTAATAATAATTGTTACAGTAATTACTGTTCAATATTTTATTTTATTGATTCAATAATTGCTGCGTTGATATTTTATAATTGTCACTGCACAATATTTCCCATTATCAGATCAATAATTCATATTATTTGAATAATATTATTAGATAGCATTATTGGCAATGTCTAGAAAGTTCTGTCAAGGAGAGGTTTTGGTCACCTAATTGCGCGCCAGTAATGAGAAATCCTTATCGGAAAGCCCATCTTTCTTGAGAACAGCCTGGTTGTCATAATTGTGATTCTGTAGTATTATTTGTGAATAATTAATTATTGATTTATATGATAAGAAAATATTTATTTAATGTGGATATAAATGATGGATTTATTTATGTGGTTATAAATGAAGGAATTAATGTTGAGGTATTTTATCAATATTTTGTCGGATTTGAGGTATTAAAAGATCAAATCGGTGTTCTTAAAGCTCTATTGCGTGAGTTATAATTTTAATCCTACCGTTGGATCGTTGTGATTTTTGAATATGTTATACATATATAAGTTGAGTATATATCCACAAATTTTGAACCGTTAAAAATTAACGCATGATTTGTTATGAATTTTAAAATGTGTTAAAAATCATCCGTTTGTGGATTTCAGATATTTTCTGTCTGGAATTTGGAAAAACTTAAAGCTACAAAGTTGTAGAGAATTCAATTTCGTGTGGAATAGATATAAAATTCGTATTTTTCTGATAAACGAGCTATTTTCTATGAATTATTAAAGTTTTGGAAAATAAAATAATTTTTATTAAATTATGGGTCGGACCCACTTTTGTTTTAAACATGTGGGCTGCCAAAAAATTTTAGATTTGGCATGCTTGATGGCTGGTCTTGGTAGGTGGCGTGGAAGGAAGAAATAAATAATAATATTTTATTATTTTAGTCTCCTATAGCGTTCTAGCATTTTCCTATAAATATGCGCTTAGGTTAGAATTAAAAATCACACCAGAAACATAAGTTTTCTCTCTCTATATTATCAAAGATATTTTTGTGAGTATTTAGATACTTTGAGAGTTTCTATTCAGTGCAAGTTTCCTTCGGCTTTACATCCGATATTCCAGTCAGAAATACTGCTCTTTTGAGGTAAGAGATTTTTAAGGGTTATTATGTTTTTCAGTTTCGTACTTTTTCTGGACCTTCAAAATTCTGGAAAAATTTGAAATGATAATTTGATGAGTTTTCTTGATTGTGTCCAAAAATGGCGATTTTTGGATGTATAAATTAGGAGTTATGGATTTTATGAGAAAAGACTATTTTAAAAGTAAACCCTTATAACTCTTTGTGGTTAACTCCAAAATTGGTGAAATTTTTATTGGGAGTACATGTATATAACAGAAGTATACTCTATAAATTTTGGAATTTTTGGATAAAAGTACAATTTATGATAAATGTCTAAATATTCGGAAGTTTTGGCTATATAAAAAATAGTAAATGAATTTTAAAAATTCTGAAAAAAATATATGTTCAATATGGGACTATATTCTGCTAAATCCTAGAAAAGAAAATTTGTTTGTACTGATTTGGTATTTTTTATGAAAATGGACTAGTTATGAGTAAATGAATTAAATATGTTATGTGAAGTAACAAAATTGAAAAATAGGATTTTATGGCTTGAGAATCCTATATAAGGTATATGCAGATTTTTGATGAGAGTTTTGGTTATTGGTGATAAAATTTTATGAGTTTGACATTTTAGGATGATTAAATGCATTAATTAGTAAAGTGTAAATAATTAAAATAAATTGTTTATAAGTTTAAGAAATGATTAAAATATTGTGTAATATTAATAATATTAGACTATGAGATTATTAAGTGATTTATAACATTTGGATTAAGGTGTTATGAAATCATTGATTTATGAATCTTACTCTTGAAATTAAATACAGTTGTTGATCATATTGTTTTTATTATCACATATAACATTTTTATAATTTCGGTGATAAAATTTTTCTTTAACTTAAGTGTAAAGATGGGTCGATTATTGGTGTGATCGTGACTATGAGTTCTCTTTGGCCAGTAGTGCAAAGATGAATTGTTTACTGGTATGATCATGACCATTGAATTTACAATTGAATATTTTTAATTTAAGTGCAAAGGTGAATTGATCAACACGGTTATAATTATGGTTTATATAAATTCTGAAATGATTATGTATTTCTTTGAGATATTAATATCTTTGGCCTGTAGTGCAAAGATGAATTGTTGATGAATATCTTTGGCCCGTAGTGCAAAGATGACCTGTTGTTGAATATCTTTAGCCTGTAGTGCAAAGATGACCTGTTGTTGAATATCTTTGACATGTAGTGCAAAGATGAACTTTTAATGAATATCTTTGGCCCGTAGTGCAAAGATGAATTTTTTGGTATGATTATGAACAAGACCTGTGATTTGGTATAACCATGATCTTTGATGTTTCAGGTAAAAACATGTGCTAAAAATTATCTTCGTCTTGAATGAGAAGAGGAAATTAGAACTACTATTATGATTATGAGTTATTCACATGACTGTGAACAAGATCTGTTGATTGAGGTTACAGGGTTAAAACATTGTTGGTGGACTTTTAACATGGAGAAAATAATAGACTTTATGGTCTATTTGACTCTTCTAATGGATTGCTCGTTCCGCTGCAACTATAGTTGAAAAGTTTTATCATCTACCATATGTTCTAAATATCGATTTATTCTTGACGAAGGCTATTGATAATTTAATTATCTTTAGTCATGATATTCTTCTTTGGGGTTATTTGTGCTC
This sequence comes from Panax ginseng, assembly GCA_020205605.1. NCBI lineage: Eukaryota > Viridiplantae > Streptophyta > Magnoliopsida > Apiales > Araliaceae > Panax > Panax ginseng. Next base: position 30,208,031 of record CM035132.1, read on the forward strand.
ACCCTTTGCTTCACAATTTCTTTCGTGTAACAAGAGTGTAAATTGGGTCGAAGGGGCGGACAGGAAAGGGAAATAAGCGGTGGTCTATTTCATTGAGGTTCTCCTAAATAGTATGGAAATAATTTTATTGAGAACTTTAGATAAGTGTGTCGTATTGTATATGTCATTTGATATTTAATTTTGGTGAACCGAATAGGGTGTGGCGAACCCAACTTTGGAAGGGTGTTTTGTCACTATCATACAAGATGTCTCATGACATACAACCTCGTGTCATCATAAGACAGGGTTGTGCACATCTACTTGCTGAGTATATCTACGAGCACTACCTATATGATCTCGGAGTTTGGTTGAAACATAACGTTCAATTGCAGACGGTGGAGATAGTTATATGTCAAAAGAAGACTCACCATTAGAAGGAACATGATAGTAATCTTCTCGTTTTTCTTTGGGGTCTATTGGATCAACCAAGGAAAATTCTCTGGATATATGATATCTATCATAACTTAGATTCATGGCCTCCTATGTACGAAGGTTTTTTTGAGCATTTTCCAAAGATTTTAATTTTTAAAACGGTTATTGAGTGTACCTTTATGTAAGGTATCCTTTGTGAGGTCTCATCCACTGGTTGGACACATGAGTCACGATTGGTATATATTTGTATTAAAACTCACAGCATATGTGTTGTTGTAGTAATAAAGTTGTAGTAGTTTTATGTACCATGTATTTGGCGACTCATAATAGGTTGGATGGAATGGACCTATTTTGGGGGCGTCACAGTTTGTATCAGAGCTTAGGGATATGATCTCTAGCGGAGATCCGGGATTAGAATTAGGAAGGGAGAGACGAGTAATATCTTTCGCTAGTGTGTGTCCTACCTAAGCTGAATTTTCTTACTTAAGTTAAAAAAATTATGATATGTCAATTAACCTTTGTTTTGAAGCTGTATTCTAGAATGATATCTGAAATACAGGAGATGAGCAATGGAGAAATCATGATGACCCGGGAGATAGAATCTGAAATGAAAGCAAGGTATTCTTAACTCTTCGAAATACCAGGTACATAAAGTTCGAGGATGAAATTTCATAAGGAGGGGAGATTGTAAGACCCCGAATTTTATGAAATAAAAGTATTCAATTTTTCTTATAATTATTATTCAGTAAATGGTTAAATTGATAAAAGTTTAAAGTTAAGGGTGATATATATAAAATTTTCAAAATATGCAAGTGGTTATAAAATACTCATTTCTGTTGGGGAATATTTGTTTGGTCGTGGAATATTCTTGTTGTCGGGGAATATTCGTACGACGACAAGTATAACTATTTGTGGGCCCCATAATGTAATAAGCGTCGGATGAAGAAAATGACAAGTTTGAGTTTTTATAAATAACGACGCAATTATTACCGCTAACACTGTTGAAATACCCGATAGTTAAAATACTGATGTCTGGCGTGGTTGCACGATTGCACTGCAGTATTGCACATTATTTTGAATTATTGATTCTTACGTAAAGAAGGCACTACTCAATAATTTTTACGAAAGAATTCTTTATTTCAATATTTTATTTTATTGATTCAATAATTGCTGCGTTGATATTTTATAATTGTCACTACACAGTATTTCTCATTATCATATCAATAATTCATATTATTTGAATAATATTATTAGATAACAATATTGGCAATGTCTAGAAAGTTCTGTCAAGGAGAAGTTTGGTCACCTAATTGCGCGCCAGTAAGGAAAAATTCTTATCGAAAAGCCCATTCTTTCCTGAGAACGGCCTGGTTGTCATAATTGTGATTCTGTAATATTATTTGTGAATAATTAATTATTGATTTATATGATAAGGAAATATTTATTTAATGTGGATATAAATTATGGATTTATTTATGTGGTTATAAATGAAAGAATTAATGTTAAGGTATTTTATCAGTATTTTATCGGATTGGAGGTATTAAAAGATCAAATCGATGTTCTTAAAGCTCTATTGCGTGAGTTATAATTTTAATCTGACCATTGGATCGTTGTGATTTTTGGATATGTTATATATATATAAGTTGAGTATATATCCACAAATTTTGAACCGTTAAAAATTAACGCATGATTTGTTATGAATTTTAAAATGTGTTAAATATCATCCGTTTATGGATTTCGAATATTTTCTGTCTGGAATTTAGAAAAATTTAAAGCTACAAAGTTGTAGAGAATTCGATTTTGTGTGGAATGGACATAAAATTCATATTTTTCTGATAAACGAGCTATTTTCTATGAATTATTAAAGTTTTGGAAAATAAAATAATTTTTATTAAATTGTGGGTGGGACCCACTTTTGTTTAAATAAGTGGGCTGCCAAAAAATTTTAGATTTGGCATGCTTGATGGCTGGTCTTGGTAGGTGGCGTGGAAGGAAGAAATAAATAATAATATTTTATTATTTTAGTCTCCTATAGCGTTCTAGCATTTTCCTATAAATAGGCGCTTAGGTTAGAATTAAAAATCACACCAGAAACATAAGTTTTCTCTTTCTATATTATCAAACATATTTTTGTGAGTATTTAGATACTTTAAGAGTTTCTATTCAGTGCAAGTTTCCTTCTTGACTTTACATCCGATATTCCAAATGTAAATCTTGCTCTCTTTTGAGGTAAAGGGATTTTAAGGGTTATTATGTTTTTCGGTTTCAGTTTTTTTAGGACCTTCAAAAATTGAAAAAATTTGAAATGATAATTTGATGAGTTTTCTTGATTGTTTCCAAAAATGGCGATTTTTGGATGTATAGATTAGGAGTTATGGATTTTATGAGAAAAGACTATTTTAAAAGTAAACCCTTATAACTCTTTGTGGTTAACTCCAAAATTGGTGAGATTTTTATTGGGTGTACATGTATATAACAGAAGTATACTCTGTAAGTTTTGGAATTTTTAGATAAAAGTACAATTTATGATAACTGTCTAAATATTCGGCAGTTTTGGCTATATAAAAAATAGTAAATGAATTTTAAAAATTCTGAGAAAAATATATGTTAAATATGGGACTATATTCTGCTAAATCCCAGAAAAGAAAATTTGTTTGTACTGATTTGGTATTTTTCATGAAAATGGACTAATTATGAACAAATGAATTAAATATGTTATGTGAAGTAACAAAATTGGAAAATAGGATTTTATGGCTTGAGAATCCTATATAAGGTATATGCAGATTTTTGATGAGGGTTTTGGTTATTGGTGATAAAATTTTATGAGTTTGGCATTTTAGGATGATTAAATGCATTAATTAGTAAAGTGTAAACAATTAAAATAAATTGTTTATAAGTTTAAGAAATGATTAAAATATTGTGTAATATTAATAATATTAGACTATGAGATTATTAAGTGATTTATAACATTTGGATTAAGGTGTTATGAAATCATTGATTTATGAATCTTACTCTTGAAATTAAATACAGTTGTTGATCATATTGTTTTTATTATCATATATAACATTTTTATAATCTCGGTGATGAAATTTCTCTTTAACTTAAGTGTAAAGATGGGTCGATTATTGGCCTGTAGTGCAAAGATGAATTATTGATGAATATCTTTGGCCCGTAGTGCAAAGATGACCTGTTGTTGAATATCTTTAGCCTGTAGTGCAAAGATGACCTGTTGTTGAATATCTTTGGCATGTAGTGCAAAGATGAACTGTTAATGAATATCTTTGGCCCGTAGTGTAAAGATGAATTTATTGGTATGATTATGAACAGGAACTGTGATTTGGTATAACCATGATCTTTGATGTTTCAGGTAAAGACATGTGATGAAAATTATCTTCGTCTTGAATGAGAAGAGGAAATTAGAACTACAATTATGATTATTAGTTATTCACATGACTGTGAACAGGATCTGTTGATTGAGGTTACAGGGTTAAAACATTGTTGGTGGACTTTTAACATGGAGAAAATAATAGACTTTATGGTCTATTTGACTCTTCTAATGGATTGCTCGTTCCGCTGCAACTATAGTTGAAAAGTTTTATCATCTACCATATGTTCTAAATCTACGATTTATTCGACGTGAAGGCTATTGATAATTTAATTATCTTTAGTCATGATATTCTTTACTGGGCTATTTGTGCTCACCCTTTTGCTTCACAATTTCTTTCAGGTAACAAGAGTGTAGCTGGGTCGAGCGGGGGTAACAGGGAAATAGAACGGTGGTCTATTGCTGTTGAGGTTCTCCCTAAATTGTATGGAAATAATTTTATTGAGAACTTTAGGTAAGTGTGTCGTATTGTATACGTCATTTGATATTTAATTTTGGTGAACCGAATAGGGTGTGACGAACCCAACTTTGGAAGGGTGTTTTGTCACTATCATACAAGATGTCTCATGACATACAACCTTGTGTCATCATAAGACAGGGTTGTGCACATCTACTTGCTGAGTATATCTACGAGCACTACCTATATGATCTCGGAGTTTGGTTGAAACATAACGTTCAATTGCAGACGGTGGAGATAGTTATATGTCAAAAGAAGACTCACCATTAGAAGGAACATGATAGTAATCTTCTCGTTTTTCTTTGGGGTCTATTGGATCAACCAAGGAAAATTCTCTGGATATATGATATCTATCATAACTTAGATTCATGGCCTCCTATGTACGAAGGTTTTTTTGAGCATTTTCCAAAGATTTTAATTTTTAAAATAGTTATTGACTGTACCTTTATGTAAGGTATCACTGTGAGGTGTTGTCCACGGTTGGGACATGAGTCATAGTTGGTATATATTTGTATTAAAACTCACAGCATATGTGTTGTTGTAGTAATAAAGTTGTAGTGGTTTTCTATACCATGTATTTGGCGACTCATAATAGGTTGGATGGAATGGACCTATTTTGGGGGAGTCACATATGCCTGACATGTGACTACTTAAGTTCTAGGAAACTCTATAAATACCCCTTCCATTCTAGGAAGGGGGGACTCTTTGGTGACAAAAGACTTGGACATTACCTCTCAAAGCACTCAAGACTTGGACATTCTCTCAACTCGAAGCACTCAAGAAGACTCTTGGAATTCCTGCTACCCTAACACAATTTCTGAATTCTAGGAGTTCTGCCACGTGTCATTGGAGTAATCGCCCACCTGTTCTTCTCCCCTCTTCAATCAATCAATCAATTCCGTGCTTATGGTTGATTTCTCTTCTCCTCAGCCAACACGAAACCCTAACTAGCAAGGCACGATTTCCTTGCCCACATTTCTTTGGCGACTCTGTTGGGGAGGTGTAGAATTCGTGAAGGGTATGCCCATAACTTGAAGTGGGAGAACTATAAGAAAAGCTTCACCAACAAATAACATTACCTCACCGGATCCAGTTCCAAGGCAAGCAAATCAAGCTTTCCAGGGCATGAATCTAGATGTCAATCAACCTATCCTTGAAGATGCCTCAGAAGGAAGTTCAACATCACCATATATAGTTGATCAACAACTAACGAATGTCAGGCAGACAGGTGCGAAAAGGCAAGGCGAGGTGGAAAGTAGAGAGCAGGAAAATGTTGTGCAACTGAAGATGCTCAAGGCATTGACGGAAGCATGGGAAGGACAAAGGATGATGATGGCTACGATACTAGAGATGTAGATGAAGCAAGAGGGAGAACAAGCAGGAGTGAATGACAACAACATTGATAGCAACAATAAAGAGAATCAGACTGCACCTCCATTGACAGAGAATCAGTCCGTTCCAATCATCCACTTGGAACCTCAGAACAGTGGTGACGTGCCACAACCCAGACTGGAAGTCAGCCAGCCTCAGACAAACATCATTCCGACCACTATCCCCGTATTTTCACAAGTACTAATACCAACCATCCTAAGCCTCATCCAACGAACCAGCCCACAAGCACAACCGATACAGAACACCATACATCACAACACCATAGAGAGTCCATATCACGAGCCAATATGTGACAAAGGATGATATGATCGATGTGATCAATCAACTTCATAGGAAGACATCTCGACCTTCGGAGTTAGACTTTACTCCACCTTACCCAGCACATATTCGGAGACAACCTTACCTGGCAAGGTATATCGAGCATCCCCCATAATTTCTAAAATACAATGAGGAGAAAGGAAATACCAGGGAACACATTGCCAGGTTCGTGGAGTCGATTTCTCCATGGTTAGGATATGATGAAATGAACAATCACAATTTGTTGATGAGAGAATTCAATAAGACTTTAACGGATAATGTCTTCAGTTGGTACTACAACTTAGAGACAGAAAATGTGGGCCCAAGTGCAAATTAGGGTTCACATGACCTAATTGAATGATGACAGAAAAGTCAGAAATAAATATACTAGACCCGAGAGAAGTCTCCATGTGTCCCGAGGCAGAAGGCTCGTGGAGGCGGCTCGTTTTGGGAATTGATTGAGGGATTGGATTGGTGGCTAGAAGGACAGGGCGATATGGGCATTATTCTAATGACCAAAGGGTATTTCTAGAATTTTCCTGAAGACATGCGCCTGACGTGTGACTACTTAAGTTCCAGGAAACTCTATAAATGCCCCTTCCATTCTAGGAAGGGGGACTCTTTGGTGACAAAACACTTAGACATTCCCTCTCAAAGCACTCAATACTTGGACATTCTCTCAACTCGAAGCACTCAAGAAGGCTCTTGGAATTTCTGTTAAGCCTAACATGGTTTTCAGATTCTAGGAGTTCTGCCACGTGTCATTGGAGTAATCGCCCACTTGTTCTTCTCCCATCTTCAATCAATCAATCAATTTCGTGTTTTTCGTGGATTTCTCTCCTCCTCAGCCAACACAAAACCCTAACTAGCAAGGCACGATTTCCTTGCCCACACATATAAATTAAGAACAATCGAGTATTTATACTACATGTCAGGTATATACTATGTTATGCTTCATGATGCCGGTGATCATATATATATATATAAATGATTCATAGTATATATTTATTATGGATTGTTATAGTATATATACCATTTATAGTATTAAAAATGAAAATAAATGAATATAATTAAAATTAAAAATCGACGTCCTCTACTATTAGTGACGGATGGTTAAAAAACTCATACCATCGACTACTAGTAGTAGCGGACCATAATCAAAATAAAGGTTTGACTTTATTAATTAGAGTTTCAATTAATTATTCAGAGTTTAGGATTTATAAACCAGAGTTTAGGATTTATTAACTTATTTTTTAACTAGGCTCAAGGTTTATTATTTAAAAAATGAGTTAATAAACTCTAAATCCTAGTTTATAAATCCTAAACCCTAGTTAATAAATCTCAAACCTTAATTAATAAACCCTTAAATCTAGTTAATAAATCTTAAACCCTAGTTAATTATTTGAAACTCTAGTTAATAAAGTCAAGCACTTATTTTGATTAGCCTTCACTACTATTAGTAGTAAATGGTATGAATTTTTTTAACCGTTCGCTACTAATAGTATAGTGGACGTCGATTTTCAGTTTCTAATCATGACTGTTCCTTCTTGTTTTCAATGGTATATATGGTGTATGCTCTATAAAGATTCATAGCAAATACATGTTATGAATTATTACTTATATATATATATATATATGAAAATTATTGATTTCAATAGATAGTGATTTCTTACAACTAACATATATAGTTTTGATATTTTCACAATACTTTTTGATATTTTCACATGAAAAGTGTCACTATAGATATATTATAGCATCCCAGATCCCGATCCTAATCACCAAGGATCTGGTATACTATTTCTATAACTATTACGAAAGATATAAACATAAATTGTTTATACATTAAACATTACACACTAAACCCAAGGTCGAGAACCTTCACGTAATACCTGAAACAATATCCTATCTAACATATAATGTTATTATTATACAATACTGTTACAAATTTAGCTATACACATAGTCCCAAGCTGAACTTGGCTTTGACTTTTCCTTGTATCTGACGTATTCGTCCTAATCTACAATGTTTATCATGATATAGCAAGGGTGAGCAACAAATTTACCCAGCAAGTTTAAGTTCAATAAATTAAGAATATATCATGATGGAAAGAATTGAACAATAAGCTAGCTAAAATTCTACAATATAATTGTGAACTAACATGAACAAATTATCATAGCTAAACGAACAATGAACATGAACATATCAATTATATCTGGACCAAATGGTAATGAAGGTGATCAGCCTTTCATACCTGATAAATACATACAATATGCACTGAGTATGATTCATTAAACCATAGACATAATAATCAACAATGATTAATCACAAGCATATATGAAAGATTATAACTCAGGGTTGAGTTAAAGAGAACTTGCCTGTACCGTTGACTACCGTTACGCAACCTATATCGCTTTGTCTGAAGACCTAATATAGATAATACCGATCTCCAAATATTAGAATAATATCATCACAGTATAAAATAACCTAAACACATTACCACATAATCCTATTCGTCTATACAGCACATAAGACCTAGTATCAAGTCAAACTATTGCAGTCTGAGTTGAGTTCGGTACTATTTTCATATCCCGACGGCCTAGTTGGATAATTCACGAGCCTATTATCTATAAGACTCTATCTAAACGCAACACAATTATCTTAGATAATTTATTAATCAATCAAAATAATTTTTCAATGACATAATAATTCAATAAAACAAGTTCAAGGATAAATTTTAAAGATTTATAATTTAATTTATCCAGAATTCAATAATGTTCAAATTGTCAACATGATACTGCTTTGTGGAGTAAAATTCAAGAATAATATTGTACCAAAAATGATTTGGACCGAAAACGAATCAATTTTTATCATGAATGGTATCCCGGGTGAATAGTACTCGAGTGAATAGTACCCCGTGAATAGTACTTCATGAATAGTAACTCGTGAATAGTATTCCGGCATGAAAAAGTTAAAACTTATCAAGAATGCTCAGAATAATATTTTCATGAAAAGATACTGGATGAAGCGCAAATATCAAGGATATTTCGAATAATATTATTTACATACTACAGAGTATGGAAGATAATATTATTTCAAGCGAATATTGAACAAAAATAACATTTCTTACGAATATTAAACCAAAATAATATTCATTACGAATATTAAACGAATATAATATTTTTTGCGAATATTGAACGAAATAAAAGTTCTTATGAATATTGAACGGAAATAATATTCATACGAATGAGAAAAATAATATCTCTTCAAAATGTGAAATAAATAATACCCCTTACTTTTTAAAAAGAAGAATATTCCAACTGGTATAGCGGATATATTCTTGAAGAAAACTTTCACTATTTTTTATACTCAAAGCTTTCTAAAACTCGAAAGAAATACACTCAATATTATAAAAGAAGAGTTCTCTACTTCTGGTGTGATTTTCAATTCTAACTAAGCATCCTATTTATAGGAGAATGGAAGGATAATATTTCAGGAAAATTATCACGGACCAACAATAATTTCGGACAAAATAATTTTGCAGAATCACGGACGAAAGAAAAAACTTCAGACGTAACTTATTTACATATATTATATGTACTCCCTCAATGCAACGACAATTTATATATATATATATATATATATATATATATATATATATTATATATATATATAAACACATGGCCATTTATATATATTATATATATATATATATATATACATCATTTTAGTTCCCACCCCGTGACTAACATAATTCTCCCACCCTAAATGTCACTTTCATCATATATATACCAATTCCCTTCATAGCAAGGCAACAACCCCCCGCCCCCTTTTTCTTTTCTTCTCACCACACACATACACCAAATATATATATATATATATATATATATATATATATATTCACACACAATTTTCAATTTCCCAACCAAATGGGATGCAAATCGGGACAACTTTGCAAACTTAGCCTCGTACTGCGATACGGTCATATTGTTTTGCTCCAGCTTGATAAATTCCACCTCTTTCATTTGACGAATACTTTCGGAAAAGTACTTGTCGTTGAACAGTTCTTGGAACTTCTCCCAAGACATCTTGAGTGCGTCAGGTTGGGTACGTTTTAGAGATTCCCACCAATGATCTGCTTTTTCACGCAACATAAAGGTGAAAATGGGAATCTTTTTCTCCTCGGAGCATCCCAAGACATCAAATATCTTACAGATCTGCTTTATCCACGTCTCCGCCTTAAGTGGTTTTGGCTCTCCAAAAAACTCCGGTGGTCCGAGCTCCTTAAACTGCTTAGCGGTGACCGTCCGAGAGTTGCCAGTATTTTCACCTGCATTCTGGACAGGAGCCGCTCTCTCCTGATGTTCCATGAATTGTATAAAGCCTCTGAACATTCCATCGTTCATCATTTGGTCAGGGTTGTTGTTTGCATAAGGATTGTCGCCTTCGTGATGCACATTATCCTGATTATTGATCTGTGGAGACTCAACGGTTTCCTGTGCTCCATTGCTATTCTCAACATTCTCGGATGTCATTTTCAAATACTGCTATAAAACAAGGGTTAATTGACATACCACATATTATCCCTATACTCTGATCGACCAATTAAACTTAGGTAGGTCATACTAGCGAAGAAATTCCCCATCTCTCCCCTCCTAGTTCTTGTCTCATATCTCAGCTAGAGATCAATCCCTAAGCTTTGATACCAACTGTGACGCCCCCAAAATAGGTATACATCACCTATTCTGAGTCACCAAATACATGGTACAGAATACAAATACAAATTTAAATATAACATGAGCTATGAGTTTTAATACAAATATTGTCTTCTAGATAGTATTCAAACTCAAAATAAGTCCTCAATACATTTATTATCACACAATTTCACAGAATAGTGAGGACTACTAATGCAAATATCTGGACCATCAATCCATTCCCCGACTAGTCCCAGCTATATTCTCATTTCCTGAAGAGAACAGTGAAAGAAAGGGTGAGCTCAACTAGCCCAGTAAGAAATATTATGACTAAGATAATACAAAATAAATTATCCTTAGCCTTCAACAAAGATAACAACCGATAGAATATAATAGACAACAAGTTTTAGATCAACAATCGTGGAATGAATAAGCAATCCATTAGAAGAGTCAAGTTAGTAAAGCATAAAATCTACTATCTTCTATGATTTAAAAAGGTTTTCATCAAATTTATCATTTGAGACTCAATTTTAATAAATAATCCACATCATCGAATCATCCCGCACTCTGGCCAAGGATATTCTTTTAGTATCACGACCACGAATTATCCATGCACACCACGGCCAAAGATAATCGTGTTTTCATCAACGGTCATGATCATGCCATAAAATAATTCATCTTTGCACCTTTGGCCAAAGAGAATCCATGACCATAATCATACCAAAAACTGTCCATCAATGCACTACGGGCCAATGAGGACTTTTACCACATCATTTGTAATATTACGGTCATGATTATACCGAATAATCCACTCGGTCATAATCATACCAAGTCCATCTATGCACTACGGGCCAAAGATGACTTTCATAACAATATAAGCATGAGGATGATGATAATGACATAATAATTCAATAAAATAAGTTCAAGGATAAATTTTAAAGATTTATAATTTAATTTATCCGTAATTCAATAACGTTCAAATTGTCAACATGATCATCGCTTTGTGGAGTAAAATTCAAGAATAATATTGTACCAAAAATGATTTGGATGAAAATGAATTAATTTTATCATGAATAGTATTCGGGTGAATAGTACCCTTGAATAGTACCCATGAATAGTAACTCGTGAATAGTATTCTAAGCATGAAAAAGTTAAAACTTATCAAGAATTCTCGAATAATATTTCCATGAAAAGATCTTTGGATGAAGCCTTAAATATCAAGGATATTCTACTAATTTCATGGAGTATAGAAGCTAAAACTTCAACAAAATGAGTATAGAATTCAAAATCAAACGAAATAATATTACTTACATACTACAGTAGTATGAAAATATTTTTCAAGCTTAATATTGAACAAAAATAACATCTCTTACGAATATTAAACGAAAATAATATTCATTACGAATATTAAACGAATATAATATTTCTTGCGAATATTGAACGAAATAAAAGTTCTTATGAATATTGAACGGAAATAATATTCATACGAATGCGAAAAATAATCTCTTCAGAATGTGAAATAAATAATATCCCTTACTTTTTAAAAAGAAGAGTATTCCAACTGGTATAGCGGATATATTCTTGAAGAAAACTTTCACTATTTTCTATACTCAAAGCTTTTTAAAACTCGAAAGAAATATGCTCAATATTATAGAAGAAGAATTCTCTGATTCTGGTGTGATTTTCAATTCTAACTAAGCATCCTATTTATAGGAGAATGGAAGGATACTATTTCAAGAAAATTATCACGGACCAACAGTAATTTCGAACAAAATAATTTTTCAGAATCACGGACGAAAGGAAAAACTTCAGACGCAACTTATTTACATATATTATATGTACTCCCTCAATGCAACGGCAATTTTATATATATATATATATATATATATATATATTATATATATAAACACATGGCAATTTATATATTATATATATATCTACACCATTTTAGTTCCCACCCCGTGACTAACATAATTCTCCCACCCCAAATGTCACTTTCATCATCATATATATATACCAATTCCCTTCCTAACAAGGCAACTACCCCCCACTCCCTTTTTCTTTTCTTCTCACCACACATATACACCAAATATATATATATATATATATATATATATATATATATATATATTCACACACAATTTTCACTTTCCCACCCACACATCACTTTCACTACACTCTTACACATTTTACTATCACACACACACACCTTACACCTTTTTTATCACACACACACTTTATATCTTACACCCATCACTTTCATATTATCACTTTTCCACCATTTTTCACTCACACACACATTATATATATACACACACATCACATACATATATATATATATAAATTCCCTCCCATGTACGTATACTCTTCAGATTTTCAACACATGTGGGCCCCACATGTGGGCCCCACCTTTATTATATTAAATAATTTTCAACCGATTATTTTGAAAAATAGGTAAATTGGGGTCCAAATAATACGCCAATATTTATAACAAATACTTCATAAAAATTCCCTCAATATTTTTAATAACATTTATCATCATTATTATAATTGCAATATTTAACAACTGTGTCGCTCCCCGGAAGAGAGGGCTTTCAATAAGGATTTCTCCCCATTAGCGCCGCAATTAGGTGATCAAACCTCTCCTCGATGGAACTTCAGACATCGTCAATATTACAAATAATAATATGAATAACTTGTCATCTCAATTATTGATTTAATAATATATAAAATATCGACAATAATTGAATCAAATAACGTGAGATCTTGTCACGAAATTCATCAGAGCAATAATTGAACAAAACCGAGTGACTTCTCACGTAAGCATCAATAATCAATACCTGGTGTGCTACTATGCAACCACGCAGACATCTTTGACTTTTTACTCTTTGGGTAGTTCAATAGTTAACGGTAAAACTTCCGCCGTTATTTTCATAAAAAGATATTTATGTCGTTTTCTCATTTCGACAATAATTCTGTTGTGGGGTCCACCAATGATTGTGCCGTCGTACGAATATTTTCTGTTAAAACGAATATTCCTCGACCAATCGAATATTATATAACAACTTTCTTACTTTGCAAAATTTATAAATATTACCCACAACTATCACATTATATCAAATCCACACCATAATATTCAAAAAAAAATATTTTGAGAAGATTAAATCTTTATTCATAAAATTTGGGGTCTCACACCAGATCACTATATGACACCCTAATACACAACTTAAAACATCAAACCATAACAAATAACATGGATCACCTAGATTTCTAAGTTTAGGGTTTTTATACCTTTTTGAGCCTTGATCTTGATTCTGATCCTTGATGTTTGTTCTTGGCAAGCTAAAGTATGATCATGGCTTATCTTTTCTCACTCTCTCACTCTAAATTTTTCGGATTTTAGAGAGAGAAGAGCTTTGACAAATATGAGAAATAAAGTGGGCATTTCTCTCTCTTTAATCTTTATATATTGATACAATTTATCTATATTTTGCAATGTGACTGAGATATTTGATATTTGAGAGCACATGGGAGATTTTAAGTTGGTCAACAACTCAATAACATGGCTAGATCTACACTCCAACTTATAAAGAATACAAAAATGGCATTATGGTCATTTGATTTCTAATTTTAATGGCATAAATGTAACTTGTGCAACCCTCAGGGTTTACAAAATAATAAATTTTTACCATTTCTAATTAAATTTTAAAATAGAAAATTATGATTTCTAAATTATAATTAGGGTTTCCTAATTATATTAAAATTTTCTAATCATATTAGGACTTGCTAAATACGATTAGTATTTCCTAATTAACATTAAAATTACTAAATTACCAATTAGGTTTTCCATAACTGTGCATTAGGGTTTTAAAATTTTGAAATTAGGGTTTTCTAATTTAGCAATTAGGGTTATCCCTAATAAACACTTGAACTTTTATACTTTAAGTTCCCAAATTAGGGTTTTACGATTCCTAATTAGGGTTTTGGATTCCCGGTACTAAAATTAGGGTTTCCAGAACTGGTATTAGGGTTTCTTATTAATCGTTATGGTTTTCTAACTAAACGTCGATGTTCTTAATATAATATTAGGGTTTGGACACTGATATAATTTATCTGGTCAACCCTTGACCCTTAACCAGATTCTGTATACAAACATGACCATATACACAGAACATATACATTTATACCCTTAACACTGCAAGCCTTCACCAAAAATTTTTAAATTCACAAAATTCCTTCCCCGAAATCTCAAATTCATACACTTATTTTCAGTCTAGGTCTATTATTTAACCTTAATTTAATCTTTTAAGATTTTTATAAATTGTCTAAATTCTCGGGTTGTCACATATATAGCGACGGTGACGGTGAAAATCATCGCTATAGGATCTATAGCGACGATTTTCATGTGAAAATATCATTTTTTTATTGTGAATTTATTAGTTTCCATTAATTAAAGTAGTCTAAAATTTTTAATATCAAAATCATGGTTGAGATTATGGAAGAATTCTATCTAATTTTTTTATATCAATTGGTTAAGGCTGTGTTTGTGTGTTTAGAGGGATGTGATGGGAAGGGAAAGTGTAAGAGGGGAAGGGATAGGAAAAGATGAGAATGAATTATAATTCTCCCTTATCATGAAAGGAATGGATGATATTTTTATTATTTTTTCTTTGTTTGTGAGTTTAGGAGGAGGGGAAGGGAAGAGACAATAATTTTATTTTTAAACTACACTATTACTATATTACCCTTATATATAAATATAATAAATGTATGATTTAACGATATCTAGCTATTGAATTATTTTGTTCAATTAATCTTTTTTTTTATGTTCATATATATATATATATATATATATAAACTTTAATTTATTATTATGAGTATATAGTTTATTAATATTATTATTATGGGCTATATGTATATACACAGCTGTGCAGTACATAATTGTGCTATGGCGATGGTTGAACCGTCACCATAGCCCAAAAAATCTGATATCATAGGTAATCGTGTCTTACTACTGGGTTGTGTATATATATTTTTTCCTATTATTATATACGTATATTGTTATTATTATTATAATAATATTCTATACAGTAAAAATAAGCAATAATTACACCAAGTACTTATTATTATTAAGAAAAATGTGAGAAAATATTGTATAGGAGTTATATTTATTATTACATCGGGTGCTAGTATTCACTATTCAAATAAGACGGAATGCGTGGGGGGACTGAAAAAATTATATTTTAAAAACTTGGGAGTTATAATAATTAGGGATAAGATTGTCATATTATTTATTTTGAAAAGTTATTTTTGGTAATGTAAAATATTTAACTTTCCTATCCTTTCACATCTCTCCAAATTCTCCCATTTTTGGGGGAAAAGTTTTGAGCCAAAAATGAAATAAATTTTACCTAAACATGGGGAAAATTGTATTTTAAAAAATTGGGAGTTATAATAATCAGGGATAAGATGGTCATATTATTTATTTTAAAAGGTTATTTTTGGTAATTTAAAATATTTAACTTTCCCATCTCTCCAAATCCTCCCATTTTTGTTGAAAAAGTTTTGAGCCAAAAATGAAATAAATTTTACCTTCAAATCCCTTCATTTCCTTCCTAAAAAAACTCACAAACATGAAATTTAGAGGGATTTTAATTATTTTCTCTTTCCTTCCCTTCTCAAATAAAAACTTAGATCATTCACAACAGTTCCTTTATATTTTTCTTTACTCTCCTGTGCTATTGGGTCATTCTGCAAAATATGGATTCAGTTTTTTTTTATTATGTACCCAACATGTTCCTTATATTGATTCCTTAAATAATAAAATTTAAAATTTAAAAGTTTCAACAGTCAAAATATCAAATTAATAATAATCTTATAATTTATAAAAGAGAGTATAATTTATCAATTATATTCCACTTTAAAATAATTTTATTTTATTTTAAATGTTAAGTAATTTATGGAGTGAGTATTGAATGAATTGTAGTTGCAAATATCTGAGAAGATCAATATTAACTTTTAAAAGTTAATTTGTGATATTTTAAATGTAAATTTAATATGATTCATTTAAATTTTGAAAATAATAAATTTTATAATTAATAGTACTTTTATAATATTTATAATTATATTGACATAAATTAAATAAATTTATATTAATTTTAAATTTGAATACGTTTGAAATTAATTTTTAAAAAATAAGTCAATATTAAGTTTATAATTTAAAAATAATGTAGTAAAAAATGTCAAGACATGTATGATTGATGAGTTATCCACTTAAATTAGGGTGTGAAATGTCATTTTGTATATATAGAAAACGGTCTTTTGACTCCCTCACACTGGGGAGTAAAATCTTATATATGGATTAAAATAGAGAGTCAAATAAGGATAATGAAGCTGTTGGATAATGATTTGTTGATGTATTCTTCAAAATTGGGGATAGAGAGTTGATTAGGGAAACTGTTATTAATGCTCTTATAAACACACTATAAGGGAAAATTTTATTTAATTATTGACATATTTGATTAAATGTTTTTCTTCTTAATTAGGTATCATGAATCATCATATTGACTTCTTCTTTTTTATTTTTTTATTTTTTTCCCTACATCTAATTCTAATAATAATGCTCGTGTAGGCCTATCCCCTATTGGTCGATACCAGTCTAATAATAAGCAGATAGATCTCTAGTATCTTTTTCCTCTAGTATTATATATATATATATATATATATATATATATATATATATATATATATATAGTCCGCTTTTTTTCAAATTTAAGCGACAAAGAGACTAAAAGCAAGCTAATGGCTATAATGACAGTTTTTTCATTGTTATAGCATAGAAAGCCGATTTTTTATGCTATAACGACGAAAAAAACCGACAAATCATTCACAAGACATACTATATCACTCACAAGTGATTTATTGCGAAGAAATATTTCCTTCACATGATTGCTCGCATTAGACCTCCTCGCAATTGAGTATCCTTCGCTAAGTAGTAACTAAATATTTTTTGTGAAGGATATATTGTGAATAACTTTTTTATTCACAAATTGTATTTGATAATGGAATATTGTTATTTAGTGAAAGATTGGTTTCCTTCACAAATAATATTTTAAGAAGAACTATTTGAAATTAGTGAATAACTTGATTCCCTCACAAATAATATATTGTGAGGAACAAATTTATTTAACGAGAGAATATTTTCCTCACAAATTATAAATTGAGAATCTTTCTTCAAATTAGTGAGAGAAAAATTCATTCACAAATTATAAATTTATAAATAAAAAATTAATTGCTAAATAATCAAAATTCATTGAAAATTATAATTGATTTTTAAATTATTGATTTCATATTTATTATTATTATTAATCTCTATAAGAAATATTAAATTTATTTTTCAAGTAAATATAAATATTGCCTTACTTTTTTCAAACTAATTGATAAAATAATACATAAAGAGCTAATAAAATCAAAACTTCTCATATAAATAGATCATAATACTCGAGTCACAATAACAACAAATTTGTTATTGTATCTTGATCTCACAAGGACCATAGTACCTACAACATTTATTAACTAACATTATAAAACTAAAAGAATAACGAACTAGAATGAATAAAATGTGGCATGTTAAGTTCATTTCATCATCATTTTCTTCAAGAAAATCAAGGTTGGGCAGCTTGTAAACTTCATGCTACAAGAGAAACACCAAAAATTCAATTTCAGTGAGATGAAAAATAAAAAAATATGAAACTAGTGAACTTAAATTGAGAGAGAAAGAGTGAGATTAATGAAGGATAAAGACAAAAATATAGTTATCAGTAATATAGTTACCCTTCATGTAAATTGTATTTACTTCATTCCAAAGTTTTTAGTTTTAGGATGCTGTAACTGCCAACAGAAACAAGTTTTACCTTAATTTAGTTTGTCTTCCTACAACTTATTCCAAAATAGGAAACCATCAACATCGTAATTAGGTAAAGTACTACTAGAAATCTTTTTTATCATGAAGAAGAAATTTACACTACCTGAAATATGTTTAGCCATGCTCCGATGGTCGCAGCGGCACGAGGAATAGGCCTTCTCAATATAACCAGCAGCTTCAATGCACCTGCTCTTATTTATGTAATGTTGTTCTGCAAATTGAACCATACAAATCATTTACCTCTTAAGTTGAAGCAACTCAGAGCATGTCAACTACATGGAAAGAGCACTCAAAACGTGTTATTACCAATGCAGCAAAGGCAAATGCAGAAGGGAACGCACAGGCAAACATCATGATCATTCCGAAACTGCAACGCCATCTCTAGTAAATCTGCATGTAGTTTGAAGTGTTATCAGCTGAAGACTAGAAAAATCATTTGGAACATTCGTAGCTTAACCGAAACATGGGCTTGAAATATCTCAAATTTCATATAAAATAGGAACAAGTTATTTGCTAAAGATAAAATTATTATAAGCCTACTTTGGGGTTGAATTTTTATTTTTTTTGGTGGGGTATGTGTGTGTGTTGGGGGGCGGGTGACAGATTTTATCAATGTCAAACACATGATACATTGAATTTCAGCTGCATGAATTGTCCCAAACCTCACTACAAGTATGAGATATCACTTGCACGCACACACAAAAACATGCATAAGCAAAATGAGATGTGATGACTGACTATTTACAGTATTAAAATAAGCAAGCTGATGTGATGACTTGACTGATCATGGGAGGACTACTTACTACCAGACAAACTTATATTTATATTATCACCAGATGTCACTTAACTTGGTAATACTAGGTAGTATTATCTAATTATTCTCATTTTTATTTTTAGCAGATTTGATCATATTATTATGTAATACTGATAAATAAAACAATTATGTGTTATATACTTGTGGTTCTGCAGTGCAGTGCAGAGTTCTTCCATCCGGCATGGCATCTAGTCTACACATCTGGAGAGGGAGGGTCCGGTCCAACAAGTCAAGAAAGCATATATACAACAGATATTACATATATTATAAAAGTATAATCGATTTTGAAGTAGACCATGGGAAATTGGGAATAAAGACACAAATACTAGTACACTACTACATCTTTCCAATATTATTATTATTATTATTATTATTATTATTATATTATTATTATTATTATATATCAACTTTTACACATTACAACTCAATTCTATTGTTTCTCCTCATTTTCTTTCGGATTCTACAAATTTGAGTGCGAATGCGATTTTCTGCAATCTCTCCTTAAATGAAAGTTGAACCAATAGAAATAATTACCACCACAAATTTCCTGAATAAATGATTCTATAATTTAGTAACACACTCCCACAATTATTGTCGAGTAATTGAAAATAGCAACTCAGCTACTCAAGACAATATGATACATACATACATACCAATATTACAGCAAATTAAAGCCTGTACTTATTCCAACCTGATATATCATCAACACACCCACCCCCTGTAACTTGCTTTTTCTTTTTCCATTTGTATATATAAATATGTTCCAAGTATAACACATCATCTCCCTAAACCATTCTTGTCATACCTTAATGCCATCAGTGTTTATAGTTGTTCATCGAGGAGATTCTCCAATGATCTGGCTCATACTAATAAACGCAATGGATGGTAGGTAATAGAATAAAATTTTTGTCATAGAAATTTAATTTATAAGAAACTAATCATGGCACATCAAAAATGGAAGACTCAAACATTCATTTATAAACTCAAGAAACCTATACTTCATCTTATTAATTTGTTCATTAATTTAGAACTGCACAAAATAAAGTGAAAGCAAGCAAAAAGAAGCCCAACAACTGACTCTCCGCAATACAATTACTATCCATTACAAGATGAACCAAATCATAAAATGAAATAGAAAATGACTCCCGTCTCGAAGCACATGTTTTTGGTCATGACTCGTTAAGAAGAGATTAATGACAATATTACTTGCCAAGCCTCCAATATTTTCAGTTCAGAATGGTTTCTCATATTCTATTAATCATTTTAATTTATCAAGCCCAACAGTGGTAAAACTTGTAACCAATAAAAACAAAGTTCATCACTTAAAATAATTTTTGCCATGTCATACATCAGTAGTGGAACACATCAAGTTATCAACACATTATAATAAAACGAGTGATTAGTGAGATTATTAATGACCAGGGGTGACAAAATAGTGGCCAAGTTGGTTATTGTGAGCCACTCATAAAGAAGTCTGTTGAAAAATATATTAAATAACTTTCTAGTAAACTCAACTAATAAGAAACGGTTAACAATACAAATAATAATCACCATCTATATATCCAACAAAAGTTCAATTGACCAAAAAAAAGTAAAATTATGGAAAATAAGGAAAGCCCATCATAATCATGAAATGGATCACCTGCAACGATAAATATTAAGATGCACCTTAGTCATTAAGGGTAAGATTTATATTATATGGACCTGGGATACCAGATCCAATGATATAGGAAAGCAGCTAGTATTAATATTTTACGTATTCTTCATTTTTCTCCTATAAAAATTAGTGATTTATCATGAAACTTATAAAATGTGCATTTTACTCATTTGGTTATTTGAAGCAATTATGCAACAGAAAGAACTCATGATGAGGGTTTGGGGTATGTTGCACTAGAAAATTGAACTAGTATGCATGCTTCTTATCTGAATATCTAAGTACTTATGTTTCTTATCTTACTAATTATGTCGGTTACATATCTCACACCCTTACCCATGTGTGGTGTGTCCCACATGGTACTTCATGTTATTTTGAAAATGAAGTATCCACTCTAATATGAGACTGAATTGACAGTAGGGATTGATGATAATATTCAAACAAGAGATCAACACCAAAACTAGTAAGAAACGTTATGGTTATAATGTCAAATGTAGTAGAGGACCAGTTCTCACACAAATGACACAATCACTTGAGATAGTTTAATGAACAAAGATCCGTGACAATACTAGCACAACCAAGCTTAATGCAGTATAACGACAAAAGGGTCATCTACACAGATGAAGAATTGGAGGTACTAACCTATTGGCTTTTCAATTACACTCTAATTCTCCATAATTCACAATTTTAGAAAAAGACATTTATTCTTAATTCACACTTTACCAGAAACAACTAATTGTTAACTGCCCTTTTCTAATAGAAAGGGTTATCTGCCCAAATGGAAATTTGCAATCAGTAATCATCAACATATAACTTCTAATCAAATGAATTTATTCCATATTGCTGCCAGAAAAGAAAGTTACAGTGGTGTATGTGTACAAGCCAAAGATAGAGAAGAAGAAATGAGGAAAGCAATAAAGAATGGGAAATGATATGTGTGCTCCAAATTTTTCCATTTACGCTCTATTGTAGAACAAAACTTGCATCATTTTAACCTTGAAGTGGAATGCAAATATCACTAAATATAGGCTTATGTTGGGTTGGTTATTACCTGCATTGACTCCAATTTCATCTTCTTGAAGATCTGAATCAGCATCTGACATCAACTTGAGCTCAGTGTACTGAATGTGAGGCAATTCTAGATGGAGTGTTTCCTCATTTTTCAATGCCCCGATTAATGCACGAGGAGAAGAAGTAGAAGCATTTGAAAGAAGGGTGGCTTTAAGCAAGGGATTCCTACCATGTTTCTTTGAGTTCCTCATCTTCAAAGGCTCCCCACAACAAGAACACCTATTAACACTACTACCTTTCTCAGCTGGGACCAAATCATTACCTTTCAAAAAAAAGGAATATAATAGATAAGACATCTGGAAACATACCAATTGCCCTGCAAAAGAATGCCCATCTACCGAAAATGTTCCATATGACCCTCCCCAGCCCCATGTATCATTCATTACTTCCAATCAAGCATCATCCATTGCTTCTCAATCTATGTTCTTCGATGCCTTGAATGCTCTAAGGCAAAAAATTTGTCAAAATACGAAAGTAGAGAAATCTCAAAGAGAAAAGGAGCAACAACTGATTTTTCATACATAGCCGCATGATTTGGTGTTCTGCAGGCTCGATTGGCTTAGAGAAAAGGGAGATTAGGGCGATTTCTAAGGTTAGGGCTTCTCGTACATGGCGGAAGAGGAAGTATATTGGATGGAGCAGGTTGAGGATAGGTTGAGGCTAGCCCATCTACGATCTAGTTGAAACATCCAATTTTGGCTAAGGAAGAGACTCAATTGATCTCTTTGTTTCCTCTCCAGCCGAAGCACGCACCCACCAACTGAAGAACAGTTAAGACCACTCTGTTCCACAATTGTGCACATAAGAATACTGATATGTTCCAAAAAAAAAATAAAAAAATTAATAACATTTTTTTAAAAAAAAACAAATCTTTTATAAGTAATACTAGCTCCGTCCCATAATAAGTTATTTTTTAGCTTAAATCACACATATCAATACACAAGTCAAAATGACAAAAATATCCTTAATATATTTTCTTTAAAGTTGAAGAGTTAATGAGTGTCATTTAATTGTAGTGATTGCAAGACGCAATAAATACCATTGGTTGGATAAGGGCATATATGAAAAAATATTGTAAAAATTGTATTGGAGTTCTAACACATCACTTATTTTGAGAAAAAAAATATAAGCCTAAAAAATCACTTATTGTGGGACGGAGGTAGTATTATAATAAGTTGCTTAAAAAGTGTAATTATTATAAGTAAATTTTTTTTAAAAATTTAATGTATTTATATTAAAATTTATATTTACCATAATTAATTCTAAAAAATTATTTCGAACAAAACAGCGACTAATTTTATCTCTCGCAAAAAATTTATGAACAATAATATATAGTGAGTAATAATTCCTTCATTAATATATTTTTTTTCCTCGCAATATTTCATCATAAATTTGCGCAAAAAAAAAATCCTTCTATCACCTCAATTTTGCGAGGAAAAAAATAAAAATTGTGAAGGATTTTTCTTTCGCTAATCACTATATTGTCACTAAATATTTTTCCTTCATCGTTCCTTCGCTAAACAACTCCTCATGTAAAGGAATAAATTCCTTCACAAAATTTTCTTCGCTACATCCCTATTTTGGTGTAGTGTATATATATATATATATATATATATGAAATTAATCCATGGCAACCGGTTGCTATGGACACTATTGAACAACCCTGCCACTACAGGCTGTAATGGCAGGCCTTCCCCTTTTTCTTCCCTACCGCTACAGGCTGTAGCGGCAGGCCTTCCCCTTTTCCTTTCCTGCCGCATCCCTTTTTTCCTTGGCTCTTTGCTTCCCTTTTTCTATTATGAATATTATTAGTAAATTAGTAATAATATATATTAATTGTAAGACCCCAAATTTTATGAAATAAAAGTATTCAATTTTTCTATTCAGTAAATAGTTAAATTGATAAAAGTTTAAAGTTAAGGGTGATATATGTAAATTTTTCAAAATAAGCAAGTGGTTATAAAATATTCATTGTTGTCGGGAAATATTCGTTTGGTCGTGGAATATTCTTGTTGTCGGAGAATATTAAATGACGACAGTCTTGTAACCATTGTGGGCCCAAAAACGAAAAAAGCATTGGATGAAAAAAATGACAAGAACGAGTTTTTTAATAATTACGGTGTAACAGTTACCGTTAAAATTGTTAAAATACCATGTTGTTAAAATATAGTAATACACGGTACTGCACAATAATTCTAATTATTGATTCTTACGTAAGAAGTCACTACTCAATAATTATTACAGTAATTACTTTTCAATATTTTATTTTATTGATTCAATAATTGCTACGTTGATATTTTATATTATTGATTCAATAATTATCATTACACAGTATTTCCCATTATTATATCAATAATTCATATTATTTGAATAATATTATTAGATAGCATTATTGGCAATGTCTAAGGAAGTTCTGTCTAAAAAAGGAGTTTGGTCACCTAATTGCGTGCCAGTAAGGAAAAATTCTTATCGGAAAGCCCCATCTTTTTTGGGAACGACCTGGTTGTCAATATTGTAATTCTATAATATTATTTGTGAATAATTAATTATTGATTTATATGATAAAGAAATATTTATTTTAGGTGGATATAAATGTAGAAATTAATGCTGAGGTGTTTTATCAGTATTTTAACAGAATGAAGGTATTGAAAATCATCCGTATGTGGATTTCGGTCATTTTTCATTTAGAATTTGGAAAAACTTTCTTCTACGACGTTGTAGAGAATTAAATTTCCTATGGAATGGATATAAAATTCAGATTTTTTTGATAAAAGAGCTATTTATTATGAATTATTGAAGTTCCGAAATAATTGATTTTTGGAGTTATAATTTTTTTTTAAAAGAATAATGTTTTTTTTGTGTTGGGTGGGCTCCACTGGTGTGCTGATAAATTTGGTCAAGGGTGGGCGTAAAATTTTTTTTATAAAATATTATTTTATTAAATTTTCTGCTTTGGTGTTCTAAGCATTTTTTTATAAATAGGGTGCTTAGGTTAGAATTGAAAATCACACCAGAATCAGAAGTTTTCTCTCTCTATAATATCGAGCGTACTTTTGTGAGTATTTAGATACTTTGAGAGTTGATAAGCAGTGTAAGTTTTTTTCAGCATTATATCCGATATTTCAGTCAGAAGTACTTGTCTTTTGAGGTAAGTGATGTTATTTTTTCAAGTAAATGATGTTATTTCCTTTAATCTCATTATACCGAAATATTGATATGAATTTTATTATGAAACTTTATCTTTTTTATATCGGGATTACTATTCACGTATACGGTACTATTCATGTATACGACACTATTTACGTATACTTCACTATTTATGTATATGGCACTATTTATGTATACAACACTATTTACGTATACGATACTATTTATGAATATGGGGTACTATTCACGGGGTACTATTCACAGGGTATTATTTACGGGGTACTATTCATGAAGTACTATTCACGGGATACTATTCATGAAGTACTATTCACGGGGTACTATTCACGACGAAAAATTGATTATTTTTTATCCAAATTATTTTTGATACGTGAATATTATTCTTGAATTTTACTCCACAAAGTAGTATCATGTTGATAATTTGGACATTTTTAAACTCTGGATAAATTAAAAAAAATCTTTAATATTTATCCTTAATTTCGTTTGATTGATGCTTATAGTATGGTCATTATCCTCATGCTTATATTGTAACGAAAGTCATCTTTGGGCCGTAGTGCATAGATGGACTGTTGATTATTGGTTTTACAGTTGTATATCTTTGGCTTATGTGCAAAGACGAACTGTTAATTGATAGCTTTGACCCGTAGTGCAAAGATGGACAGGTGTATGACATGATCATGACCACTAATGATACTAACGAATATCCTTGGCCCATAGTGCATGGATAATTCGATGATGTGATTGGCAGGATCATGACCATTAGTTAATAGTTGAATGTCTTTGGTCGTAGTGCACTAACAGACAACTGATTGGTATGATCATTGTTATTACATTTGAATATCTTTAGCCTTTGGGGTAAGGATATTGAGTAAACGTTCTATTAAGCCTTTGTGGCAAGGAGAAACTATTGATTTACATGATTATAAATATGAATTGTGAATTTAACTATAATCTTTAGTGGTTCAGGTGAAGACAGGTGATGAAAGTTCTCTTTGTCTTGGGTATAACAAAGAACTGTTGATCAGTATTACAGGAATGAAATATTAACGATGGACTTTTAATTTGAAGGAGATAGTAGACATTATGTTCTACTTGACTCTTCTAATGGATTGTTGATTCCGCTGCAACTATGGTTGAAAAGTTTTATCATCTACCATATGTTCTAAATCTCTGATTTATTACTGATGAAGGCTATTGATAAATTATTTATCTTAGTCATAATATTCTTTACTGGGCTATTTGTGCTCACCCTTTTGCTTCACAATTTTTTTCAAGTAATAAGAGTAGTTGGGTCGAGCGGGGATAACAAGGGAATAGTGTGATGGTTCGAGACTGTGGAAGTTTTCCAATACATTATAAAATAATATATAATTGTATTGAGGACCTAAGATGGGTGTGTCGTATATTATACGTCATTTAACCGTTGATTTTGGTGAACAACAATAGGGTGATGAGAACCTAACTTTGAAAGCGTCAAAAATGCACCTCATTAGAATGAACATGATAATAATCTTCTCATTTTTCTTTAGGGTCTTGAAATTTTTATTGTTGTATTTTATATGGCATTGTAATAATTTGAGTTTGGATACTGTCTATGAGACAATATCTGTGTTAAAACTCACATCCTATGTATTGTCGTATTTTGCACGACAGTACGACAATTGTATTAATGAAGTTTGTATTTGGAGATTGTGTTGAGTGTATTTCGTGGTAACCCAGAATGGGTTGGATGGATTGGACCTATTTTGGGGGCTTTACATTAATTATGAATATTATTAATAAATATTAATAGTAAACTTCAAATTAAAATATTAAATAATATTAATATTTACTAATTTACTAATAATATTCATAATTTATGATTAATATTTAATAATTTACTAATAATATTAGTAATTAATATTATTTAATATTTTAATTTAAAGTTTACTATTAAATATTAAATATTAAATATTAAAATTAAAATATTAATATTAATATTTACTAATTTACTAGTAAACTTTAAATTAAAATATTAAATAATATTAATATTTAATAGTAAACTTCAAATTAAAATATTAAAATATTTTAATATTTTAATTAGTAAATAATAAAATATTCACTAATTAAAATATTAATATTAATGTTAGAAATTTGAAGTTTACTATTAAATATTAAATATTAATTAAAATTAAAATATTAATATTAATATTTACTAATTTACTAGTAAACTTCAAATTAAAATATTAAATAATATTAATATTTAATAGTAAACTTTAAATTAAAACTACATGCGTAATAATATTTTAATATTAAAACTACATACATAATAATATTTTAATATTAAAACTCAATACGTATTAATATTTTAATTTGAAGTTTACTATTAAATATTAATATTATTTAATATTTTAATTTGAAGTTTAATAATAAATTATTAAATATTAATATTAATATTTTAATTTTAATTTGAATATTTAATAGTAAACTTCAAATTTAAATATTAAATAATATTAATATTTACTAATTTACTAATAATATTCATAATTAATATTATTTAATATTTTAATTTGAAGTTTACAATTAATATTTATTAATAATATTCATAATTAATATTATTACTAATTTACTAATAATATTCATAATAGGAAAAGGGAAGCAAATGGCCAAGGTAAAAAGGATGCGGCAGGGAATGAAAAGGGGAAGGCATGACGCTACAGCCTGTAGCGGCAGAGAAGAAAAAGGGGAAGGCATGCCATTACAGCCTGTAGTGACAGGGTTATTCAAAAGTGTCCATGACAACCGGTTGTCATGGATTAATTCCCATATATATATACATATATATTCTAACATTATCCCCTCAAAAACTTGAGCTAAAATCATCTACCTTTCTTCCCCGATTAGAGCGACTTGATGCTTCAAAATTTGGCATCTATCTCTTACTTCACATACCGTGTAACGCCCCTTTCATGCTTACAGTCGATTCCTACTAAAATTGGTGTTATTATCATCATGGTGACATCCATTTTTGTTAAATTTGCATTCGAACTCAAAGTTTAACTTTTAGTCCTAAAAGTCAACTGTTGACTTTGACCATCAAAATCAATTCCTACATGCCATTGCGTTTACAGTTTTTTCCTACTAAATTTGACATTCTGGACTCAAGGGTGAAGTCCATGTCTCAAAAATTTATCCCAAACTCAAATTTGAATTTTCATCCCAAACTCAAATTTGAATTTTGACTTATTATAACTATTCTTTCTTTCCTTTCTTTTTCTTGTCTTTTTAGTTACTTTAATGGGTAAATTTAATTTATAAATTGAATACATTTTGTTATAAATATCCGGGATATTACATACTAACTACCAAGTCACGCCGAGTTAACTCGTTCCCTTATAATTTGAAGACACATGTATTTACTCTTCTTTTTTTTCAGCTCGAACCATCATAAGTTCAGAAGTTGTCTTTTCTAACATCTTTTCTATGACGCTCCCAAAAATAGGTCCACCCAACTCATTCTGAGTCGCCAAATACATGGTACAGAAAACAACTACAAACTTCATTATTATAATTGTCGAGCAAAATACGACAACATATGAGCTGTGAGTTTTAATACAAATTTATGTAACTCTCGTGGAGCCTTGGCCACGTCACCTTATAATGGTACCTTACATAAAGGTACAGTCAATAACTGTTTTAGAAATTATCAACTTGCCATCGTTATTCACAGCGCCCCCTACGGAAAGGCTTGGGGCTCAACAGCTATAGACCACAATTCTATTCCCTTGTTACCCCCGCTCGACCCAGCTACACTCTTATTACTTGAAAGGAATTGTGAAGCAAAAGGGTGAGCACAACTAGCCCAGTAAAGAATATCATGACTAAAGATAATTAAATTATAAATAGCCTTCGTCAGTAATAAATCAGAGATTTAGAACATATGGTAGATGATAAAACTTTTCAATCATAGTTGCAGCGGAACGAGCAATCCATTAGAAGATTCAAATAGACCATAAAGTCTATTATCTTCTCCATGTTAAAAGTACACCAACAATGTTTTATCCATGTAACATCAATCAACAGTTCCTGTCCACAATCATGTGAATAACTCATAATCATAATTGTGGTTCTAAATTCCTCTTCGCACCTAGAACGAAGATAATTTTCATCACCTATTTTTACTTGAAACATCAAAGATCATGGCTATACCAAATCACAGTTCCTGTTCATAATCATACTAATAAATTCACCTTTGCACTACTGGCCAAATATATTCATCAACAGTTCGTCTTTGCACTACGAGCCAAAGATATTCAACAACAGGTCATCTTTGCACTACAGGCCAAAGATATTAATATCTCAAAGAAATATATAATCATTTCAGAATTTATATAAACAATAATTATAACCATGTTGATCAATTCACTTTTGCATTTAAGCTAAAAATATTCAATTATAAATTCATTGGTTATGATCATACCAGTCAACAATTCATCTTTGCACTACTGGCCAATGAGAACCTATAGTCACGATCATACCAATAATCTACCCATCTTTACACTCAAGTGAAAGAGAAATTTCATCACCAGGATTATAGAAATGTTATATATGATAATAAAAAAAATATAATCAAAACAGGGATTTAATTTCACGAGTAAGATTCATAAATCAACGATAATTTGGTCATAAAAAGAACCTAATTTTTGTCGTGAATAGTACCCCGTGAATAGTAACACGTGAATAGTACTCCGTGAATAGTACCCCATGAATAGTACCATGTGTTCGTAAATTGTACCGTATATGTAAATAGTGCCGTATACATAAATAGTGTCATATATATGAATAATGTCGTATACGTGAATAGTAATCCCGACACAAAAAAAGATAAAGTTTCACAATAAAATTTATATCAATATTTCGGTATAATGATATTAAAAAAAATAATATCATTTATTAAAAAAATAACATCTGTGACGCCCCCAAAATAGGTATACATCACCCATCTTGGGTCGCCAAATACATGGTACTGAATACAAATACAAATTTAATTATACAACATGAGCTGTGAGTTTTAATACAAATATTGTCTTCTAGACCGTATTCAAACTCAAAATAAGTCCTCATTTATTATCACACTATTTCACAGAATAGTGAGGACTACTAATACAAACATCTGGACCATCACTCTGTTCCCCGACTAGTCCCGGCTACGTTCTCATTTCCTGAAGAGAACAATGAAAGCAAAAGGGTGAGCTCAAGTAGCCCAGTAAGAAATATTATGACTAAGATAATGCAGAATAAGTTTTCGTTAGCCTTCAACAATGTTAAACTGATATAATATAATAGACAACAAGTTTAACTGCAGCGGAACAAGCAACCCATTAGAAGGATAGAGTAGAGCATGATATCTACTATTTTCTATGATTTAAAAAGATTTTCATCAACTTTATCGCTGAGACTCAGCTTAATAAATAAACCACATCATCGAATCATCCCTGCACCACGACCAAGGATATTCATGTAATCATCAATGGTCATGATTATACCGAATAATCCTTGGTTATAATCAAACCAACAACTGTCCATTAATGCACTACAGGTCAATGATAATTTTTACCACATCATTTGTAACATTACGGGTCATGATTATACCGAATGATCCCTGGTCATAATCATACCAATCAACAGTTCATCTATGCACGTAAGCCAAAGATGACTTTCATCACAATATAAGCATGAGGATGATGACAATGATATAAGAATTCAATTAAAAGAAACAAAGGATAAATTTTTAAAGATTTATAATTTAATTTATCCAGAATTCATTAATGTTCAAATTGTCAACATGATACTGCTTTGTGGAGTAAAATTCAAGAATGATATTGTATCAAAAATAATTTAGACCAAAAAGAAATTAATTTTTTTCATGAATAGTACCCTGGGTGAATAGTGCCCGGGTGAATAGTATCCCGTGAATAGTACTTCGAAAATAATACCTCGTGAATAGTACTTTATGAATAGTACTCGTGAATAGTATTTTATGAATAGTACTTTGTGAATAGTATCCGTGAATAGTACTTTTGTGAATAGTACCGTATAAATGAATAGTACTCATGGACAGTACTCCGGCATGAAAAGCTTAAAATTTAACAAGAATGTGCAGAAAATATTCTTGTGAGACGATACTAGATGAAGCGCAAATTTCAAGAATATTCTACTAATTTTACAGAGTATAGAAGCAATACTTTAATAGAATGAGGGTATAATCAGGAATACGAGACGAAATAATATTACTCACATACTACAGAGTAAAGAAGAAAATATTATTCCTTATGAATACTGAACAAAAATAATATCCCTTACGACTGTTGAACAAAAATAATATTCCTACGAATATTGAACGAAGATGATATTCCTTACGAATATTGAACGAAAATAATATTCATACGAATACGAAAAATAATATCTCTTCAGAATATGAAATAAATAATACCCCTTACGAATATTGAACGAAAATAATATTCATACGAATACAAAAAATAATATCTCTTCAGAATATGAATTAAATAATACTCCTTACCTTAGAAGAAGACTGAATACTGGAATAGTGATGTAAGACCTCGAATTTTATGAAATAAAAGTATTCAATTTTTCTTATTATTCAGTAAATGGTTAAATTGATAGAAAGTAAAGTTAAGGGTGACATATGATTTTTTTTTTCAAAATAAGCAAGTGGTTATAAAATATTTATTGTTATCGGGGAATATTCGTTTGGTCGTGGAAAATTTTTGCTGTCGGGGAATATTCGTACGACGGCGTAGCCATTTATGGGCCCCATAACAGAATAACTATCGGATGAAGAAAATGACAAGTTTGAGTTTTATAAATAACGGTGTAATTATTCATAGATTATCTTTGTTGGAATACCCGGTGGTTAAAGCACAAGATGACACGCAGTATTGCACACAATTATTGATTCTTACGTAAAAAGCCTTTACTCAATAATTATTACAATAATTCTTTGTTTAATATTTTATTTTATTGATTCAATAATTACTCCATTGATATTTTATATTATTGTTGTTTGATAATTGTCACTTCGCGATGATATTTTCGTTATCAGATAAATAATTCATATAATTTGAATAATATTATTAGATAGCATTATTGGCAATGTCTAGAAAGTTACATCAAGGAGAGGTTTGGTCACCTAATTGCACGCATGATGAGAGAAATTCTTATCGAAGCCCCTCTTTCCTCGAGGCTGCTTAGTTGTCATTATTGTGATTCTATAATATTATTTGTGAATAATTAATTATTGATTTATATGATAAGAAAATATTTATTTTATGTGGATATAAATGATGGATTTATTTATGTGGTTATAAATGAAGGAATTAATGTTGAGGTGATTTATCAGTATTTTGTCGGATTGGAGGTATTAAAAGATCAAATCGGTGTTCTTAAAGCTCTATTGCGTGAGTTATAATTTTAATCCGGCCATTGGATCGTTGTGATTTTTGGATATGTTATACATATATAAGTTGAGTATATATCCACAAATTTTGAACCGTTAAAAATTAACGCATGATTTGTTATGAATTTTAAAAGTTGTTAAAAATCATCCGTTTATGGATTTCGGATATTTTCTGTTTGGAATTTGGAAAAACTTAAAGCTACAAAGTTGTAGAGAATTCAATTTCGTGTGGAATAGACATAAAATTCATATTTTTTTGATAAACTGGCTATTTTCTATGAATTATTGAAGTTTTGGAAAATAAAATAATTTTTATTAAATTGTGGGTGGGACCCACTTTTATTTGAAAACATGTGGGCTACATAAATCATTCCAATTTGGCTGCTCAAAAATTCAGATGAATTGGCGTAGAAGAGAGAAAAGATAAATTAATATTTTATTAATTTAGTCTCCTTTGGCGTTCTAGCATTTTTCTATAAATAGGGTGCTTAGGTTAGAATTGAAAATCACACCAGAAACATAAGTTTTCTCTCTCTCTATATTGTCGAGCGTATTTTTGTGAGTATTTATATACTTTGAGAGTTGCTATTCAGTTCAAGTTTCCTACGGCTTTAAATCTGATATTCCAGTCAGAAATATTGCTCTTTTGAGGTAAGGGATTTTAAGGGTTATTATATTTTTCAGTTTCGTAATTTTTCTGACCCTCAAAATTCTGAAAAAATTTGAAATGATAATTTGATGAGTTTTCTTGATTGTGTCCAAAAATGGTGATTTTTGGATGTATAAATTAAGAGTTATGAATTTTATAAGAAAAGATTATTTTAAAAGTAAACCCTTATAACTCCTTGTGGTTAACTCCAAAATTGATGAAATTTTTATTGGGAGTACATCTATATAATATCAGTATACCCTGTAAATTTCAAAATTTTTGGATAAAAGTACAATTTATGATAAATGTCTAAATATTCGGCAATTTTGGCCATATGAAAAATAGTAAATGAATTTTAAAAATTCCGAGAAAAAT
The DNA here is from genome assembly GCA_020205605.1 of Panax ginseng. Classification (NCBI taxonomy): domain Eukaryota; kingdom Viridiplantae; phylum Streptophyta; class Magnoliopsida; order Apiales; family Araliaceae; genus Panax; species Panax ginseng. Next base: position 30,241,772 of record CM035132.1, read on the forward strand.
ATATGTTCAATATGGGACTATTTTATGCTAAATCCCAGAAAAGAAAATTTGTTTGTACTGATTTTGTATTTTTCATGAAAATGGACTAGTTATGAGTAAATGAATTAAATATGTTATGTGATGTAACAAAATTAAAAAATAGGATTTTATAGTTTGGGAATCCTATATAAGGTATATGCAGATTTTTGATGAGGGTTTTAGTTATTGGTTATGAAATTTTATGAGTTTGGTATTTTAGGATGATTAAATACATTAATTAGTGAAGTATAAATAATTAAAATAAATTATTTATAAGTTTAAGAAATGATTAAAATATTGTGGTAATATTAATAATATTAGATTATGAGATTATTAAGTGATTTATAGCATTTGGATTAAGGTATTATGAAATCATGGATTTATGAATCTTACTCTTGAGATTAAATCTATATTTTGATCATATTATTTTTATTATCATGTATAACATTTTTATAATCCTGGTGATGAAATTTCTCTTTGAATTGAGTGCAAAGATGGGTAGATTATTAGTGTGATCGTGACTATGTGTTCTCTTTAGCCAGTAGTGCAAAGATGAATTGTTGAATGATATGATCATGACTATTGAATTTACAATTGAATATTTTTAGCTTAAGTGCAAAGGTGAATTGATCAACATGGTTATAATTATGGTTTATATAAATTCTAAAATAATTATGTATTTCTTTGAGATATTAATATCTTTGGCCTGTAGTGCAAAGATGAATTATTGGTGAATATCTTTGGCCCGTAGTGCAAAGATGACCTATTATTGAATATCTTTGGCCCGTAGTGCAAAGATGTCCTGTTGATGAATATCTTTGGCCCATAGTGCAAAGATGAATTTATTAGTATGATTATGAACATGAACTGTGATTTGGTATGACAATGATCTTTGATGTTTCAGGTAAAGACAGGTGATAAAAATTATCTTCGTTCTGGATGAGAAAATGAATTTGGAACCACAAATATGATTATGAGTTATTCATATGATTGTGAACAGGAACTTTTGATTGATGTTACAGGGATAAAACATTGTTGGTGGACTTTTAACATGTAGAGAAGATAATAGACATTATGGTCTATTTGACTCTTCTAATGGATCGCTTCGTTCATTGCGACTATGGTTGAAAAGTCTTATCATCTACCATATGTTCTAAATCTACGATTTATTCTTGATGAAGGCTATTGATAATTTAATTATCTTTAGTCATGATATTCTTTCTTGAAGCTAGTTGTGCTCACCCTTTTGCTTCACAATTCCTTTGGGTAATAAGAGTGTTCTTGAAGAAGCGGGGATAACGGGGGAATAGAGCGGTGGTCTATAGTCATTGAGGTTCTCCACTAAATAGTATGGAAATATTTTTATTGAGAACTTTAGATAAGTGTGTTGTATTGTATATATCATTTGATATTTAATTTTGGTGAACCAAATAGGGTGAGGTGAACCCAACTTTGGAAGGTGTTTTGCCACACTATCATACAAGATGTCTAATGACATACAACCTTGTGTTATCATATAAGGCGGGGTTGTGCGCATCCACTTCTTTGAGTATATCTCTGAGCACTACTATATGATCTTGGAGTTTGGTTAAAATATAATTCTCAATTACAGACGGTGGAGATAGTTATATGTCAAGAAGACTCACCATTGGAAGGAACATGATAGTAATCTTCTTGTTTTTCTTTGGGGTCTATTAGGTCGACCAAGGATAATTCTCGGTATATGATATCTATCATAACCTAGACGCATGGCCTCCCATGTACGAAGGTTTCCTTGAGTACTTCCCAAAGATTTTAATTTCTAAAACAGTTATTGACAATATATTTATGTAAAGTATCAATGTGAGGCGTTGTCCATAGTTGGGACATAAGTCACAGTTGGTATTAAAACTCACAGTATATGTGTTGTTGTATTTGGCACGACAATTGTAGTAATAAAGTTGTAGTTGTTTTCTGTACCATGTATTTGGAGACTCAGAATAGATTGGATGGATTGGACCTATTTTTGGGGCATCACAAGTGAAGTAGCAGACTACTCTTCTTTTTTCTCTCTATAGCTTCTCTCTCTATAATTGCTCTTGTGAGTCTTAGTGAATTGGTGAGAATTAAGGAAGAATGAGCTTCTATTTATAGGAAAACATAGTTTCGATAATTGTACGTTTTGGGGCTCGAAATATTATAGTATAATACCTTCATCTTTTCCTTCATTTTTAATTTAGTCCTGCAAGTATTATCAAACTTGCACCACCTCCCTTAATAGTACATCATGTGAATCAATAGTACAATCATATGAATCAATAGTTCTATACATGTGAAAAAAATAATTACAGTATATTACTTTCATCTATACCTTCATCTTTAATTTAGTCATGCAAATATTATCAATTTTGCACCACCTCCCCTAATAGTACATGCATGTGAATCAATAGTACACACATGTGAACAAATAGTTATAAGCATATGAATTAATAGCAATTAATTGCTCATTTATCCGATTAATTACTTGATTGGTCAATATAACTTCCAGACATCAATTATTATCAAAATAAATGTCGATTTCCACTAACACTAATAATCCCAACACAATGAAACTATCAATTTCATCTTTAACCAACACGAACTTATTCATCATTAATATTATAACTCACAATATTTAATTAATAGCCAGATCATTCCCAGAAAAGAGGGGGCTTTTCGATAATGATTTTTCCTATTGATGGTAGCCTTGATTAGGTGACCAAACTCCTTTCCTCGACAGAACTTTCTAGACATCGTCAATATTGTAAATAATAATATGAATAACTTTGTCATCTCAATTATTGATTTAAAAATATAAAATATTATGCAGATGATACTGTGACAATAATTAAATCAATAATATGAGAGATATTATCAAACAATTCTTGTAGCAATAATTGAGTATAAGCGAGTAACTTCTCACGTAAGCATCAATAATTGTCTTGTGTCTTCTACTATGCAACAACCACAGCGTACTTCGTACTTTTACTACTAATTATTTTATGATAACTTTCTTACTTTGAAAAAATTTCAAATATCACCCTTAACTTTAACACTTTATCAATTTAACCATTTACTAAATAAAATAATAATTATAAGAAAGATGAATACTTTTATTTCATAAAATTTGGGGTCTTACAACATCCCTTACCATCCCTTACCTCAAAAGAATAGCACTTCTGGTTGGAATATCGGATATAATGCTGAAGAAAACTTGCACTGTTTATCAACTCTCAAAGTATCTAAATACTCACAAAAATACGCTCAATATTATAGAGAGAAAATTTCAGATTCTGGTGTGATTTTCAATTCTAACCTAAACACCCTATTTATAGAAAAAGTACTTAGAATACCAAAGCAGAAAATTTAATAAAATAATATTATTTATTAAAAAAATTCCTACACATACTTTGAAAATCTAATTTCAGAATTTTACACCAACCAGTGGAGCCCATCAACACACAAAACATGTTTTTATCATTTAATGCAACAAAATTAATTTGGACCCAATATTCTGGAACTTCAATAATTCATAATAAATAGCCCTTTTATCATAAAAATTTGAATCTTATGTTCATTCCATAGGAAATTTAATTCTCTACAACTTTATAGAAGAAAGTTTTTCTAAATTCTAAAGGGAAAATGACCGAAATCCATATACGGATGATCTTGCAGGCTATAATCAAATTTCTGTCAAAAATGGGGCCCACCACCATATTTAACATATTTTTAGCATTTATTATAATAAAAATACTCTGAACCCAATTTGCTCTCTTCCTCCTCATTTATTCATATATTGTGCATTCATTGTAAAAATATCACTGTTATTATATTATTACATCATACACTTATAATGTAATATTATAATAATATATTTGAATGAATTATTTTATCGAAGAAGATAAAATATCAACTCTTAATAATTGTCTCTTTAAAAATTTCTCCATTAAATAAATATTTTCTTATCATTTTTATCAATAATTAATTATTCATAAATAATATTATAGAATAACAATAATGACAACCAGGTCATTCCCAGGAAAGATGAGGCTTTTTGATCGCGCGCAATTAGGTGACCAAACTGCTTTCCTAGACAGAACTTCCTTAGACATTGCCAATAATGCTATCTAATAATGTTATTCAAATAATATGAATTATTGATATGATAATGAGAAATACTGTGCAATGACAATTATTGTATTAATAATATAAAATATCAACATAGCAATTATTGAATCAATAAAATAAAATATTAAACAGTAATTACTGTAACAATTATTGAGTAGTGACTTCTTACATAAGAATCAATAATTAACATTATTGTGCAATACCGTGTGCTACTAAGCAACACCGTGTATTACTGTATTTTAACCACCGGGTATTCCAATAGTATAACGGTAACAATTTTACCGTTATTTTTATAAAAAAGGTTATTTTTATCGCTTTCTATATCCGACATTTATTTCGTTATGGGGCCCACAAATGGCTGCGCTGTCGTACGAATATTTCTCGACAACAAGAATATTCCACGACCAAACAAATATTCCTCGACAAAACGAATATTTTATAACCACTTGCTTATTTTAAAAATTTACATATATCACCCTTAACTTTAAACTTTTATCAATTTAACTATATACTAAATAGAAAAATTGAATACTTTTATTTCATGAAATTCGGGGTCTTACATTTTCAATGAATTTTCAAGATGGGTAAGTGCCAAACCCCATTTTCTCAACCAAATTAAAAATACATTTATTATCTTTTTATCATATTCGATGTGACAATGAAGGCGATTGCACTTGTAGTTCAGGAAGTTCAGACCAGTCGGCTTCTTCCGCCCCACCACATCAGCACGTCAAGGATCAAAATCGGTGGATCGACTCGCTTCACGTCGATGCAGGTTTGAGGTCTTGTGAGGCTGTTATAGTAGAATTTTTTGGGATCTAGTGTTCCAACGTGGTTGTTCATTACTGGAGAGAATGAGATGAAGGAGAAGAAGAGATAACTAGATGATCAAAGATGGGTTTGAGATTATGATTATGGTTTAAATTTAGGAGTTAAGCTTGATTTGAATTTTACACTCTATTTTTGAGTTTTAAAATGGACATGAAATTTAAGTTTTCTTTTTAATTCTTATGTTTCTGAGTTTTTTAATAAATGAAAAAGAAAAGAAAAGGATAAAAACCTTACCACTTTTCATGCAAAAGTTTTCCATCCAAAATTGACCTGATTTGGACGGAAAAAATTAGAATAAGTAATATTTTTATAATTCCCATATTATCCTCAACTTTAAATATAATAAATTTTAAATTACAACCCATATCCCAATTTGTATATAAACACATATGTCTAAACCCTTTTTATGTTTTACGTACTCTCCCTAACCAAACCTGAAATTCTCCCATTCCATGACATTAATTCCATTAATACTTAACATGCAAGGAGTAGTTGATCCATTCCCCCAACCCCGCCTTCCTAATTTTAAAAATGATAATCTTGTCACTACCACCCATGTGACTGTGACACCCCCAAATTCGGGCACTTCAATCCCACAAATTTGGTGTTCACTGTCCAATTAAATCATAACTAACTATCCATAAACAAAGGATATAATTAAACTCAAAAGCTTAAACAATCAATCTCCCATTAAAGGGTTACTTCACCTAAAATAAATCCCAGGTCATCTAACCTTTATTACAACCATCAGCGGAAAATTTAAAATATGATCATAAATAAATCTATTACATAAGCTTCATAAATAAAATATAAATTAAACGTTGTCGTCTAATCAAGCACTTTGTCCTTGCCCTTGCATGGAGAAAGCTCTTCAAACTTCGTAACTTCATCTGCATTTTTTTGTGCAAGAGTGAGCAAACAATTGCCCACAAGAAGGATAATATACAATAACGTTTTATAAATGGCAATTAACTGAGCTTTTAATGGTAAAGTATTCTTACCGGAACAAGAAACTTTAATTCAACAACTATGAGTTCAAAGGAATAATGAACGTTTAAGTTAACAATAGATAACAGCATCAAAGAATACACTGAGGGTCAAAAGACCACGAACTCTATTCTAGGTTTTTAAGTATTTCTACTTTAACCTTTAACCGTCTAAAAGACTATAATCATCATCTATGTCCTAGGTTCACAGGTGTTTCTACTGTAACCTTTAACAGTCTAAACAACTATTTGGACCATCATTCCGTACTCCAAGTGATCAACCCTTTGTACTATGTATTGCGCAAACATTTTAACGCTATTGCGTAACTTTAAAATAATCCCCTGATATAGGGTTGTTCATCTCAGCTTAGATTATCAGGTTCCGAACCAAAGGAAGTTTGGTTGGGAATTAGCTTCAAAGGAAGTCTAGATTTTTATAACGCTCATCAACCAAATACTGGTTGAATCATATAGAAATCAATAACTATTCAAGGGTTTGATTATAATGTTCGAACAAGGTATATCGATGAATCAATAAGAGTTAGAGTATTAACAATTTCTAAGTTGAACAAATGTTATCATTGGCAACATGCTTTCAAAAGTGTGTGAGTACATAATCAAACCAAAGGAAGTTTGGTTTGGGTTGACTTCAAGGGTAATTTAGAATTTAGAACATTCATCAACTAAGGATTAGTTAAATTGGTAAAGAATCGCTAAGCAACTTAGAGTTCGGTACAATAATGTAAGATAGTACAATGATATTGAAGAACGAAGATCAAACAACAGTCATTAGTAGCTGAATAAACACACTTCTTAAAATTACAGACTTTGAATAACCAAGGTAATCTCGATTGGAATAAAGAAACAAAGATTAACTAACTTGCTCAACAATAAATGAGGGTTAAAGAACTTGCATGATAATAAATCGTTAAACAAGAGATTAGAGATAGAGAATTTGCATAAGTATAACATAACAGAGAAAAGTAACCTTGCTAAATAATAAATTAGCAAAGGTTAGGGAACTTGCCTCTTGTGTAAGCTATACAATTACAACTCACGTACTCCAATATCCTACACATACCATTAGGATCATCACAACAATTAGCCACATACACATTAACCTCATAGATTCAATTATCATCTTAGTTATGTTATAACCTTTAGTTTAAGGTCTAACCATATAAATAAACCACATAAGCCGAATCTGAAAACTCGGTAACACATACATTAGACTTCTAGCATCCAAATCACATTTTCAACTCTTATTAATCAATACTACATTTCTCCTTAATCGAACTTGAAATTCAATCAAGTGATTAAGTCTTCCCAAGACTCATTAGTTTTATATTAATCGCCTTCCATATCTTAATGTTCATTTTCAAAACCACAAGTGCTAACATCACAAGACTTAGTCACCCTTCAATGTGTACACTAAGTCCTAACATATCATATTCCTAACTTATAAAACCTTTTACAACTTTGAAATTGTCAATGACATGACATGGTTCTGTTTTAACCTCCATATTCCATGTTTATTAAGTTAACACATCATCAGACCAAGTTATAGTGTCGTTATCCCGTGTCTGCAGGTTGAGCCAGAAGTCACTACCTCGAGATCAAAATTAATATGGCAATTGCGCCATACATAAACTTTCAGGACCGTGGCAATTTGCCGTTTTTTTTGTTTATAACAGCGGCATTTGCTTGGCAATAAGTACTGACAGAAGCGTAAGCGGCATGAACGATGAGCAAACTTTAGCCCAACTAACACGAATTTCACCCACCAAACAGTGAAATCAACACAAACAAATGATATAAAACCAACACAAACATGTTTCCTCACATAATCAACCACTTAGAACAATTTAACAACAAATTACACAAGTTTAATTTCTCAAATTCTATATTTTCATATGAATACTCCATTTTGACATCCTTTACAAAATCCATCACTGTAATTTCTATACCTGACCAAATCACTTCGTTCAAATTACGTTATCTACATTTATTAATGGACTAGCATAATCAAGCCTCAATTCACAAATTAACATACAAATTGACCACTAAAATTGGTACTTTTACAAGCCACAAGCAAATATATACTGTAATTTACTTTTCTTCCTTTTTAACTGCAATTAGCATACGAATTCTTGTTTACATACAAACTCAAACATAACTAATACATATAATCACAATTACCAGTTATATATCAATAATTCAACAAATTTGATTTCACAGAACATAAGAAAATTTTGTCGTAATTTCATATATGTATATATATATATATATAATACAAAGGTTAGACAAAATACCTTCAATTGGCTTGTTAATTCTTGCTAAACACTGAAAATGCTTTAAAATCCTCAGAACCTCCTCTCAATTCTCTCAAGCTCTCTGTAGTCTTAGGCTTAGCAAAACTAGAATGCGTATAATTCCCCAAAACTGATAACCATGTATGCGTAATAATAAAAGAAAACTGATATGGCCATAATAAGCCTAATCAGTTATAAAATATAACGTATAGATTATAAATATATTATATTTATTATTTTAATTTATTTTATTTATATTATTATAATTCAAATATTAAGAAATTCAAAAGCCATAAGGCTTTATTTGGCAAAAAGTCTTTAAAATATAAAGACTTAATATTTTAAGCCTTGTTTGGGTTAAATCAATTTAAAACTACTTTAATTATTTACACATTCCATATTTAAAATAAATACTCGATTAAATAAATATTACAAAATTATAATTTTATTATAATTTTATTTAATAATTTAATATACCACTATAATTTATTAAATTAAAACAACAATATAACATCTCAAGTTATATTGCGATTCACCAAATTAAATATTTAATAACAATAATCACATCATCAACAATTAACTAAAATATTTATTTAATTTAATAAATATACCATATTAACATCAATTAAAATATTTATTCAACAATAAACACCTCAAATAAATATTTAGATAATTCAATAAATATTTAAAATTTAAATTTCAAATTTCGGATTGTTATATTGACGCTCCCAAAATAAGTACACATCACCCATCTTGGGTCGTCAGATACAAGGTACTGAATACAAATACAAACTAATTATACAACAGTCGTATAAAATACGACAAAACATAAATTGAGAGTTTTAATAAGAATATTGACATCTAGACAATATCCACACTCAAAGGAGTCCTCAATACATTTATTGTCACACTATTTAACAGAATAATGAAGACTACTAATACTATCATCGGGATGATCACTCTGGTTCCCCGACTACCTAGTTGCATTACGTTCTCATTTCTGAAGAGAACGGTTGAAAGAAAGGGTGAGCTAAACTAGCCCGATGAAATATTATGACTAAGATAATGCAGAATAAATTATCATTAGTCTTCAACAATATTAAAGCGATAAAATACAATAGACATCAAGTTTAAGCTGCGGTGGAATAAGCAATTCATTAGAAGAGTCAAGTAGAGTATGATATCTACTATCTTCTATGATTTAAAATATTTTCATCAATTTTTATCATTTGAGACTTAGCTTAATAAATAAACCACATCATCGAGTCATCACTGCTTTTACGGGCGAGGATATTCATTAAATTATCAATGGTTATGACTATATCTAGAATAATCCTGGTCATAATCATACCAAAAGCTATCCGTCGATACACTACTGAGGCCCTTTGAGGACTTTTACCACATCATTTATAACATTACGGTCATGATTATCTTTAGAATAATCACACTGGTCATAATCATACCAAGTCCATCTATACGTAAGCCAAAGATGACTTTCATCACAATATAAGCATGAGGATGATGACAATGACATAATAATTCAATAAAACAAGTTCAAGAATAAATTTTAAAGATTTATAAGTTAATTTATCACGAACTCGATAATGTCAAATTATCAACATGATCTTTGCTTTGTGGAGTAAAATTCAAGAATGCTCGAGAAGAATATTTCCATGAAAAGATCTTTGGATGAAGCGCAAATATCAAGGATATTTCACTAATTTCATGGAGTATAGAAGCCAAAATTTTAACCAAATGAGTATCATAGAATATATGAAGCTATGATGAATTTTCACCGCCATGCGGTAATCCACGTGAAGCAGATCATTTCCACAATTTAATAAGAAATGAATACGAAGGTCATTCACCATGCATGTGGTAATCCATATGACATGAGTTATTCAACGAGAATAATAAAGAATGGAATAATGAAGAATTCACCATACATGCGATAGGCCAGCCTTGAGACGGAGTTATTCAGCGAGAATAATAAATAATGGAACCCGGTCATGCGTAAGCGCTTGCAGACGAGGGGATATTCTAATAGAATAATAAATAATCGAACCAGGTCATGCGTAAACGCACAGACAGGATATTCCAACAGAATAATAGAGAATGGAATAACAAAAGACTTCACTAGGCATGTGATAGACCGCACAGATAGGTTATTCCAACAGAATAATAAATAATGGAACGGTCATGCGTAATACATGCGCGGGATATTCCAACGAGAATAATAAAGAATGGAATAACATAAGAATTTCACCATGTATGTACTTGGCATATCTGAGTTATTCAGCAGAATAATAAAGAATGGAAAAATAGAAGAATTTCACCATGTATGCGATACTTCGCATATACAGGTTATTCCAACAGAATAATAAAGAATGGAATAACAGAAGTTCTCTTCATTAATACGAAAGAAATAATACCCCTAACCTTATAAAGAAGAGTACTCCGACGGGTAGGACGGGGATATACTTGAAGAAAACTTGCACTAAGCTCAAAGCTTCTTAAAACTCTAAAGAAATACGCTCAAGATTATAGAAGAGAATTATCTGAATTTCTAGTGTGATTTCAATTCTAACTAAAGCATCCTATTTTTAGGAAAATAGAAAGGATACTATGCAATAAAATATAATATAATATATATATATATATATATTATTTAAAATCTAATAAAATAATTAACTTTATAAAAGTATTACATTTTATATAAAAAGATTTACTATCTGAAAACACTATGCAGTACTATATAAAATACTATACATAATAAAATATATTTTATTCTAATTATTGTCTAATAAAATAAATAACTTTATAAAAGTATTACATTTTTATATAAAAAGATTTTCTTATACAAAATACTATATCTGAAGCCTTATATAAAACACTTATGTATTATAAAATATAATATATTCTAATTATTGTCTAATAAAACAAATAACTTTATAAAAGTATTACATTTTTTATATAAAAAGCTTTTACATTTTATTACATTAATAATACTAATAAAATTTATATATATATATATATATATATATATATATATATATATATAAATATAAACTTCCGTGACTTCATAAAAGACACCTCAATATATTTAACAACATTTATCATCATTATTATAATTCACAATATTAATCGACCGGTCGTTTCCCGGAAAAGGGGGCTTTCGATAAGGAATTCTCCTATTGGCGCATGATTAGGTGACAAACCTCTCTCTTGGCGAACTTTTAGACATCGTTAATATTGTAAATAATAATATTAATAACTTTGTTATCTCAATTATTGATTTAATAATATATAAAATATCGACAATAATTGAATCAAATAACGTGAGATCTTATGCAACAATTATTGTAGCAATAATTGAACAAAAGCTGAAGTGACTTCTCACGTAAGCATCAATAATCAATCATGTGTGTGCTCTTATGCAACCACAGCGTATTCTTGTACTTTTAACATCGGGTGTTTCAGCAGTTAATGGTAAAACTTTCGTAGTTATTTTCATAAAAATATTTTTGTCATTTTCTCAATCAAACAATAATTTAGTTGTGGGGTCCACTGATGATTGTCTTGTCGTCATGAATATTCCCTGTTAAAACGAATATTTCCCGACCAATCGAATATTATATAACAACTTGCATACTTTTCAAAATTTCTAAATATTATCCACAACTATAATATTATATCAAATTTACTCCATAATATTCAAAAATGATATTTATTGAAAATTCATCTTTATTCATAATAGTTGGGGTCTTACAACCTCCATTTCTTATGAAATTTCGCCCTCGAAATTAGGGTACATACCTGGTATGTTGAAGAGGTAAGGATACCTTGGTTTTATTTCAGATTTTAACTCCCAGGTCATTTTCTCAACATCGTGGTTTCTCTACAAAACCTTGACTTGAGGTATAACCTTGGGGCGTAGAATATATTCCTTTTTATCCAAGATTTGAACGGGAATCTCTTCATACGTTAAATCTTCCGCTATTTCGTCCGGTTCTAACTCAATAATGTGGTTCGGGTCTTTCACATATTTACGTAACATGGATATATGAAAAACGTTATGAACACGAGACATCTTGGCGGTAAAAAGCGAGTCTATAGGCCACGGTTCCTACTCGATCGAGGATTAAAAATGGGCCGATGAATCGAGGATTGAGCTTTCCTCTCTTTCCAAATCTCGTAACTCCTTTCCATGGAGCAACACGTAACAACACATGATCTCCAATATCGAATTCCACGTCCTTTCGATGAAGATCAGCATAACTCTTTTGTCGATCTTGTGAGGTTTTTATACATTGTCGAATCGTTTGAATCTTTTCTATAGTCATACGTACTAACTCCGGTCCCAATAACGTTGCTTCACCCACCTCACCCCGACATCTTTGGAGAATGACACTTTCTTCCATCTGGCGCTTCGAATGGAGCCATGCGATACTTGTTTGATAAGCATTTGTTGTTGTAGGAAAACTCCACCAACGGTAAGAACTTGTCCCAACTTCCCCTGAAGTCAAGGACACAGAGTCTTAATAAATCTTCAAGAGTTTGAATAGTCCTCTCTAATTGTCCGTCCGTTTGAGGATGATATGCTAAACTAAATCGTAAATCCGTGCCCATAGCTTTTTGCAAACTAACCCAAAATCTTGAAGTGAAACTTGGGTCTCAATCAGAAACTATGGATACTGGCATACCATGCAGTCTTACAATCTCGTTTTATATATCTGAGCAAGACGTTCATGTGTATAAGTTTCTCGTATTGGTAAAAAGTGAGCAGACTTGGTCAATCTATCAACAATGACCCAAATTGCATCTATGCCTTAAGAAACCTTGGGAAGACCAGTAACAAAATCCATGGTAATGTGCTCCCACTTCCATTCTGGAATTTTAAGTGGTTGCAATGGACCTTTTGGCACTTGATGCTCCTCCTTGACTCGTTGATAAGTTAGACACCTTGAGATAAAAAGCGCTATCTCTCTCTTCATATTGCTCTACCAAAATGTATGACAAAGATAACGATACATTTTGGTACTCCCAGGATGGATTGCAAACGGTGTGTTGTGCGCCTCCATCATGATTTTATACTTTAAATCAGGGTCGTTAGGAACACAAAGTCTGGAGTTGACTTGAAGTATTCCTTCTTCATCGATTCTTGCTTCCGGCATAGCACCTTTTTGCACTTTCTTCCTCATACGCATCAGCTCCAGGTCTATAGCTTGAGCAACTTTAACTTTATCAATTAAAGTCGATTCTACTCATATATTCGTCATCATCACATGGGTCCCTGGAGTCTTTAAATCTATCTCCATCCTTTGTAAGTCATACAAAATGGGCCTTTGCGTTGACAATATTGCATTTTTCGTGCCGCATATGATCTTACCTTTCTCATAAATCGGCTACCACGTTAAACTTTTCGAGGGTGGTATTGGATGGTATGATCATAATCTTTCAAGCGATTCAAGCCAACGTCGTTGTCGCATGTTGAGTTCCTTTTGAGTGAAGAAGTATTTGAGGCTTTTATGATCAGTAAAGATCTCCACTTTCTCCCCATACAAGTAATGCCTCCAAATTTTAAGTGCGAAGACAACTAACGCTTGACTCTAGATCATGAGTAGGATAATTTATCTCATATTCTTTGAGTTCTTAGAGAGGCATAGGCTATGACTTTTTCCCATGTTGCATGAGAACACATCCTAACCCTTTGCGAAGCATCTTTGTTGATGACAAATCCCTCGAGGCGGATGGTATTGTCGAGCAGTCTTAAAATGAGTCTTCTCTTGAGTTCTTGAAAACTCTTCTCACATTCTTCGCTCCAACCAAACTTTGTATCTTTAAAGTCAATTTGAGTTAATGGAATAGCGATTCGAGAAAATCCTTCCACGAATCTCGATAATAACCATTAAAGAAAGCTACGTACTTTGATCATTGATTTAGGTTTCTCCCGACTTTGAATTGCTTTGATCTTTCTTTGGGTCAGCGGATATTCCATGACTTGATACTACATTGCCCAAGGAATGCTACTTCCTCAAGCCAGAACTCGCATTTCTTCAACTTGGCATAAAGCTTATTTTCATGAAGTTTTTGGAGTATCAGCCTCAAGTGTTACTCATGAATTTCATGGCTTTTGGAATATATGAGAATGCCATCAATAAAGACGACCACAAAGTGATCCAAATATTCCTTGAATACTCGGTTCATCATATCCATGAAGGCAGCAGGAGCATTAGTCAATCTAAAAGACATGACTAGGAATTCATAATGGTCATACTGAGTTCTAAAAGTCGTCTTTGGAATGTCATCGGTTCTAATCTTCAATTGGTGATATCCGGAACGAAAATCAATCTTTGAAAAAAATTTGGCGCCTTGCAACTGGTTAAACAGGTCATCAATGCGACGCAATGGATATCTATTTTTGATAGTGACATGGTTCAACTCCCAATAATCAATACAAAGTCGCATACTTCCATATTTCTTCTTCACGAATAGAACATGAGCACCCCAAGGAGACGTACTAGGACGAATGAAACCGATGTCTAACAATTCCTGCAGTTGGGTCTTTAACTCCTGAATTTTAATAGGAGCCATTCGATATGGGGCTTAGAAAATGGGTTTTGTACTAGGTTCAAGGTTGATACAAAATTCAATTTCACGCTCTGGGGGTAGGCCAGGAAGTTCTTCCGGGAATACGTTAGGAAATTCATTAACAATAGAAATATCATTCAAAAATGATGTATTTTTGTTTAGATCCGTGACATGAGCTAAGATAGCTTGACATCCATTTTTCAATAAACGAATAGCTTTATGGCTTGAGATGACAGTGATGGATTTTAATGGTTTGGTTGCTTAAATTCGCATAATAGGTTGGTTAGGAATATGAAAGCTAACAACCTTACGAAAACAATCAATTTTTGCATGATGAGTAGTTAACCAATCAATCCCTAGAATCGCATCAAATGCAAGTATTTTCAAAGAAATAATATCGACGAAGTAGCGTGCGATTCCGATTTGAATCAAACAAGACTTATAAGCGAAGTGGATGTAATGAAGGTTTCTCCCAAGCGGAGTTTCAACGAGATAAATCAAAGTCTAATTTCTCTAGGAGTTAAATTTAAGCGTTGGGCGCAAGTAGGAGAAATAATGGAATGGGTAGAATCGGTATCAAATAAAGTATAAACTTCGCTAGAGTTTATGATTAGCTTACATGTGATCACCTCGTTCGGATTCCTCGCTTTTGGGGAGATTCTGACGAAAACGTTATCCTTGAACTACTGGGTTTTGTCTTGTTTGGGACACCTTGGATGCCTCCATCCCGGTGGACTTGACTTTGGTGCCGCGACAAAATCGGGTTAGGTGACCTTCTTTTCCACAATTATAACATGCTTTGGATTGCATCGTGCGGTTTGGACTTATGTGTCCTTCCCTCCACATTTGTAACATCTGACCGTGGTCGTTCTCCTTCATAACGGTGGATCTTTGGTCTTTGATGTCTTTCCATCTTTCTTTGAACCTTCTCTTCTTGAACTTTCCACTCCTATTATCTTGGCCATGATTACCCAGAAGTGGTTATCATTTTTTAGCATATTGATTCCTCCACGTTTGTTGTCTTAAGCTTCGATGTACTTGCTACCACTTTGGTATTATCGACTTGTCGGTTGCTCTCTCTTGGTTGGGTTGAATCATTATCACGCTCCAATAAGCGAGTCCTATTCATAACATCCGAATACAAACCACGGTTTATGAGAGATAAGGTATTGACTTATCTCGGGTTTTAAACCTCTTAGAAACATCGCGTTATTCTCTCCTCATTATCAACCAAGTGGGATCTGGCCAAGAGATAACTCGGTAAACTTAACCCGTCTTTGCGCCACGGTCGTATTATTTTGCTCAAGCTTGATGAACTCCACCTCCTTCATGTGACGAATACTTTCGAGGAAAGTACTTGTCGTTGAACAATTCTTGGAACTTCTCCCAAGACATCTTGGTCTGCGGTAGGTTGAGTCGCTTTCTGATTCCCACGATAATACGCCTCTGCACTTAACATGAAGGTGGCAAAAGGAACCTTTTGTTCTTGGAGCATCCCAAGATATCAAATATCTTGTTGATCTACTTTATCCACGTCTCGCCTTAAGTGGTTTGGCTCTCAAAAAACTCGGTGGTCCCGGCTCTTGAAGCTGCTTAGCGGTGACCATCCGAGAGTTGTCAGTGTTTCCACATGCATTTTGGACTGAAGTTGCTCTCGCCTGATGTTGCATGAATTTCATAAAGCCTCTAAACATCCCATCGTTAACCATTTCATCGATGTTATTGTTTTCATGAGAATTATTGTCTTCCTGTTGCACATTACCCTAGGCATTGATCGTTGGTGACTCAGCGGTCTCATGTGCTTCATTGCTTATCTCAACATTTTGGATGCCATTTTCAAATCTTGCTTACAAAAAAAGGGTTAATTAACATATCACATATTATCTCTATACTACGTGAGCCAATTAAATACCAAATAAACTTAGGTAGGTCATACTAGCGAAGAATTCCCGTCTCTCTCCCTCTAGTTCTTATCTCACATCTCGGCCGGGGATCATATCCCTAAGCTTTGATACCAAGTGTGATGCCCCAAAATAGGTATACATCACCCATCTTGGGTCATCGGGATCTAGTCTTGAATACAAATACAAACTAATTATACAACAGTCGTGTAAAATACGATAAAACATAAATTGAGAGTTTTAATAAGAATATTGACATCTAGACAATATCTACACTCAAAGGAGTCCTCAATACATTTATTGTCACATTATTTAACAAAATAGTGAGGACTACTAATACTATCATCTGGACCGTCACTCCGTTTCCCGATTAGTCCCGGCTATGTTCTCATTTTCTGAAGAGAAGAGTGAAAGAAAGGGGTGAGCTCAGCTAGCCTAGTATGAAATATTATGCCTAAGATAATGCAGAATAAATTATCATTAGTCTTCAACAATGTTAAACTGATAAAATACAATAGACATCAAGTTTAACTGCAGCGGAATAAGCAATCCATTTGAAGAGTCAAGTAGAGCATGATATCTACTATCTTCTATGATTTAAAATGTTTTCATTAATTTTTATCATTGAGACTCGACAATAAATAAACCACATCATCGAGTCATCCACGCCACTACGGGCGAGGATATTCATTAAATTATCAATGGTCATGACTATCTTAGAATAATCCTTGGTCATAATCATACCAAAAGCGTAAAATCGATACACTACTGAGACCCTTTGAGGACTTTTACCACATCATTTATAACATTACAGGTCATGATTATACCGAATAATTCACAGTCATAATCATACCAAGTCCATCTATGCTTACGTAAGCCAAAGATGACTTTCATCACAATATAAGCATGAGGATGATGACAATGACATAATAATTCAATAAAACAAGTTCAAGAATAAATTTTAAAGATTTATAAGTTAATTTATCTTGAACTCGATAATGTCAAATTATCGACATGATCTTTGCTTTGTGGAGTAAAATTCAAGAATGCTCAGAAGAATATTTCCATGAAAAGATCTTTGGATGAAGTGCAAATATAAAGGATATTCCACTAATTTCATGGAGTATATAAGCCAAAATTTTAACAAATGAGTATTATAGAATATATGAAGCTATGATGGATTTTTCACCAACGTACGGTAATCCACGTGAGCGAGATCATTTCCACAATTTAATAAGAAATGAATCTGAAGGGTCATTCACCATGCATGTGGTAATCCCATAGGCGAGTTATTCAACGAATAATAAAGAATGGAATAATAGAAGAATTCACCATGTATGCGATAGGCCGCACGCAGACGAGTTATTCAGCGAGAATAATATATAATGGAACGGTCGTGCGTAAAGCGCTTACAGACGAGGATATTCCAACAGAATAATAAATAATGGAACCAGATCATGCATAAACGCACAGACATGATATTCTAACAGAATAATAGAGAATGGAATAACAAAAGACTTCATCAGGCATGCGATAGACCGCACAGAGAGGTTATTCCAATAGAATAATAAATAATGGAACCAGGTAATGCGTAATACGCACAGACAGGATATTCCAACAGAATAATAAAGAATGGAATAACAGAAGAATTTCACCATGTATGCGGTACTTAACATATACAGGTTCTTCCAACAGAATAATAAGGAATGGAATAACAGAAGAATTTCACCATGTATGCGGTACTTCACATATACAGGTTATTCCAATAAAATAATAAAGAATGGAATAACAGAAGTTCTCTTCATGAATACAAAAAAAATAATACCCCTCACCTAATAAAGAATAGTACTCCGACGGGTAGGACGAGGATATACTTGAAGAAAACTTGCACTACGCTCAAAGCTTCTTAAAACTCTAAAGAAATACGCTCAAGATTATAGAAGAGAATTCTCTGAATTTCTGGTGTAATTTCAATTCTAATTAAGCATCTATTTATAGAAAAATAGAAAGGATCTTATCTGATAATATATAATATATATATATATATATATATATTATTTAAAATCTAATAAAACAATTAACTTTATAAAAGTATTACATTTTATATAAAAAATTTTACTATGAAAACACTATATCACAGTCTTATGCAAATACTATGCATAATAAAATATATTATATTCTAATTATTGTCTAATAAAACAAATAACTTTATAAAAGTATTTTTGTTTTTATATAAAAAGATTTTACTATACAAAATACTATGCAAACCTTATGCAAAAAACAGTATGCATAATAAAATATATATATTCTAATTATTGTCTAATAAAACAAATAACTTTATAAAAGTATTACATTTTATATAAAAAGTTTTTCATTTTATTACATTAATAATACTAATAAAATAAAATTTATATATATATATATATAAACTTAGTGACTTTATAAAAAGACACCTCAATATATTTAACAACATTTATCATCATTATTATAATTCATAATATTAATCGACCCAATTCGTTCAGGAAATAGGGGCTTTTCAATAAGGATTTCTCCTATTGGCGCATGATTAGGTGACCAAACCTCTCCTTGGCGAGAACTTTTAGACATCGTTAATATTGTAAATAATAATATTAATAACTTTGTTATCTCAATTATTGATTTAATAATATATAAAATAGCGACAATAATTAAATCAAATAACGTGAGATCTTATGTAACAATTCTTGTAGCAATAATTGAACAAAATTGAGTGATTTCTCACGTAAGCATCAATAATCAATAGGTGTGCTCTTATGCGATCCAGCGTATTCTATTCTACTTTTAACACTTGGGTGTTTCAGCAGGTTAATGGTAAAACTTTCGTCGTTATTTTCATAAAAATATTTTTGTCGTTTTCTCAATCCGACAATAATTTCGTTGTGGGGTCCACCAATGATTATGTCGTCGTACGAATATTCTCTGTTAAAACGAATATTCCCCGACCAATCGAATATTATATAACAACTTGCATACTTTTCAAAATTTCTAAATATTACCCACAACTATAACATTATATCAAATTTATTCCATAATATTCAAAAATGATATTTATTGAAAATTCATCTTTATTCATAAAAGTTGGGGTCTTACAACCCATACTTGTCAAGAAGTTAGCAGCCTATCTGAACTAGAGAAAGTCCAAGTCCTTGACAAAGGAAGGGAAGTCACCATCTACAAAGTACGTGAAAACAATACTGGGGTCGTCTACGCATTAAACGTGGTTTACGCAACGTATTCTTCCAATAATATTCACGATGTTCTTCAAGATATTGAAATACTTGAATCCCTAGATTCACCATTTGTTGTCGGATTCCATGGAACATTTGAGGAGTTCTCGGGTGAATTTATAAGTGTATTTTTCTTTTTCTTTTCATTGGAACTCAAAAACGCAAGGATTTTTTTTTAATTTTTTAATATTATTTTCTATTAAAAACTCAGAAACTACATAAAAGAAAATTTTAAGTTTTCTATTTTTTTCTTTTCTGTTCTAATTTAAAATTTCTATTCTTTTCTTTTTCGTCCAAAACTCAAAAATAGAGTGTTAGTGTGACGCCCCCAAAATAGGTATACATCACCTATTCTGAGTCGCCAAATACATAGTACAAAATACAAATACAATCTTAATTATACAACAAGAGAGCTGTGAGTTTTAATACAAATACTGTCTTCTAGACAATATCCACGCTTAGAATAAGTCCTCATTACATTTATTTTTACACTATTTAACAGAATAGTGAGGACTACTAGCTAATACTAACATCCGGACCATCACTCCATTCCCCGACTTGTCCCAGCTACGTTCTCATTTCTTGAAGAGAACAGTGAAAGAAAGGGTGAGCTCAACTAGCCCAATAAGAAATATTATGACTAAGATAATGCAGAATAAATTATCATTAGCCTTAAACAAATGTTAAAGCGATACAATATAACAAACATTAAGTTTAAGCTGCGGTGAACAAGCAATCCATTAAAAGAGTCAAGTAGAGAATAAAATCTACTATCTTTTATGATTTAAAAGGTTTTTCATCACTTTTATTCTCGACACTCGACAATAATAATCCACATCATCCTCAAGACTACTGCCGAGGATATTCATTAGGGTCAACGACCATAAATTATCCATGCACTACGGGCCGAGGATATTCGTGTATTCATCAATGGTCATGATCATGCCAACAAGCATCCATCCATGATACACTACGGGCCAATGAGGACTTTTACCACATCATTTGTAACATTACGGTCATGATTACCTTTGAATAATCCTTGGTCATAATCATACCAAGTCCATCTATACACTACAGGCCACAGATGACTTTCAACAAAATATAAATATGCGGATGATGACAATGATATAAGAATTCAATAAAATAAGTTCAAGAATTAATTTATTCAGGAACTAATAACGTCCAAATTATCAACATAATACTTCTTTGTAGAGTAAAATTTAAGAATGCTCAAAAGAACAATTCCATGAAAAGATACTGGTACATTTTTTTTTTTAATTTTTTTTTATTTCTCCCGGCCGGTACAAGCTCATACGGCTGGCATTAAAATAATAAAGTAATCCAAGTAGATGCAATTTGATCTAATTTAGTATTTTTTTTTTAATTTTATTTTATTTTTCGGTAGAAGACAAGCTCATCATTGGCATTAAAATAATAAAGTAATCCCACGTAGAGTCTGATTTGATCTGGGTTAGTACATTTTTTTAATTTTATTTTATTTTTCGTAGAAGACAGAGGCTCATACTGGTGGCATTAAAATAATAAAATATCCAGTAGAATGCAAGTGATCTACAATTGGTACATTTTTTTAATTTTTTTATTTTTCCTGGGGTATAGGCTCATACTATTTGGCATTAAAATAATAAAATATCTGGCCAGTCTGGTGATCTAATTTATTATTAAAAATTGAAAAAAAAAAAACGGTAAGATCAATTTTGTCATGGTGGTATTAAAATTGAAAAAAATGATTTTATTCAAGCAATTCGTTGCTAAACTGATTCGAACTCGCAACCTCAAACTCAAACACTCGTCATATGACCACCCGAGCACCACGGGCCTGGCTGTTAATTTCAACCAAGGATATGTCTTTATATTAAAACTTCACCATCCCCAAAATCTATATTCTTGCATTATTATTATATTACGATTTATTATTATTAATAAGTCTATATAATACATATGGGGTTTGATATTTAGAAATAAGTTAATATCTATATTTATTAAGCAATGATTATTAGTAATGATTTTATATATTAAGCAATGATTTTATTATTAAGAAATGATTTTATTATTAATAAAACTAGTTCAATTAGTCTAATCAGTAATGATGATAATTTTTCAAGTCATTTCAGAAATTAATTTACTTATCGAATTTATAAAAGTAATGAAGTATTATTATAATAATAATAATGTGATTATCAATATTAGAAATGAGAATATACCAATACTTAGTCTTTGCATAACATTAAGAGGAATAGTACATATTACATGTTCATTTTCATAAAATAAAAAAAACATAGAATGATTAATACAACCGAGCGCCTATATATCTCGAGGTAGGAAGTAATCTTCTTGATTTCTTGTAGAGCTCTACGCAACATGTGATAACGAAAATCGTGTGACATCTTCAAGGACCACTTCTCTTCGAAATATTACCATTGGCCCTAACGAAGCAATTCGACATACTTGCGGATAAAAATGCCACGATCTGCGTTGTTGTGTTGTTTTGATCCGAATCTTTAAGGTCTGCATGGTGAGGATTACAATTTGGGCCACTCCGATCGGATTACCATTTCGCAAACAAAATGGTATCAAATGTACTGCATGTACAAAGTAGTTGGTTAATAATTTTTTAATATTAAAGGACATTATAAAATTAAAATATTTTAAACTAAACATACCGCTAACTTTAACGAATTACGAGTACATTTCATGTAACTTAATATACTTAGTGTCATTGTAGTCTTGGTTGATTATGGTAACCATCCAATCTTCAAGCTGCGAATAGGAACAAGACAAAATGGCGTTGATTGGTACTACACCGGCATGAATATGTATTTGCATTCGTGTAAAGGTGGACCAACATCTTGGTTAACATACGGATCGCAAAAACTCCATGCGATATTCACGTTAGTGCATGACACATATACCCCCAAGATGCATGAAGAATGAATTCATGAAACCAAATTGGGACCACCTTTGTATTCCCTCGACACTTGTAGTATTCCTCTCTCGTCTCGTAGCAACAACATATAAGCGTCGATGACATGCTCGAATATCCAACTCCCGGGCCCTAAGGATTGCCTTTGCATTGTGTTCTAATTCATATAAGCTGGCGCGGATGTGATAAAGGATATAAATCCCTTACGGTGCCACCACGTTTCCAAACATATGTTTATTTACAAATGTCTCCTTCCAATCTTTAAGTCTTTTGGATAAGGACCCTTTTGGTCCATAAGAGATGTGGTCTCCGCATCTTGTACACGATTGAGACCCAAATGTACATTATTATTATATAGCAATAATAATTAAAATCATCACTATTAACATAACTATATATACCTTTTGTGAACTAGATCCCTTGGCGTCGAGAAAGTCCCATGAAATGAAGACTTGGTTGGAATGTAACACTCCTCATTGGTTTGGAAGGTTGGAATGTAACACTCCTCGTGAGGCTTGGGTGGTGGGAATGGAGCTCTCCTCGATTACTTGTGGGGTGGGTATGTAGCTCTCTTATACAACATAAATCAGTTTGTTTCCCAAGCCCTTCATTGAGTTGTGTGTATTGGGATTTGTGTTCCAAAATTTGTGGGACTCCACTGTCGAGGTATTTTTTACCTCTTGCTTCAAGTCGTATAGGCGTATTGAAATCCCAATTATTTTTTGCGAACCAACTCGGGAGGCGGTGAGTAAATCTTGAAAATTTATCAAATGTGACTTTGCACTCTCTCATTTTGTCGTATGTAAGATAAACACAAACAAATATTATTAACAATAAATATGAATAAATGTAATATTAAGTATTTACTCTAATACATGATTTATTAAAGAAGAATATAATTTTATACCATTTGAATAAGGTGTTGTTGGTTGTAAATGGCCCGAGGCTCATAACAACTATCGTGGTCGCTTGCCTGTCGAGGTCGGTGAATTTTCCAACGTGTAATTTTCCTATACCAGACCATGTAATCATCTTGGGACATAATCAGCAATTTCAGTTTGTTGTCCTTCGAGATGATCCATATATGCCTCCCACATGAAATATATTCCCTCTCGAGGCCATGCGATCCTCGACATCAATAAATTTAAACTTTTTCTCCTTCCTAAGGTCACCGTGGTTTTTGGTACAGTGATGGTATGCCTTCACATGAACCCGGAATCGTCTCATCACACGATCGCGGCATCGAAATTCCACAATATCAAAGTGGATCAAGGGACCCCACGGATCCCAACAATACGCCTTCAAAATTAAATCCAATGATATCATCATCCCACATTATGTAAGGTCGCCAAACCACATCCCACATAGACTTAATATCTAACTCCCCTCGGTAAAATGACAAATGGTGATGGGGATTCTCACGTCTACCAGGGTAGCTGTGGGCTCCAAAATAGGACCATGCTAAAGCCCTAGGTAACCATAAGGATGATTGTGGCCAAGAGTTTGGCTTTCCAATACTTACACGCTCATAAGCCCAAATTTGTAACAATGTAACACAACCATTAATGTATTTAACTCCTTTCCTAGTATCAGTATATAAAGATCTGTACAAATATGCTAACATTATCGCGCCCCAAGAGTAAGTTACACAATCTTCAGCGTTGGCAATAAAAGACATATATCATTAGGTGCATACTATTTCTATTCTATTAGGGAATAATATTGCCCCCACACAACCACAATATGTATGCCTTTGTGTGTAAGCCCTACAACATCTTTACTTGCATTCTCGGGACAATTATTAAAATGTTCGTGCAACCACACTAATGAAATTACCTTTGCGTTTTTTGAACTAAAATATTCACCGACTAATTTATCTCCAAAACAATCCTAAAATAATTCAAATTGGTGACAATGAGGGACCCGTTAAGGGCTTTCCACCACCATTAACCCAAAAATAAAGTGAACATCCTCTAACATGATTGTTATTTCTCCACAGTTTAAATGAAAAGTATTGGTCTCAAGCGCCATCTCTCGACTAAGGCGATTTCAGATCAAGATCAGTTTGGTGTACAACACCTTGATAACTAAATACTCTAAATCCACATTTATCTAAAAAGGATTTTTTTGTTCTTTTGTCAAAGCCCATTGATTATATTTACGATCAATTATATTATTTGGAGCTTAGTTTTCCCTATCTCTCTCCCATGATATATGTCATCGATACATGATCTTGTTGATCATGCAGAACACTGGATCAATTGGCCCATATTCCCAACTATCCATCTTTTACCAAAAAAATACATCAATTCCATATTAGTATTAAGATGCATGACAAAATCAAGTTGAAAGTAACATCTTCGCAAAATGACGGTAATAACAATAACATGCATGTATATAATGTAATAATATTAACATGCATTAAAAACTAGTAAAAGCGAAACTATTAAAAACAAAAACAATAAGAAGAAAAATAAATGCCTAACAATAAGTGAACAATTGAGTACTTTGGAATAAAATAAAAACAATAAATGAAACATAATAATAAAATAAATACTTATCGATGCATCTTTATCTTTTGCAGTTTTTTTTTAAGTAGTAGTCTGAATTTTAAATCGACTTAGCTTTTTAATTTTTTTATCTTCTTTTCTATGTATAATGATGACTCAAAGAAATTAAAATAAAATAAATAAAAATAAATATATATATATCCGGTAGAGTGCTGACTTCATCCAGAACACAAATTAAAATAAAATAAAAAAAATCAAATTATTGATACATTTTGTCTCGTGACAGGGTATCCTCAAACTACAAACACACGTCATATGACCACCCAAGAGCACCACGGGCCTAGTACATTAATTTTAGCCAAGGATATGTCTTTATATTAAAACTTCACCATCCCCAAAATCTATATTCTTGCATTATTATTATATTCTGAAACAAATATTATTAATAAGTCTATATAATACATATGGGGTTTGATATTTAGAAATAAGTTAATATCTATATTTATTAAGCAATGATTATTAGTAATGATTTTATATATTAAGCAATGATTTTATTATTAAGAAATGATTTTATACATTTGATACATTTTTTTATATATTTTATACATTTGATACATTTTTGATATATTTTTGATACATTTGTGATAATTGATACATTTTGATAATTGATATATTTTTGATACATTTGATACATTTTTGATATATTTTGATATATTTGATACATTTGATACATTTTGATATATTTTTGATATATTTAATACATTTTGATACATTTGATATATTTTGATATATTTGATACATTTTGATACATTTGATATATTTTTGATACATTTGATATATTTTGATATATTTGATACATTTAATACATTTTGATATATTTTTGATATATTTGATACATTTTGATATATTTTTGATACATTTTTTATAATTTGATATATTTTGATACATTTGATATATTTTGATACATTTGATATATTTTTGATATATTTGATACATTTGATATATTTTGATATATATTTTGATATATTTGATACATTTTTGATATATTTGATACATTTGATATATTTTGATACATTTGATATCAATTATATCAAAAATATCAAAAATATATCAAATATATCAAAAATATATCAAATATATCAATATCAAATGTATCAAAATATATCAAAATATATCAAAATATATCAAAATGTATCAAAAAATATCAAATATGTAAATATCAAAATCAAATATATATAAATATATCAAATGTATCAAAATGTATCAAATGTATCAAAAATATATCAAATATATCAAAAATATATCAAATGTATCAAAATATATCAAAAATGTATTAAATGTATCAAATATATCAAAAATGTAACAAATATATCAAATATATCAAAAATGTATCAAATATATCAAAAAATGTATCAAATTTATCAAAATTGTATCAAATGTATCAAAAATATATCAAATGTATCAAATATATCAAAAATGTATCAAATGTATCAAAAATGTATCAAATGTATCAAAAATATATTAAAAATGTATCAAATGTATCAAAAATATATCAATTATCAAAAAATTATCAAATGTATTAAATATATTAAAAATATATCAAATGTATCAAAATTGTATCAAATGTATCAAAATATATCAAAAATGTATCAAATATATCAAATATCAAAATGTATCAAAAAATATATCAAAATATATTAAATGTATCAAATATATCAAAATATATCAAATGTATCAAAAATGTATCAAATATATCAAAATGTATCAAATATATCAAAAATATATCAAATGTATCAAAATATATCAAAATGTATCAAAATGTATCAAATGTATCAAATATATCAAAAGTATATCAAATGTATCAAATATATCAAAAATGTATCAAATATATCAAAAATATATCGAATGTATCAAAATTGTATCAAATGTATCAAATATATCAAAAATGTATCAAATGTATCAATTATCAAAAATATATCAAAAATGTATCAAATGTATCAAAAATATATCAATTATCAAAATTTATTAAATGTATCAAATATATCAAAAATGTATCAAATGTATCAAAATTGTATCAAATGTATCAAAAATATATCAAATGTATCAAATATATCAAAAATATATCAAATGTATCAAAAATATATCAAATGTATCAAAAATATATCAAAAATGTATTAAATGTATCAAATATATCAAAAATATATCAAATGTATCAAAAATATATCAAATGTATCAAATATATTAAAAATATATCAAATGTATCAAAAATATATCAAATGTATCAAATATATCAAAATGTATCAAATATATCAAAAAATATATCAAATATATCAAAAATGTATCAAATGTATCAAAATTGTATCAAATGTATCAAAAATATATCAAATGTATCAAATATATCAAAAATGTATCAAATATATCAAATATATATATATATATATATTTTTTTTACAATAGGAAGAGCTTATATTTTTATAATTTTTATTTGCTATTTTTATAAAAATATTTTATAAAAAATAAAGAATATAAAATATTTTTATAAAAATAAAGAATATAAAATATTTTATAACAAATAAAGAATATAAAATATTTGCTATTTTTATTTGCTATTTGTTATAAAAATATTTTATAACAAATAAAGAATATAAAATATTTTTATAAAAATAGCAAATAAAAATTATAAAAATATATTTTTATAAAATAGGATATTATTTTTATTTGAATTATAATTCTTTATTTGTTATTAAATGAAAGAGTTATAAAAATAACAAATATTTTATTTGGAATAACAAATAAAGAACTTGAAGAACTTTGTGCAAACCATAAGAGGTTGTCTAGGGTTTGATTTGTTTTTTTTTTTTTAACTTGGTAGTAAGAGCTTGTCGGTTGGTTTTTTTTTTTTTACAGTAGGAAGAGCTTGTATTTTTATAATTTTTATTTGCTATTTTTTATAAAAATAAAGAATATAAAATATTTTATAACAAATAAAGAATATAAAATATTTCTATTTTTATTTCTTTATTTGTTATAAAAATATTTTATAACAAATAAAGAATATAAAATATTTTTATAAAAATAGCAAATAAAAAATTATAAAAATATATTTTTATAAAATAGGATATTATTTTTATTTAAATTATAATTCTTTATTTGTTATTAAATGAAAGAGTTATAAAAATAACAAATATTTTATTTGGAATAGCAAATAAAGAACTTGAAGAACTTGTGCAAGTAGTAAGAGGTTGTCTTAGGTTTGGATTTGTTTTTATTTTTTTTTATATTTTCTGGTAGTAAGAGCTTGTCCGGTTGGTATTTTTTTTTTTTTTTCTGGTAGTAAGAGCTTGCGGTAATTTGGGAGTATTTTATAAAAAAGGCATACCAAGATCTGTTTGTCTTGGGTGGGCATTATTTAATATTAAAATTCATTTTATTTGATAAACTAACAAACATGTTGACTATGGTGGGGTCCTCATATTAAAATAAAAGCCGGTACAAGTTGTGCTTGAACTTAGTATATTATGTTTCATCTCGGCCTTAGATAAGTTTATCAGCAGTACAAAAAGGGGTGTTAGACGATCTTTCATGAAAATGGAGATTCTTTATAGAAGAGGCTCCGTATATATATATATATATATATATATATATATATATATATATATATATATATATATATATATATATATATATATAACACATGTTCCCACTAACACAACACACACCACATACCACTTGATAATATCATTCCCCACCAAAACCCACTAACACACACACTTTTACATGTCATATATATATATATATATATATATATATATATACTTTATAACTTTCTTAGATAATTTTGAAAAATGGATAAATAGGAATTCAAATAATAAGCAAAAGCGGTGACTTTAACGTAAGCATCAATAATCAATCAGGTGTCTTCTTATGCGATCACGCGTATTCTGTATTTTTAACACCGAGTGTTTCAACAGTTAACGGTAAAACTTCCGCCGTTATTTTCATAAAATATTTTTGTCGTTTTCTCAACCCAACAATAATTCCGTTGTGGGGTCCACCAATGATTCTTGTGGTTATGCGAATATTCCACGATAAAAGCGAATATTCTATAACCAATCGAATATTATATAACAACTTGCGTACTTTGCAAAATTTATAAATATTACCCACAGCTATAATATTATATCAAATTTACTCCATAATATTTAAAAATGGTATTTATAGAAAAATCATCTTTATTTATAAAAGTTAGGGTCAGTTAGGAATAGAATTTTTTTTAATTTGTTATTCCTAGTTTACCCTCTAAAAAATTGGATGACTAGGAACTTTCAATTACTCTTGACCGATTAAAAGTTCGAAGCAACTGGAATATCAAACTTAAATCTCGAATGCAAGAGATAAAGCTGTAAAATGAGCAAATATTTTGGGCTCGATTCGTACTCGCTCGACTCAAAATATAAATGAGTCAAATATGAATAAATTTTAAAATTCGAAAAAATTACTCGAACCTCCTCAAATTGTAATTTTCTATTGATACTCGAATCATATTCGTTCGAAAAGTTCAAATTGCTCGGGTTCGATTCGAGATCGTGTTCAACTCGGTAACTAAATAAGCCTCAATCAAACTTTATTTTATACTTAATTAATTTTAATAAATCAAATTTGAACAACTCATTACTCGCCCGACTCTGTTTATTTTCATCCTTAGCAAGAGAACACGTTTCAAATATTAAGGTGGAAAATTCACTTGACACATTTTTTTCACATTCATTCATTTTTTATATTTTCACCTAATCTCCTATTTTACTTAAAAGTGGAACCATTTTATTCTTACGGGAGAGATGATCATGTTTAAAAATATATTATCAATTAAGTTTACACTGCAAGAAAGAGTATAAATTAAAATCCTATTTATTCATTTCCTCGGTTTGCATTTTAGCCTAGAGCCAATTATAGCTGATTGTTCAGATCTTGTATTAGCTCTGTAGGTAGTGGAGGTCGGTCTTCAATTGGGTAAATCGCCGGAAACAACCAAACCTGGCGGAGTAATGCCAGCAATGACGGCGGCGGCGAAGCCTCCACAATCACCTTCCACCGCCCTCTGCACTCGGCAAGGATCACTCCTCACCCTCGCAATCCTAACCCTAATTTCCTTCACTTATTTCTCTCTCAAGTCTCTCAACTCCCCTATCCAGTACAACTCTTACAATACTTCTCCTCAACTAATTATAAAGGATAATTCGAACACTTCTCCTCAACTAATTTTTAAGGATGATTCGGAGGAATTATCTGATGTATATCACTCGCAGGAGATATTTAGGTTGAACTATGCGGAAATGGAGAAGAAATTCAAGGTTTATATATATACGGATGGAGATCCTAAAACGTTTTACCAAACGCCGAGGAAGCTTACCGGCAAGTATGCGAGTGAGGGATATTTCTTTCAGAATATCAGAGAGAGTAAGTTTCGTACGGATGATCCAGATCAAGCTGACTTGTTCTTTATTCCGATCTCTTGCCATAAGATGCGAGGAAAGGTATGTCTTTTCCCATTTTGAATCTAGGTAACTTCAGTATATTGCTGATGAATGCATAAGTGTCTTAATTTTGTTTTGTATTTTCAGTTAAATTTTATTGTCATTAATGTGTGTTGAATGCATATGTAGAGTTGCGAAGTTCTCTTCATTCTTGGTGTTCGAATTTGGGGAATGGATCAATTTATAGAAAATTATTGGTAATTGATCTAGTTTATGCAGTTGAAGGTTGTGAGATGTTCAATTAGATGCAAACTTAAAAGAGAATGGATGACTAGTTCAATGCCTAAGGCACTTCAATTGATGGATGTTTTAGGTTTCAGTAGTCAATGCTGCAGGATAGAAAAGGGCCGCTATCGTAATTACTGATAGTTTGTTTACTATGTTTTATATTTTATATTCTCTCTGTTGCCTTATTTGGTGATATAGAACATTGATACAAAACTTGAGTTGGCTCATTGATTGGGCTACTGACTTGGCTAGAAAAATCTAATATTACAATAGTAATTGGTTTAAGATTGCCTTCTATTATAGGAATCTTGTTACTCTACGGGTTAAGAGGCAGAGGACAGGTTTGAGAGTTTGTAAATTACAGGAGAAGTCAGTTTGTAAAATATTACCAGGTAATAGGTTGCAGCTTTTTCAGAGATTTGTTTTCTAGAATATTGGGAAGAAAATGTGAACTAAAGATGCATTATATCTAAGGCGCCTATGTAGTGATAATATTTATTTTTTCCTTTTCTTCTATTAAGCAATTGCCTCTCTTTTTGCTGTTGTAATTTGTGTTATGTAGCTGGCTCTTTGGTGATGAGAATCGTCCTGTTTTAATCATTTAGTTAAAAGTCTTCTGTATTCTACTGGAAATGAGAGTCCTACTATTTTTGTTAATTAATTAATTTATTTATTGTTTTAATTTTTTTTTTTGGGGAATCTTGAGGTTTAAATAATTAGTCTTTAAATTTAGTATTGAAAAATTTTATCCAGAAAAATTATGCCACTTGTCTTGTACAAACCTTAATATTTGAAAAATAAATGTCAACAAAAAGGTAGGACCCTCATTTCCAAGTGGAGGGAGTATGTTTTAGTCACGTTATGTGCATGATGGTCAAGCAGCTTAACTGACAAGCTTATGGATGAAAGCAATACCTTAACATGTGATGTATAACTATTGAATTTGCAATGGGGTTTGCTTTGATAGTTGAAGTTTTCTTTTGTATTATGGCATGCAGGGAACATCCTATGAGAACATGACAATTATTGTCCAAAACTATGTGGAGAGCTTGATTTCCAAGTATCCTTCTTTGGAGCAGAACCCTAGGTGCAGATCATTTTTTGTCACTTGTCATGATGTTGGTGCAAGGGCAACTGAAGGACTTCCACTACTTGTAAAAATTCAATTCGAGCTGTGTGCTCACCAAGCTACGACGTTGGATTTATTCCGCACAAAGATGTAGCTCTCCCTCAAGTACTTCAGCCATTTGCTCTTCCAGCTGGAGGAAATGATGTTGAAAACAGGTATTTTATGGTCATTGACTTATTGATGCTCTAATAAGCTAGTAAATGTTTGGTATCTGTGAAGCACACGTGTGGATACCATGTGTGATGAGTCTGATGACTTATAATTATGATGGTACAACAATCTGAGAAAGAGCAGACTAATAATGCAAGTATGTGGTATATGACACTGAGAATATCGTATGTAACACTTATATATATGTTTATCAAGATGTGTTGATGACTTAAATTTTTGACACCAAGGTATGATCAAGATAAATCCACATAGCATAATGGATTGTGTTACACAAAAATGAAAGAATGCCCTTGCAACTAGATGATTCCTTAGTCCTTATAAAAACATCAGTATAACAAATCTATAATAAATGATACTCCATAATATATTAATTACATCAACTAGATGATTATGTAGGCATAGCCATTTACTCATTTATTAATTTGTTGTCTTCTTCGAGTGTTCTTTGCAGGACAACTCTAGGTTTTTGGGCTGGTCATAGGAACTCAAGAATCAGAGTTATATTGGCACGCGTATGGGAGAATGATACGGAGCTTGATATTGCGAACAACAGGATAAATAGGGCTACTGGACATCTAGTGTATCAGAAGAAATTTTATAGGACTAAATTTTGCATTTGTCCTGGTGGTTCTCAGGTCAACAGCGCTCGTATTGCAGATTCAATCCATTATGGATGTATACCTGGTGAGTAATTCTTCTTTGGTCAAACTTAATTCAACTTCACTCCAAATTCTTTATTATGGTGCCATAGGTGTTGAAGTGTATCAGGCTAACATAACTAAAAATGCATGGATAAATTAATTTAGATATAGACTATTTGTTCATGCCTTAATGGGGAAGCTGCTCCTAGCAAGTCCAACTGTTAAGAGAGGCTGGTGAGCTCCTTAGATACATATGCATCTTATGCAGTGTTCAGGGAAAGCAATCAATAAATACATCTTTTTAGCAGTCTTATGTATTTACCTAACTTTAGCTTCCAGCGTAATCTAGTAAATACCAATATTTTGACTTTTAAAGGTGTTTGATTGAACTTTTTAACTTCTGTACTCCCTCAAAGTTTTGATCCATCAGAAACTAGGCATCACCTTTAGTTTTTACCATATACGCACTTTTAGTCGTTTTTTCCTATTTCTTGAAGAGCCCTAAAGTTTAGAAAAGGAGTCACTTACTAGAGCAGTGTCTTTGATGTTCAGTCACCAAACTCCATGAAGGGAAAACTATTCTGAGGCACAATTCCCTGTATGCATGTAAACTATGGGGTGTCTTAGTGATAAACCCTAGGTCTCTACAAACTATAGTGCTATTGGCTCTGCTAAATCTAGGATTCATTTTTCCCAAGGTTTCTGTTTTTATATTTTTTAATTTCTCATGAGCTCCTATTTATTGATACGTTTTTTTTTGTTCTCTTTGCAGTCATACTGTCTAATTATTATGACCTGCCATTCAATGACATTCTTAATTGGAAAAAGTTTGCGGTTGTACTCAAAGAGAAAGATGTGTATCAGCTAAAGCAAATTCTCAAGGGCATACCTGACGAAGAATTTGTTGCTTTGCACAACAATCTAGTCAAGGTAAAACCTTCTTATAACAGCTTAAAGAAAGGTCTTAAAATGATTATAAGATCCTTTATACTTCAATTGTAATCTTTTGGATTTGAAAAAAGTTTGCTCCACCTTCGACACTTTTGCCTATTCAAAGAGGATGGTGAATTGCCAGAGCAAGTACTGCTTTATGGAGTTGTACTATATGCTTAGTTATACTTTGCTCTGGAAGTAACAAATAATGCTTTAGCATTAACAATTCCCTTTCGAATAATATTACTGGTTTTAGAGCTGGATGAGAAACAAAGTCCTCTGTAATGATAATCTTTTACTGCTGAATGAGAAAGAAATTACTGAATGCTGACAGCAGATAGAAGTGGCAGCTATTTCTTTCTTTTGATCAATTTCTGTATGATTACAAATTACTGATCAAGATTTGTTTTTGCTGACATCTTTGTACCAGATCCAGAAGCACTTCAGTGGAATTCACCTCCGTCAAATTTGATGCATTCCATATGGTAATGTATGATTTATGGTTCTTGACATCATGTGATCAAATACTGAATTTTGATTGTTTGATTCTGTACACTTGGAGATTGCCAAAAGTTGTAAATTGTCATATAGTGTATGTTTTTTGTTCTTTTCATTGCCCTTTTGCAGATGGGATATAAGGTAGTTCTGCTTTAAATTATCATAGTTGGTTTGTTCTCATGTATTCTGTTGTCTATTTACGTAGTCACAAGCATTTGATTTATTGATTATTACTGGAGAATGCGAATGTCGATATATCTTGCATTAATTCCCTCTTAAGCAATGCAAGATTCAACTTTTAAGCTAATATATAACATGACAGTGTTTTTTTCCTTTGAGAAGTTTGCTATCTAGATTCCTTATATAATAGCATTAGATTCCTTTAAAGTTTCAGTTGAGAAGGCAATTTCACAGAACATATTTGGTCCCTTTGTGTCGCTCTTTTTTCAGAGTCAGATTCTTCAGAATTATCTGGCTGCCCTGCAGGTATATTTTATGTAGCAAATTACTGGTGAATTTAGATTTTGGTTCTGTATAATATAACCGAAGGAGAACTATCGTGTTTTTGAACAAAAAAAAAAGAGAAAAAAAGAAGATAGTTCTCCTTCAGTAGAACACTATATTGGTTTAGTTTTATTGGCCATACCAGATTCCACTCTGAGGTAGTAGTTTTTTTTTTTTGTTTTTTTTAAAGGTTTAAGTATAGCAAAAATTCATAGTCCAGAGATTCAGTTTTAAATTTGAATGTTTTGAACTCAATTTTCCTATCTCTACTATGCTAGTATGCTAGTCTTATTTTGCTTTACGCTACACTTTTCACAACTTTAGATGAAAAAACATTTCCCTGATCCTCTCTCCCTCTCTCACACATAAACGAATCTCCCATTTCACAATTTTGATTTAACACAATTTATTTCGGTCACAATTTTCCAAGAACAAATTCAAAATTTTAATATTTTATGTCGAAGTGTGCTGTAGAAACCTTAATTTGTAAAGATAAAAGTCAAATAAAAGCTTTATTTCAGGACTGAGTGTAATTTTATAGATTTAATTCATAGTATATAAACAATAGCATTTTTTTTATTAAAACTTTTTATATTAATTAACATTCAGTGGCACACTCGTCGTGTGTATAAATTATGTGAGATAGAATTAAAATTTTATAAAATTTGGAGGATTAAATAAATTGATAAAAATTAAAAAGGATAAAATAATAATATATTTAAAGTTATAGGGACGAAAGAGGAAAAAAAAGAAGAAAAGCCGGTAAGCGTGACACAAAGTCACCTTTTTTTTTAATACGTTTTTATAATATAGATATAGATATAGATGAGCCCCCATAAAAAAATGTTTGTTCATTAGCAATGAATTGTAAACTCTAGATATACAGACAAATTGTAGAGAATTACCCAACCAAGTCAAATTTGTTTTGTCCATTCCTTGCTTTGTCTTGTACAGTTGTACTACTAATTTTAGCGTACATCTATATATTATCCAACAATATTACTGTCACATAAAAAAATATTATATAATACTTACATACTCACACATACATACTGTGATTCCTCGCGTGACATGTGAAACCTGCAGTATATATGTGTGCGTATGTAAGTATTATGTGACCCTTTTTATATGATAGTAACATTATTTTATATAGCCGTCCTTCCAAAGTTGGAGAACAAATATTTTGTTCCCATTTTTTCTGTTTTCTTTGTGTTCCCCCACTTAAATTTTGATATCTAGCATCTTACTTAATTTTAGAGTTAATTGGTGTTAAATAAAAAATTGGTGTCAAAATTTAAGTGAGAACATAAAAAAACAAAAAATAGAAACAGAGGATCAGCTCTCCCAAAATTGAATTGGTAGGTTGTATTTTCCGTCATTTCAAAGCTTTCAGCTGTTGGGCCTCAAATCATGTAAGCCTCAAAATAGGACTACAGTCCTTTACTCTTATTTTAAGGCATAAATTCCAAACTTAAGTTCTTAGTTATTGTGGTGAAAGTAAAGGTGGTGGTGGCAGTGAGCAGTGATTAATGGCGATAGTTGTATTTATATATTATTATGGCAATTTCTCCATGTCCATTCATTGATTTGACATATCCTTTGTTTATCCTTTTGCCACTTGTCGTCTATTATTATGTGGCTTTTAAGGACTAACCAAATTGCTTGTCGGATCTTACATTAGGTCATTGTGGTTGGCAGTCGAAAGATTCGTGGTTAGCGCAATAAAAGAGAAAATGAAGGTAGAATCATTTCGTTGGCTCTGGCTCTGGCTCGCAATATTAGACAACTTTAGTACTACTAATTGACTTAAAAAAACATAAAGATAAAAGTACTCACGTCCACCAAAATTACTGAGCAGTAGTAGTACTTAATTATCACTACTCAGTAATAATATCATTATAATAATAAAATTGTGATAGTAATCTAAAAATCGTTATGTCACTTAGCATTAATTTAATTAAGACTTTCTTATAAAAACAATAGGTAAATTTCGTCATAATATACAAATAAAATGGAAATATGTATACTTGTATCAGCTAGCCCAGGCCCTGGGAGATATAAGTGGGATTAATGCAAAAAGAGACAAAGTTGAATTTAGTTAGCATCTACCATTCGGGGCCTTGCGGCCGGCTTCTTGATGCTCTAGCTACCAAGATAATTAACCACCATTACTATATATATACAAATTAATTGTGACAGAGATTAATCAGCTATATATAGAATCATGCATGGCGATAATAAAATCAAATATTTCTTTAGATTGATATTACATTTTGTAAAATGATGCTTATGCTAATTTGTAGACATGCAATAAGTGTTCATCAACATATATAATTAATACAGCTTCAGTTTTCATGTTTTTAAAATAAAGCTGAGCTACCAAAACACAAAACTTGACTAACTGTTGATAATTGATGGAACTGCAAATAATACAAACGAGTCAATATATACATACGTACGGGAACCTAATTAACTAGCTAGCCTCCGGCTATGACGACCAAATAATTTAAAAGTTTAAAAATTTTACAAATGAAAGGTGGGAGAGCTGATCCTCTGTCCCCAAATTCTGTGTTTCTTTGTGTTCTCCTATTTAAATTTTGACATGTCCTTTTATTTAATTTTAGAATTAATTAGTGTTAAATAAAAGACTAAGTGTTAAAATTTAAGTGGAAAGACATAAAAAAATAAAAATATTAGGGATGGAAGATCTGATCTCGAAGGGCGGCCTATGACCAATGATATTGTTACTAACAACGTAATAATTAATGGAGTAATAAGTTTACAATAGATTCTTGAATTTGGACTTATTTGCCGCATTGGTAATTAACATGCATGCTTTTTGTCTTTGTAATAGCAACAGCTGGATCACTGGCTTAGTGAAGAAACTGAATTAGTGGAGTCTGGAGATAACACATGAAATAAAATTTTAATATAAATGTATCAAGTTTGTTACCATCGACCAAAGTTAGTAACTTTTATAAATTAATATTCGATACATTAATAATTTTTTTTAAATAATTATTTTTCTTAGTCTCGACTTGGGTCATTCTGACTTGGGCTAATGGGATCAATTAATAATTTCAATTAAATAATAATTTTTAAAAAGACCCTTATATAAATATATGGTCCCATCAAAATCATAAATTAATAATTCTTTTAAATTACAAATATATATAGGGTAATCTTTTAAAATATGATTCTATTTTCGTTTGTTTTGTCTTGAAATTCAAATCTAATTGAATTTCATCCTTAATTTTTTTCATTACGTCAAAAAGTTTAGGTGTTGCATTCTTGAATTGTAATAAAAATTTGTGAAGATTTATTGACGCTATTAGTGCTTCCTTTGGCGTTATTGGCTCCAAAGGTATTGTATCATCCTCATAAGTATGATACATTAATTTAATAAGTATGATACATTACATCAAAAAAAGTATGATATAAACATCCATAAAATGCAATAATTTTAATGTAATTAAATTTATGTTCACCGAATAGAAAAACACTCTTTAAATTAATAAATAATTAATTTATCGATTAAATAATAACTCTCTAAATTAATAAAAATTTTCAATCCCAACAGTATTAGTTTAGAGGTTCTATTGTATTAACTTAACCAACTACTTGCATTCAAAAATGAACAAAAATTAAATGAACACATAATAATTGTAACAAGGATTTGACACGGGTAGTCACTGTTCTTAAGATGTTAATTTCTTCTTATCAAAATTGATTTGCTAAAGGCTTCTAGCAATTCACCTCCAGAATATATGTCAAACCTATACTTATTCTCAGGCTCAGTTTCAAAACTGATAAAACTGAATTGTGAAGAATGCATCAGTTTACAAAGTAAATGATGTAATGATCACAGATCAGTTTATGACAGTTTCAAAATTCTTTTATATCCATAATGATGAAGAGTGCTTCTAGGGCGACCGGCCAATTTTTTTTAATTTTTTTTTTAAATTTTTATAACTCCCAAATAATTTATAAGATTTATTGGAACTAAATTTTTTACAAAATCCATTGATTTGTATGTCATTTGGATACATGTAAAAAACAGAGCTGTACAGATTGTGCAGCTCTGTTTTTTACATGTATCCAAATCACTCGATTTTGTAAAAATTTTAGTTCCAATAAATCTTATAAATTATTTGAGAGTTATAAAAAAAAATAAAAAAATTGACCGGTCGCCAGAAACCGGTCCCCCTAGCATTTCTAAATGATTAAACACATAAATGAAGTCTATTAATTTGGTTCAAGCTAAAAAAATAGGCTCTTGGCTCCTAGCGACGATGTGCACGTGCAAAGTGCGCCTAAAGCACCATGCAACCTGGCCCCCGAGTCGCGGACAAGTGGTGCTTTGCACCACGTCATTGTGACCAAATTCAAGCCTTTTCTTTAATACTACAAGTGAATTAACTATTCCACTTATATTTATAAAGTATTAAATAGTTTTATTCCTTCACAATGTGGAACTTAAAGAAAATAGTTTTCTTAAACAATAATGAACCTTTTCATATACTCCACTTTGGATATAATTAAAACACAATATATAATTTCTACTTGAACCATATATTGCTCTTTATTAATCTCCTTGTAATATACTATCAAATACATTTTTAATTTAATATAAATTCAATCAATTAATGGGTCTAAATTAATCCCAAAATTGATCAAAACTCATATAAGAAAAGCTGCAATTAAAAAAAATATGTTGCTTTTATGTATTAATATATTAAATTTAGTATATCAAAATATTTATTTGTTAAGTTTTTTATAATTGTACAAATATCAATATTTAACTTAGTATTAGATATTCAAATATTATATTTGTACTAAATCATTATAAAATAATAATTTATTGATTCAACTAAATATATATCTTTACAAACAAACGTAATTTTATCGTATTTAAATTTTAATGAAATTCTTAACTATAAGCACACATATACAGCTAACGCGTACTAACTTATGTAGCAAACTTAATTCATTTTTAGACTTGACTTTTTTTTTATTTTAAACATAGTAAATGATATTTGAGACTCTCATTTTGGGATAGTCTCAAATATCTTTTAGTTACTGCAAGTTCTTTCATTGCTCCCCTTGGTGTTTCTCTACAATATGGCAGCAATTCAGACATATGGTGTATTCATTCATAATACGCATA
Organism: Panax ginseng; assembly: GCA_020205605.1. Taxonomy (NCBI): domain Eukaryota; kingdom Viridiplantae; phylum Streptophyta; class Magnoliopsida; order Apiales; family Araliaceae; genus Panax; species Panax ginseng. The sequence goes on from CM035132.1 coordinate 30,282,079, forward strand.
CAAGTCACCAATGTTGTGGGTACAGCCTACAGCCTGCAATCTCTTCAAATTATATTCAAATTATATATAACTGTCTATAACCCAGCCAACAAGCTCTTAATTTTCTGTCTCTACATATGTATATTTCACTGTTTACAAACCAAAGATTCTCCCCTAAATAATTTTGGAAGTTAGCATCCAAAATCCTCTAACCTCTTCCTCTTATTGTCACATGCGATTTTATATGCTAATAATCTGACATTTCTGCTAAACAATCTTAAGACATTAGGTGAGATAAGGAAAAAAATTTCTAAACAGATGCGCGTGGAAAATTAAATATTTTTCATCTAAAATTTCTAAATAAAATTTTTCTCATTTAACCTTTGTTTTATCTTTTAATATGATTTGCGGTTTGATGACAATATTGTACTAAAATTGTAACACCTCAGTCTCATATCGCAAGATGTGAGAAAATTTGGTTGTATATAAAGAATTAAGTTACTAACAATAGTAACTTTAGTTATGATCTTTTGGGTGAGCCAGAAAATACTATAAAGTTAATAATTTTAAGGCATCGTCGTTTGGATGAATTTAACTCTATATTTATTTCGACTTGAGATTTGACCCAAAATTTGTTTGGTTTCAAAAATAGATCCTTTCTTGACAACCACTGAATAGCTAATAGTTAAAAATGATAACAAAAACAAAAACCACACTGATAACAAGAGGCTAATAGCTAAAAATGGAACAAAAACCACTGGATATGGTACATACCTGATTACTCAAAGCTTCAAATAACTCTGATTGATTTCATCTTGTCGGTTCAGAGGCACATACTTCCACATGTAGCACTACTGGCTCATGCATTTATTAGGTAGGGAGATCAAACATACCTAATTAATCAAAGCTTAAAATAGCTGTGGCTCATGCACTTGTGTCATTCCGCATCTATCTTGTGTTTTGGTCCCAAGAACTATTATTGAAATAAATAATCAAATAAGTGGAATTTAATCAAAAGCAGAAAATTTCAAGTATTCAATTGAATATTTAAATATTTGATAAATTGAAAGTGCTTACATAATTCTTATCATAATCTCACGAGAAATAGCTCCCCCCCTTCTATATATAAATTTTGTCACCTGGTGCCTCTCTAAGCACTTCAAAGGCTCACAGCCTTCTCTCAACTCTCAACAGAATTTGATCAGCCATGGCAATTCCAGGGTCTGCCATTAGACTAAATCCATCTATTTCTCCATGCCTGAAAACAACAGGACTAAGCCATGGTGCGAGAAAACAGGTCAGTGCATGCGATCATATAATTCCTGGTTCATTTGTCGTTCCCTCCATTGGGTTTTTCCTTTACACGACTCTCATTCTGAACATGAAACTATCTAATGGTGTCTAAAATTCATTTTATCGATCTGGATCTAATGGTGTCTGGATAGGTCATTAGAATGGACATGAAATTTACTCAAGTGAGCTGTTTGATCTGGTTAAAGCTGGAAGTTTCCTAAGTTAATGTTTTAGACCACATAACTCCCTTTAGTGTATTAAAACAAAATAAAAGGCCAATTCTTAGCACTGAAGTGAATGATCTATAGCATCATCAATTATGAATTAAATAGTATTTCATAATTCATTGGGTTGTTTAAAGATTGTGCTTTTGCTATTTTTGATGTCTTATGAACTGCTTCCAGTTCTACTTAAAAGCTTCTGCTGGTAGTCCTAATGGTGAGGAAGGGAAAATGATGATAAGGAAAGAGAAAGACGGTTGGAAGATTGATTTCTCAGGAGAAAAGCCACCTACACCATTACTGGATACAATTAATTATCCAGTACATATGAAAAATCTTTCGACAGAGGTACATGATTCTGCATCGCAGTGGATCGTGTGCGTTTGTGGGTTAATTTTTTACAACTGGTTGAATGCTTCCTCGAATTTTGTTTCTTTTAACAGATATAGTTTCATATTCATGTAAATGTTTTTACAGGACCTTGAACAATTAGCAGCAGAACTTAGAGCAGATATTGTGTACACTGTAGCAAAAGTAGGTGGGCATCTAAGTGCAAGCTTAGGAGTGGTGGACTTGGCCGTGGCTCTCCACCATGTTTTCAACACCCCTGAAGACAGAATCATTTGGGATGTCGGCCATCAGGTGAGAATTTCTAATTTACAGGTTTAAATATGGTCGTAGAATTTGTTTGTTGAGTTTATTGTTTGTTATGTGTATTATATACGCATTCATGTTTTAGAATTAAGTTCTGACAAAGCGACAATTTTGCAGGCGTACGCACACAAAATTCTGACAGGAAGGAGGTCTAAGATGCACACTATCAGGAAAACTTCAGGACTAGCTGGATTTCCTAAAAGGGATGAAAGCATTTATGATGCTTTCGGTGCAGGGCATAGTTCTACAAGCATCTCTGCTGGTCTTGGTATAGTTTTCAGCTCTAGTTTATTTTGATGTTTTTAAAGTTGGACAGATAAAGAGGAATCCCAAAGTTAATTTTTGTATTAAAAAAATTCAATAGGTATGGCAGTTGGTCGAGATCTTTTAGGGAAGAACAATAATGTTATTTGTGTCATTGGAGACGGAGCCATGACAGCAGGACAAGCATATGAGGCCATGAACAATGCGGGGTTCCTTGATTCTAACCTGATTGTTGTTCTAAATGACAATAATCAAGTATCCTTACCCACAGCTACTCTTGACGGTCCAGCAACTCCTGTTGGAGCACTCAGTGGCGCATTAAGCAAGCTCCAGGCAAGCACCAAATTTAGGAAACTCCGTGAAGTAACAAGAGTAAGCCTGTGATCCTTCCTTTCGTCACTTTCTACCTTATACATGCCTCAAACATTATATTCCAATAAGTCAAAGAGAGATCTGATTGAAGTTTTGTTTTATATCTTTAGAGCATAACAAAGCAAATTGGATCCCAAGCTCATGAAGTTGCAGCGAAAGTGGATGAATATGCCAGGGGTATGCTTAGTGCTCCCGGATCTACTCTCTTTGAAGAGCTTGGATTATATTACATTGGTCCGGTAGATGGGCACAATCTCGAAGATCTAGTTACCATTTTCGAAAAAAGTAAAATCAATGCCTGTACCAGGGCCAGTTCTGATCCATATTGTAACAGAGAAAGGGAAGGGTTATCCCCCAGCTGAGGCTGCAGCAGATAAGATGCATGGTAAGGCAGATAAACCCCTATTCCAGTTTAGTGTAATCCAGTTGAGTTTTTCAATTTCACAAGTAACATCTTGATTATTTTTTTCTCATTCCAGGGGTCGTAAAGTTTGATCCTGAAACAGGAAAGCAATCTAAGCCAAAATCTTCTACACTTTCATATACTCAGTATTTTGCTGAAGCACTGATAAAAGAAGCTGAAGTAGATAATAAGATTGTAGCCATCCATGCAGCAATGGGTGGTGGGACTGGGCTTAATTATTTCCAGAAGAAGTTCCCAGACCGCTGTTTCGATGTAGGTATTGCTGAACAGCATGCTGTTACATTTGCAGCAGGTTTAGCCACAGAGGGTCTGAAGCCATTCTGTGCGATCTATTCATCATTCCTGCAACGAGGCTATGATCAGGTGAGTCATCAGTCATAATGATAGATGATTTCATTAATTGATAAGTTGTATCTGTCTTCATTATGAAATTCCAGACTAATTCATTAAATGGATATCTGTGAAAGGTCGTCCATGACGTGGATCTTCAGAAATTACCTGTTCGCTTTGCAATGGATCGAGCTGGTTTAGTTGGAGCAGATGGACCTACCCATTGTGGAGCATTTGACATTGCATACATGGCTTGCTTGCCAAACATGGTCGTAATGGCTCCATCTGATGAAGCAGAGCTCATACACATAGTTGCAACAGCAGCAGCCATTGACGACAGACCGAGCTGCTTCAGGTTCCCTAGGGGTAATGGAGTTGGGGCAGTTCTTCCTTTTAATAACAAGGGAACACCAATTGAGGTTAGTATTTAAGATAGCCAGCTTACAGATTAGCTCAATGGAGAATTATTAAGAACAAAAAAGTAATTAGTTTTTTCTTTGATCATTTACAGGTTGGAAAGGGAAGAATACTGATGGAAGGCAGTAGAGTTGCAATTTTGGGATATGGTTCCATAGTACAACTATGTGTAGAAGCTGCAGGATTGCTGAAACTCCATAAAATATCCATAACAGTGGCTGATGCTAGGTTCTGCAAGCCATTGGATGGCGAACTAATTAGGAGATTGGCCCATGAGCACGAAGTCTTAATTACAGCAGAGGAAGGTTCCATTGGAGGTTTTGGATCTCATGTAGCCCATTTTCTGAGCTTGAATGGTATTCTGGATGGACCCCTCAAGGTAATTTAGTTTCATGTTCAAAGCAAGCACCTTTCTTGAGCAAATCTTTCTTGACTTGATGCTGATATATACTATGGAACTTCCTGCAGTTAAGATCAATGGTACTTCCTGATAAATATATTGACCATGGATCACCGCAAGATCAGATTGAAGAAGCAGGTCTCTCTTCCAGACATATCTGTGCAACAGTCTTATCGTTACTGGGAAAACCAAACGAGGCCCTTATGTTTAAATAAATCCTCATCTCACTTTGTTTTAGCTGTCTGGACGGGGACAGATAATTGAGAAAGATCTCAATTATGACACAGTAATATGAGTATCACCTAGCTAGCTGTACTAAGAAATAGTTGGCGTGCGTGATGTACAATTCTATCTCCTCTCTTAATGTAACATATGTGCCACATTTATAAGAAACAGGCATAATTGCTAGTATGATTGGCTCAGTCGATCGCATCATTAATAATATTATTCGGTTTACCTACTAGACCACCAATGTAAGTTCACTGGAACTGAATAAACCAAAAAACAGACTTATTTTCTTGTATTGGGTTCGGTTTCTTTTTCTTTTCTTAATTGCATCTTCTGATAACTGAGAACCACACTTAATCCCAAACCAACATTGACCTACAAATACACATTTGGCTAACCTAATATGAGATATGAAGAACCAACATCCAAGGATCAAAAAGCAATGCCACTACGAATGCTTCCCCAAGCCAGTTATCCCTATAACATCTTTTCAGACACCTCTAACTTCAAATTCAAGGATTGTTAGGTCATGTTCATATTTGTACCAAAATTAAAATCAGAATCAAAAGAGCTTTCACCCTTCTATTCCATATGAGTTTTTGTTCTCGTTAAGTTCTTCTTTGGACATATGAGTTATAGATGTGTCTCCCCATCAAAAGTCTTCACCCTGACAATGTCTTCCGCCCGGATCGGCTTGCAGGCCTTGGATCATGGTTTCGTAGACTTTCCTGTTTTATGGTTGTTATTCTAGTAACTCTTAGAAGCTGTTATGACAAGAAATTTTTGTTATCATTATCAATCCAATTCCTTTTGCTGCATCTACTAAATTTAGACCTGACATAGCCGATGCCAAAGAGTGGGTCTGACCGAGAAGAGAACCATGAAAATGAGATTTTGTCCTTAAACTTACTCTCACATCTTTCTGCATCTCCACAAATCTGGATGCAATTGCATATTGTTGGAATTGACTCGTACTTTTGCGGGTTCGACGAATGACTACTACGACTAAGACGGAGTAAAAAACGGATAAAACCGAATAACCGAACACAACCAAAATTTTTTAACCGAATTATTTCGGTTATTCGGGTATTCTCCTCAATTCGGTTATTACCGAATTAATATTCGGTATTCGGGTATAAATACGGTTAGTGAAATATTGGTATTCGGTTAACCGAATACCTGAATAGATTTTTAAAAAAAGGCCTAACCGAATACTCTTTAATTCTTAAGAGTTAAGACTTCAGTTACTTACTTTACCCTCACTCTCTCAGACCTAACCTAAGTACTCTCGACTATTTTTCTCTTCTCTTCACAGCCAAATCCGAAGTTCGTTTTCTGATTTACGGAGAGCAAAGTTCGGGGGCTTTGGGGTTATGATCTGGTATGGAGGTTTACTTGGGGTCCGTTATCCGTGGATGTGGCAACAATCGAAGCCTGGAGGATTCTTCATGAATTATTTCCAGGTACGTCAAACGGGAGTAGACTCTTGATCACCACTACCAGAAGGGGTCATGTAAATGCTTTCCCAAATTGTTATATTCACGAGAAGAGATGTAAGACCCCAACTTATTATAAATAAAATTGAATCTCCTCTATTCATTATCTTGAAATAATAAGGAGTTAATTTGATATAATGATTTGGTTATGGGTGAAATGTGCAAATTTTGCAAAATAAGCAAGTGGTTATAAAATATTCATTTTTGTCGGAAAATATTCGTTTGGTCGTGAAATATTCTTGTTGTCGGGAATATTAAATGCATTTTGAACAACTATTTGTGGCCCCATATGTAAGAATAGCTGTCGGATGAAGAAAAGCGATAAGTTTGAGTTTTTATAAATAACGACATAATTATTCTGAATTAACAACTTTGTTGGATTACCTGGTGGTTAAAATACAGTAATACACGTGGTTGCACAGTAGCACACGGTATTGCACAGTATTTTTTAATTATTGATTCTTACGTAAGAAGACACTACTCAATAATTGTTATAGTAATTACTGTTCAATATTTTATTTTATTGATTCAATAATTGTTGCGTTGATATTTTATATTATTGTTGTTTAAATAATTGTCATTACACAGTATTTCCCATTATCAAATCAATAATTCATATTATTTGAATAATATTATTAGATAGCATTATTGGTAATGTCTAAGGAAGTTCTGTCTAGGAAAGGGGTTTGGTCACCTAATTGCGTGCCAGTAAGGAGAAATCTTTATCGGAAAGCCCCCTCTTTCTTGGGAATGACCTCGTTGTCATAATTGTGATTCTGTAATATTATTTGTGAATAATTAATTATTGATTTATATGATAAGAAAATATTTATTTTATGTGGATGGATAGGGAAATATTTATTTTGTGTGGATATAAATGAAGAAATTAATGTTGAGGTATTTTATCAATATCTTGTCGGAATGGAGGTATTAAAAATCGTCCGTATGTGGATTTCAGATATTTTCTGTTTGAAATTTGAAAAAACTTTCTTCTGAAAAGTTGTAGAGAATTCAATTTCTTATAGAATGGACATAAAATTCGTATTTTTCTGATAAAGGGCTATTTATTAGGAGTTATTGAAGTTTCAAAAATTAAAAGTTTTTATTAAAATTATGGGTGGGACCCACTTTTGTTTTTGGTTAAAACATGTGCTGGAAATTTTTTCAAAGGTGGAGGGCTGGTGGTTGGTCTTGGTAGGTGGCGTAGAAGGAGTAAAAAAAATAATATTATTTTATTAATTTAGTCTCCTTTGGCGTTCTAGCATTTTCCTATAAATAGGGTGCTTAGTTAGAATTGAAAATCACACCAGAAACAAGTTTTTTCTCACTATATATATATATTATCGAGCGTATTTTGTTTGTATTTAGATACTTTGAGAGTTGCTATTCAGTGCAAGTTTCCTTCAACATTTCATCTGATATTCCAGTCAGAAGTACTGTTCTTTAGGATGTTATTTTCTTCGTAAATGATATTATTTTCTTTAATATCATTATGCTGAAATATTGATATGAATTTTATTGTGGAATTTCTACCTTATTGTGTATGGGTTACTATTCACGTATACGACACTATTCATGTATACGACACTCACAAATACGACACTATTCACTAAAAAATATAATTTTCTCTTCTTTGTCCCAGATGTCTATTATGGTTACTATCTTTGATTGTATCCATGTTTTGATTTTCATTTTTGAATTTTACTCTATTATGGTTTATTATGGAGTATTTTTAAACTTGAATTATCTAAAGTACGAATCTCTGATCTTTGTCCTTTTATCTCACTGGATTCGTTCTTTAAAATATTTTTCATCATCCTCAGTCCTTAATGGTGATACTTGATGAATATCTTTGGCCTGTAGTGTAAAGATGAATGATTACTTGATGAATATCTTTGGCCTGTAGTGGAAAGATGAATGATTACCTGATAAATATCTTTGGCCCGTAGTGTAAAGATGAACAGGTGTTGAGATGAACATGACCAACTGGTGATACAAATGAATATCTTTGGCCCGTAGTGCAAAGATGAATATTTGATACAAGATGTATATTGATTGATGTTATAGGGATAAAATATTGATGATGGGCTTTTAAATTCATAGATGATAGTAGATTTCATTCTCTACTTAACTCTTCTAATGAATTATTGTTTCCGCTGCAGTTGTTGATCTAAAACTTGTTGTCTATTATATTCTATTAGATTTTTCCCTGTTGAAGACTAAGGATAATTTGTTGTATATCATCTTAGTCATAATATTATTTACTGGGCTAGTTGAGCTCACTCTTTTTCTTTTTGTTCCATTTTTCTTCTCAGGAAGCGAGAATATAGCAGAAAGTAGTCGGGGTGTGGAATGATGGTTCTAGACAGTTGTTTAGCAGTCCTTACTAATTTGTAAAATAGTGTATCAATAATTGTAATGAGGACTTTATCTGAGTATGGATATTATCTAGAAGACAATATTTGTATTTAAACTTACAATTTATGTGTTGTCGTATTTTGCACGACAATTGTATTAATGAAGTTGTAGTTATTTATGTACCATGTATTTGGCGACTCAGAATGGGTGATGTATACCTATTTTGGGGGCGTCACAAGAGAGTTTTAAGTGATGAAGAAGCATGTGAGCATGGTTTCGGATCTTGATGGTTGCGGATGTCCTGGGGGTTTTGGAAGATGGTCCTCTGCTGAAGATGATCTTGAAAGCATGTGAGCATGGTTTCCCCAAATTGTTATATGTATTTCTTGCTATATGTGTCTTTAATCAATTCTTGTTTGCTCTTGCCAGAACATGGGTTTATTTGGCCTATTGATTTCGGATGTTCGATCTTTAGCCCATTCGATGGTTAGGGCTTCCACTGATCTGTTTTGGATCCGATCAGTGCTTTGTTGATTTTATTGATTATCCTATTCATGGCTAGATTTGGTATTCGGTTGTTGATCGTTGGTAATTAGTGATTGAAAACTATAGTTTGCTTTGCCAATTTGAAATGAATTTTTTTTTGTTTGATAAAATGGAAATTATTTTCTGTTATTAACCGAAATAATTGAATTTTCAATTCGATATTTGATAATTTGGTCTAAAATTCGGATAGTTATTCGGATAGTGCAATTTCAAAGATTTCGGTATTCAGTTATATCCGAATAAGTTGTTTGGTTCAGATATAACCGAATTGTTCACCCCTAACTACGACAGGGTAGTCGGTATACATCACCCATCTTGAGTCGCCAAATACATGGTACAGAATACAAATAAAAACTTAATTATACAACTGTCGTGTAAAATACGACAAAACATAAGCTGATAGTTTTAACATGAATATTGTCTTCTAGACAATATCAACACTCAATGGAGTCCTCATTATAATTATTATCACACTATTTCACAGAATAGTGAGGACTACTAAAGCCACTTATCCTGGACCATCACTCTATTCCCCGACTCGTCCCAGCTATATTCTCATTTCCTGAAGAGAACAGTGAAAGAAAAGGGTGAGCTCAACTAGCCCAGTTAGAAATATTATGACTAAGATTATGCATAATAAATTATCCTTGGCCTTCAAAAGTATAACAACTGATAGAATACAATAGACAACAAGTTTTAGATTAACAACTGCAGCGGAATAAACAATCCATTAGAAGAGTCAAGTAGAGCATGATATCTACGATCTTCTATGATTTAAAAAGTTTTTCATCAACTTTATCGCTGAGACTCAGCTTAATAAATAAACCACATCATCGAATCATCCCTGCACTACGGGCCAAGGATATTCATGTAATCATCAATGGTCATGATTATACCGAATAATCCCTGATCATAATCATACCAACAACTGTCCATCAATGCACTACGGGCCAATGATGACTTTTACCACATCATTTGTAACATTATGAGTAATGATTATACCAAATGATCCCTGGTCATAATCATACCAATCAACAGTCCATCTATGCACGTAAGTCAAAGATGACATTCATCACAATATAAGCATGAGGATGATGGCAATGATATAAGCATTAATCAAACAAAATCAAGGATAAATATTAAAGACTTTAAAAATTTATCCAAAATTTAAAAATATCTAAATTATCAACATGATACTGCTTTGTGGAGTAAAATTCAAGAATGATATTGTATCAAAAATGATTTGAACCGAAAAGAAATCAATTTTTATCATGAATAGTACTCCAGGTGAATAGTACCCCGTGAATAGTACTTCGAGAATAGTACCCCGTAAATAGTACTTTATGAATAGTACTCATGAATAGTATTTTGTGAATAGTACCCGTGAATAGTACTTCGTGAATAGTACTCATAAAAGGAAAATACAAAAGAAAATGATATTCTATGATGAGTACAAAAGAAATGATATCTCATACGAGTATAATAGAATATATGAAACTGTAAATGGATTTTCACCCGCCATGCGGTAATCCACGTAGACAGATCATTTCCACAATTTAATAAAGAATGAATACGAAGGGTCATTCACCATGCATGAGGTAGTCCGCGTAGACATGTTATTCCAACAGAATAATAAAGAATGGAACAACAGAAGAATTTCACCATACATGCGGTAGTCCGCGTAGACAGGTTATTCCAACAAAATAATAAAGATTGGAATATCAACCCTTTCGAGTATTGAAAGAAAATAACTCTCTTCATGAATATGAAAGAAATAATACCCCTTACGACTATTGAATGAAAATAATATTCCTACGAATATTGAACGAAGATAATATTCATACGAATACGAAAAATAATATCAGTTCAGAATATGAAATAAATAATACCTCTTACCTCAGAAGAAGATTTGGATCTTTGGAATAGTGAAGTAGCAGACTTTCTTCTTCTTCTCTCTATAGCTTCTCTCTCTATAATTGCTCTTGTGAGTCTTAGTGAATTGGTGAGAATGAAGGAAGAATGAGCTTCTATTTATAGGAAAATATAGTTTCGATAATTGCACGTTTTGGAGCTCAAAATATTACAATATAATACTTCATCTTTTCCTTCATTTTTAATTTAGTCCTGCAAGTATTATCAAACTTTCACCACCTCCCCTAATAGTATATCATGTGAATCAATAGTACAATCATGTGACTCAATAGTTTTATACATGTGAAAAAAATAATTATAGTACAGTACCTTCATCTATACCTCTATTTTTAATTTAGTCATGCAAGTATTATCAATCTTGCACCACCTCCCCTAATAGTACATACATGTGAATCAATAGTACACACATGTGAACAAATAGTTATAAGCATGTGAATTAATAGCAATTAATTGCTCATTTATCCGATTAATTACCCGATTGGTCAATTTAACCTCCAGAAATCAATTATTATCGAAATAATTGTCGATTTCCACCAACACTAATAATCCCAACACAATAAAAATATTTTTATCAACAATTTCATTTTTTGAATTTTTAAAGTTTGACTTTTTCTGAAAAAGTCAATTGTTGACTTTTTGACCAAAAAGTCAACCCCAGTAAATTTTATGTTTATAGTCTATTTTTACTAATTTTATCGTTCCGGACTCAAATAGCACGTCCACGTCTCCAAATTCAACTCCGAGCTCAAATTTGATTTTTAATAACATTAATCATTAATATTATAACTCACAATATTAACAACCAGATCGTTCCTAGGAAAGAGGGGGCTCTCCGATAAGGATTTTCTCCTATTATGGCAAGCGCAATTAAATAACCTAACCCCTTTCCTCGTATGTAACTTTCTAGACATTGTCAATAATGCAAATAATAATATGAACAACTTGTCATCTCAATTATTGATTTAATAATATAAAATATTGTGACAATAATTGAATAAAACTGAGTGACTTCTCACGTAAGCATCAAAGATACTACACAATACCGTGTGCCACTATGCAACCACGCTTATTACTGTACTTTTATCAATCTAACCATTTACTAAATAGAATAATAATTATAAAAATTGAATACTTTCACTTCGTAAAATTCGGGGTCTTACAATCTCCCCTCCTTATGAAATTTCGCCCTCGAAATTTACGTACCTGGTAGTTCGAAGAGATGAGAATACCTTGCTTTCTTTTCAGATTGTACCTTCCCGGTTATTTCCTCGGTATCATAATTTTCCCATTACTCATCTCCTGTATTTCAGATATCATTCTAGAATACATCTTCAAAACAAAGGTTAATTGACATATCACAATTTGTCAACTTATCAAGTAAACAATTTCAGCTTAGGTAAGTCACACACTAGCGAAGTATATTACTCATCTCTCCCCTCCTAGTTCTAGACTCATATCTCCGCCAGCGACCATATCCCTAAGCTTTGATACCAACTGTGACGCCCCCAAAACAGGTATACATCACCCATCTTGAGTCGCCAAATACATGGTATAGAATATAAATAAAAACTTAATTATACAACTGTCGTGTAAAATATGAGAAAATATAAGCTGAGAATTTTAACACGAATATTGTCTTCTAGACAATATCCACACTCAATGGAGTTCTCATTACAATTATTATCACACTATTTCACATATAGTGAGGACTACTAAAGCCACTTATCCAGGACCATCACTCCATTCCCCGACTCGTCCCAACTATATTCTCATTTCCTGAAGAGAACAGTGAAAGAAAAGGGTGAGCTCAACTAGCCTAGTAAGAAATATTATGACTAAGATAATGTAGAATAAATTATCCTTAGCCTTCAACAGTATAACAACTGATAGAATACAATAGACAACAAGTTTTAGATCAACAACTGCAGCGGAATAAACAATCCATTAGAAGAGTCAAGTAGAGCATGATATCTACTATCTTCTATGATTTAAAAAGTTTTTCATCAACTTTATCACTGAGACTCAGCTTAATAAATAAACTACATCATCGAATCATCCCTGCACTACGGGCCAAGGATATTCATGTAATCATCAATGGTCATGATTATACCGAATAATCCCTGATCATAATTATACCAACAAATGTCCATCAATGCACTACGGGCCAATGAGGACTTTTACCACATCATTTGTAACATTACGGGTCATGATTATACCGAATGATCCCTGGTCATAATCATACCAATCAACAGTCCATCTATACGCGTAAGTCAAAGATGACTTTCATCACAATATAAGCATGAGGATGATGACAATGATATAAGCATTAATCAAACGAAATCAAGGATAAATATTAAAGACTTTAAATTTATCCAGAGTTTAAAAATATCCAAATTATCAACATGATACTGCTATGTGGAGTAAAATTCAAGAATGATATTGTATCAAAAATGATTGGACCAAAAAGAAATCAATTTTTGTCATGAATAATACTCTGGGTGAATAGTACCCCGTGAATAGTACTTTGGGAATAGTACCCCATGAATAGTACTTTATGAATAGTACTCGTGAATAGTATTTCGTGAATAATACTTTGTGAATAGTACTTCGCGAATAGTACTCATAAAAGGAAAATACAAAAGAAAACGATATTCCATGACGAGTACTAAAGAAATGATATCTCATACGAGTATAATAGAATATACGAAACTGCAAATGGGTTTTCACCCGCCATGTGGTAATCCACATAGACAGATCATTTCCACAATTTAATAAAGAATGAATACGAAGGGTCATTCACCATGCACGCGGTAGTCCGCGTTGACAGGTTATTCCAACATAATAATAAAGAATGGAACAACAGAAGAATTTGACCATGCATGCGGTAGTCCGCGTAGACAGGTTATTCCAACAAAATAATAAAGATTGGAATATCAACCCTTTCGAGTATTGAAAAAAATTAACTCTCTTCATGAATACGAAAGAAATAATACCCCTTACGACTGTTGAATGAAAATAATATTCCTACGAATATTGAACGAAGATAATATTCATACGAATACGAAAAATAATATCTCTTCAAAATATTAAATAAATAATACCCTTTACCTCAGAAGAAGACTGGATACTGAAATAGTGAAGTAGCAGACTTCTCTTCTTCTTTCTCTCTATAACTTCTCTCTCTATAATTGCTCTTGTGGGTCTTAGTGAATTGGTGAGAATGAAGGAAGAATGAGCTTCTATTTATAGAAAAATATAGTTTCGATAATTTCACGTTTTGGGTCTCGAAATATTACAGTATAATACCTTCATCTTTTCCTTCATTTTTAATTTAGTCCTGTGTTGGGTAAAATCGATATACGCACAACACGCAAGTATACGTGGTCAACAAGTAATAAAGTGATGAGTAAAGTATCGTTCCCACAAAGACAAATTAGAAAGAAACTTAACTTACAATTACCAATTTCCTATTAATCCAAATTTTATTAAACTATTCAACTCAATGATTAAAAATTATAGAAACTAAATTAAGAAATAAATAAACTACCACAAAACAATCACCAATATCAAAACCTAGAACTTCAAACAATGAATGGAGAATTAAACTTATGATTTCACCCTAAGCTTCACTCTGATTTCTACACCTTATTTCCAATTCAAAGCACTATCCCAGTTTATTAATCAAGAACACGAATATAGTAATAGCCACCTCTCGATGCACTAATACCATATTAACTTAAATCCACAATTTAGATAGAAACAAGTTAAACACCTTAATCAACTAACTCACTATATCTCTATGTGAATTATAATTAAAGAAGGTTGAAGATTAAGTTCTCTATCCGATTACACGCGATGTCAAATATATCTCTACCTTAACATTCATCAAGATTCTGTTATTCACAAAATTCATGAACACACCCTATATTAACTAAGTCTAGATTCGAATATCCTCTCTCTATTTCATTCAAATCCACAAAGAATTGTTGATCAGGCAGTTCATAAATTCAAGCTCAAATTAATATAGATAAACTGGAAATAGCTTATTGAACTGGAAATCAAAGTTACAAAATCATTGTTTCACTTAAAGATCCATTATAAGCCGAAAAAGTGAATTAGTTTATCATAAATGAAATAACTACTGAATAAATCAAAGATAACATTCTTTCAATTACAAATAATAGTCTAAGAAGAAGAATATTGAAAAACATCCTTCACGTAGGCTAGAATTGCAATTGCCTCAAAAATCTCTCTAAAATCTTCCTCCAATGCTTGCTAAGAAAAACTGGAATTGATTTTCGTAATATGCCTTGTGTGTTGTTTAATTCATCGTTAATGGAGTAATAGATGTCCAACACACAAGTTCCAGTCGAAATTCTCCACTCATTAGAGTCCCTATACTAATCAAACGCTCAAATTCATATCCCAGTAGAGTTCAAAACACAACAGGAGTGTCAGCCAATCGAGACCCCCCGCCCCGGCGGGGGTGTATGCCTTATATGAGCCCGCCCTAACGGGCACCCATTCTGCTTAAGTCGTATGATGACCCCCCGCCCCGGCAGGGGTATACAAGCCAAATAGGCCCGCCTCGGTGGGGGTCTATTCTGCTGAGTGATATTTCTTCCTTCAAGAATTGTTCCAGAAAAGCTCCCAATTGACTCCAAATCTTGTTAAATGCCACATCAACCACCCTACACATAAAAGAACACAAAAACAAATAAAAACGAACATGGACACAAGAAAATAGCAACAATTAAGCGCGAAATGGACAACGATTCGTGGATATTAAATCCACTTATCAAAATCCCCCAAACTTAAACCGTGCTAGCCCTCGAGCACAAAACAAACTACATGCTATGCAATGCGAGGAAATGAGTATGATCTAATCTGTATGCTTACAAATCCAACAATATTACATAATCAAAATTATCTTATCAGCCTCAGAGAAAACAAACAACTCTACAATATTAATCACCCAAACCAATCTACAATTCCGTATTAATTCTCAAATCTTACACCATCATCACTGGTATAGTGTGCGTGTGTGATCAACATCCATGTTAACTGATACAGACTCAATTTCAATACATAACCAATTTCTTAGAAGGAATCATACAGTGCAAACTTAACAATGTCAAAAATAAGCGCATTCCATCTAAAACTAAGCAATAACTATTTCCAGGGGTTCACACATGGTACTTATACTTTATTTATAAATATATTTTTTTACCTTTTCCTTTTTTTTTCCACGGGGGCTTTTTGCTCTTTTCCCGTTTTTTTCTCTTTTTTTTAATCATGACTGTGCAATGTCTCATTCCATTAGGCTAACAGTGCTAACTCTTAGCGAGCTTTCAAGCAACGACTCCCAGACCATAAAAGACCTTAGGGCGCTAGGTGTAAAGATAATCTCCTCGGGGCGTACTTGCTCAAGTAACAAAGGCTCTGAAACAAAACTAGCCACGGTATTATTATTATTTTTTTCATATATTTTTTTTCTTTTTTTTACATAAAGCTTATATAACCCACAGTTATTCCCCCAAACTTAGGTTCTTGCCCAATTCTTCGCCTTTACTGCCTATCCTTGTCGTTATGTCATTTACTTTAGCATTATCCTTTAGAAACTATTTATATATCAAATTGAACTTACCGGTCAACAAAGATGTTATTAGCGTGCTAACCTTTTTATACCAGTTTCAAACAAGCGCAAGATTCAATTCATAACAGAAATTATATCATAGTTCTAATAATCAATGTTGTATTGGTTAACTTATTCTCAATCTCATCATTGGCCCACAAATAACATGAACTACAACACTGCTGGACATATGCAAACACAATATTTAACTAATTTTTTTTACTTTTTTTTAATAGATATAACAAAATGCGATCATAACAGAATTAAAAATAATGCAATAATAGAAATATCCTAAGCTGCTATGTATGCATCTAAGCTATCATGCAACTCTGTCAAAACCTATATGCAACATCATAATTCTTAATTACTATGCAAAACTGAAATGCAATGACAAATTTAAACCTAACTAATGACATTATGCATGCAGACAAGAATTTAAATCCCCCAAACTTAAGTAATACAATGCCCTCATTGGATGAATAATCATAATTAAGTGCGTGAGGACTTCCCTGCAAGTGCCTAAGTCTAGGGAGGTGGTGGTTGATCTTCTTCTTCTGAATCACTTGGTGGAAACCTCGACATTGACATAGGCTGCTGATAAGGAAATTGTGTCGCTGGATTGAAGCTCTAAAGCGTCATGTTAAGTGAAGCGAATGACGCGTTCATAGCATTAAACATATGGTCTTGACTCAATGCGAGTCGCCGCATCTCTCGCCGTGCTGCCTTGTTGTGCGCATCCATTTGACGTTGAAATTCAAGGAACTGAAGACTGGATATTGCCTCGGTCTGTGGTATCTGCTCGGTTCCTTGATCTCCCATAGCCTCATCCTCATCCTCCGAGGTGTCTGCAATATCAACTTCGTCCTCCGAAGCCGATGGAAAAATAAAACCCAGTCCTCGATGATGGGAATCGCCCCCGACCCATACTGAATACCGTGCTATCATTCTGGAGTCTAGCAATGAAAGCAGTATCTGTGTGGGCTCATCGTCCGACCATCTCACACCTGCTTGGCGACACAATCCACATATGAGTGATGGGTGTGGCAAACTGTCCGAAAAATTTCCACGTAAGCACCGACGGATGGAGAAACAAATGATGGCCCAGACGTCAATGATGAAATCTTGCACAATCACGTATAGTAGTAACGCCTTCTCTTTGGTCACGTTAGAGGTGTGTTGGGACAGATACAGTTTAGCACATAGGAATGCGTACCAAATTTTTCCAACCGACTGAGACATTTGCTATGGAACACTGTGCCTCCCTTCCGACTTTTGATCCATGTTGTGCCTGGCTTAGTCATTTCCTTGAGTATTGCCTCATAGTCCGGATTAAAATCTCGTAGCTGGGTATATTGGCATTGTCGAGGCACCCGCAGCTGATAATAGGTGTTTATGGCATCGGCACTGAACGGGACTAAGTGACCCCGCACATACGCGTTGAATGGGGTTTTGTCCTCGGCGTTTGCGTAAAATTCCTTAACTATGTTGACCACGGTGGGTTCTGGCTCTTCGGTGAATTTTTTCCAACCCTTCTGATAGATTTGCTGCATCATCTCCCCATCAACGGGATCTGGTGCCAATCCTCGCTCCGGTGTCAGAGCTTTTGTTAGCATATAGTCATACCGGTCGGCGGTGGTGGCACTCATAAATTTCCGGCGATCAAAGGTCCGTGTTGGTTGTGCGGGTCTTAAACTCTCTCCCCTTTGGCTTTTCGATGTTGGTTGCGAAGCCATGTGTTCTCTATTGCTTGTATCACAGTACCTTGCCCGTGAGACCCCGAATTTTATGAAATGAAAGTATTCAATTTTCTTATAATTATTCTATTTAATAAATGGTTAAATTAATAAAAGGTTAAAGTTAAGGGTGATATTTGAAATTTTTTTTAAAGTAAGCAAGTTGTCATAAAATAATCGGTGATAAAAGTACAGTAATACGCGTGGTTGCATAGTAGCACACGGTATTGATTATTGATGCTTAAGTGAGAAGTCACTCAGTTTTATTCAATTATTGTCACAATATTTTATATTATTAAATCAATAATTGAGACGACAAAGTTATTCATATTATTATTTGCAATATTGACAATGTTTAGAAGTTTTGTCAAGGAGAGGTTTGGTCACCTAATTGCACGCCAATAAGAAGAAATCCTTATCGGAAAGCCCCCTCTTTCCTGGGAACGACCTGGTTGTTAAATATTGTGAATTATAATATTAATGATGAATAAGTTCTTGTTGATTAAAGATGAAGTTGATAGTTCCATTGTGTTGGAATTATTAGTGTTAGTGAAAATCGACATTTATTTCGATAATAATTGATGTCTGGAGGTTATATTGACCAATCGGGTATTTAACCGGATAAATGAGCAATTAATTGCTATTAATTCACATGATTATAACTATTTGTTCACATGTGTGTACTATTGATTCACATTCTTGTACTATTAGGGGAGGTGGTGCAAGATTGATAATACTTGCATGACTAAGTTAAAAATGGAGGTATAGATGGAGGTACTATACTGTAATTCGTATTTTTATATGTCTAGAACTATTAATTCACATGATTTACTATTGATTCACATGATTTACTATTAGGGGATATGGTGCAAGTTTGATAATACTTGCATGACTAAATTAAAAATGAAGAAAAAAAGGAAGGTATTATACTGTAATATTTCGAGCCCCAAAACGTGCAATTATCGAAACTATATTTTCCTATAAATAGAAGCTCATTCTTTCTTCATTTCTCACCAATTCACTAAGTCTCACAAGAGCAATTATTATAGAGAAATTATAGAGAGAGAAGCTATAGAGAGAAAGAAGAAGCAAAGTCTGCTACTTCACTATTCCAATATCCAGTCTTCTTCTGAGATAAGGGATATTATTATTATAGTAAGGGGTATTATTCTTTCATATTCATGAAGAGAGTTATTTTCTTTCAATACTCGTAAGGGTTGTTATTCCATTCTTTATTAATATGTTGGAATAACCTGTCTATGCAAAGTACCGTATCATGGTGAAATTCTTACATTATTCCATTCTTTATTATTCTATTGGAATAACTCATGCATGCGGTCTATCGCATGCACAGTGAATTACATGCATGCGGATTACGCATGACACGGGTTCCGTTCTTTATTATTACGTTGGAATATCACATGCATGCGATTACGCATGACTGGTTCCATTCTTTATTATTACATTGGGAATAACTTTCATGCATGCGGTCTATCATCACATGCATGGTGAATTCTCTTTGTTATTCCATTCTTTATTATTACATTGGAATATCTGCATCATGTAGATTATCAGATACATGGTGAATGATCCTTCGTATTCATTCTTTATTAAATTGTGGAAATGATATGTCTCGTGGATTCTACCGTGGGCGGGTGAAAATCCATTTGCAGTTTCGTATATTCTATTATACTAATCTGGGATATCATTTCTTTTGTACTCGTCATGAAATATCATTTTCTTTGGTATTTTTCTGTTACGAGTTACTATTCACGGGTTACTATTTACCCGGTTACTATTCACTCTAGTATTATTCACTCGGGTATTCGGGGCACTTTTCGTGTCGGAGTACTATTCACGAGGTACTATTCACGGGTTACTATTCACCCAAATTACTATTCACCCGAATATTATTCACTCGGGTATTTGGGGTACTTTTTATATCGGGATACTATTCACGAGGTACTATTCCCGAAGTACTATTCATGGGGTACTATTTACTCGAAAAATATATTTCTTTTATGTCCAAATTATTTTTGGTACATGAATATTATTCTTGAATTTTGCTCCACAAAGCAGTATCATCTTGACAATTTGGATATTTTTAAACTCTGGATAAATTTAAAGTCTTTAATATTTATCCTTGATTTCGTTTGATTAATGCTTATATCATTGTCATCATCCTCATGCTTATATTGCGATGAAAGTCATCTTTGGCTTACGTGCATGGATGGATTTATTGATTATTGGTTTTACTGATTGTATATTTTTGGCTTACGTGCAAAGATGGATTTGTTGATTATTGGTTTTATAGTTGTATATCTTTGGCTTACGTGCAAAGATGGACAGGTGTATAACATGATCATAACCACTGGTGATAATAACGAATATCCTTGGCCCCTAGTGCATGGATAATTCGATGATGTGATTGGCAGGATCATGACCATTAGTTAACAGTTGAATGTCTCTGGCCGTAGTGCACTGACAAATAATTGAATGGTATGATCATGACCATTGGTTTTATAGTTGAATATCTTTGGCTCGTAGTGTAAAGGTAGACAACTGATTGGTATGATCATTGTTATTACATTTGAATATCTTTAGCCTTTGGGGTAAGGATATTGAGTAAACGTTCTATTAAGACTTTGTGGCAAGGAGAAATTGTTGATTTACATGATTATAAATATGAATTTTGGATTTAACTATAATCTTTGGTGGTTTAGGTGAAGAAAAGTGATGATAGTTCTTTTTGTCTTGGGTATAACAAAGAACTGTTGTTGAGTATAACATGAATGAAATATTAACGATGGACTTTTAATCTAGAAGAGATAGTTGACATTATGTTCTACTTGACTCTTCTAATGGATTGTTTATTCCGCTGCAGTTGTTGATCTAAAACTTGTTGTTTATTGTATTCTATCAGTTGTTATACTGTTGAAGGCTAAGGATAATTTATTCCGCATTATCTTAGTCATAATATTTTTCTTCGGGCTAGTTGAGCTCACCCTTTTCTTTCATTGTTCTCTTCAGGAAATGAGAATATAGCTGGGACTAGTTGGGGAACGGAGTGACGGTCCGAGATGTTTGCATTAGTAGTCCTCACTATTCTGTGAAATAGTGTGATAATAATTATAATGAGGACTCCATTGGGTGTGGATATTGTCTAGAAGACAATATTCGTGTTAAAACTCCCAGCTTATGTTTTGTCGTATTTTGCATGACTGTTGTATAATTAAGTTTGTAGTTGAGTTCTGTAGTGTTGTATCTGGCGACTCAAGATGGGTGATGTATACCTATTTTAGGGGCATCACATTGCCCCTCCAAACGTGGTTCACACACTTTGTCGAACACTTGGGGTGCACAGATGATTATCCCCCAAACTTGGCAATTGTGTGTGGCAATTATGATGAATGAAGATGAAGAACTTGAAACTAAGGTACTTACTCTCACATGCAAGATGAATTCCCACACTAATACCCCAAATTCGTGGCTTCCTGACTGTTTGCAAGTAATTGATGACTTGTGTTGTGAGGGTGTATTTATATAGAGGTGATGTGATGTAGAGCCATAGTAATAGAGGGGTGATGGAGTGAGGTAGTGGAGTAGTGGGAGGTTGGAGTTATTGATGAAGTAATGGAGAAGTGGTGGAATTGGGAAGGAACCACATAACTGCTGAATAAGTCTGTTGGTTTCCAGGACCCATTTTACGTGGGTATTAAACTTAGACGACCCATACAGCCATGTGCATAGACTCGCTAATTCGATTGGGACCCCAGCCCGTGGGTGCGATTCATTTGGGCATATTTGGCGGTACCTTCTCGCTAAATTCTCTCATTTCTCATCTTTGCTTCATGTTAAACCACTCAATGTTCCTTTTCCCATCCTGCAAGACATGAAACATACAAATTAGTGTATTGTTGATAAAATAGAGTATTGTGGAGAGATTAACAAGACTTTTATTATATAATACTACCTAACAACTTAATAAAAACTATATTCTACAATTATGAATGTAAATACGAGAAATAAACGAAAGATTGGGTTGCCTCCCAATTAGCGCTTGATTTTAAGTCGTTCAGCCTGACAACTCCCTGTTCATGGTACGTCGGATAATGTGATGGCGATGACATCGGTGTTGGACTCGCCACCCCAATAGTGCTTTGAACGTTGACCGTTGACTTTGAACGTTTCTAACGAATTGCGACTATAAAGTTCAACGGCGCCATGAGAAAACACCCGTTTTATAGTGAATGGTCCCGACCATCTCGATTTAAGCTTTTCTGGGAACAATCGTAGCCGTGAGTTGAACAAAAGGATTGATTGACTCGGCTCGAATGTTCGATGCATAATTTTCTGGTCGTGCCATACGGGCCAAAGATTTTCAACAACAGATCATCTTTGCACTACGGCCCAAAGATATTAATATCTCAAAAAAATATATAATCATTTCAAAATTTATATAAACAATAATTATAACCATGTTGATTAATTCACCTTTGCACTTAAGCTAAAGATATTCAATTAAAAATTCAATGGTCATGATCATACCAGTCAACAATTCATCTTTGCACTACTGGCAAAAGATAACCCATAGTCACGATCACACCAATAATCTACCCATCTTTACACTTAAGTTAAAGAGAAATTTCATCATCGGGATTATAAAAATGTTATATACGATAATAAAACAATATGATCAACAACTGCATTTAATTTCAAGAGTAAAATTCATAAATCAATGATTTCATAACATCTTAATCCAAATGTTATAAATCACTTAATAATCTCATAATCTAATATTATTAATATTACCACAATATTTTAATCATTTCTTCAACTTATAAACAATTTATTTTAATTGTTTACACTTTACTAATTAATGCATTTAATCATCCTAAAATGACAAACTCATAAGATTTCATCACCAATAACCAAAACTCTTATCAAAAATCTGCATATACCTTATATAGGATTCCCAAGCCATAAAATTCTATTTTCAAATTTTGTTACTTCACATAACATATTTAATTCATTTACTCATAACTAGTCCATTTTCATCAAAAATACCAAATCAGTATAAACAAATTTTCTTTTCTGGAATTTAGCAGAATATAGTCCCATATTGAACATATATTTTTCTCAGAATTTTTAAAATTTATTTACTATTTTTCATATGGCCAAAACTGCCGAATATTTAAACATTTATCATAAATTGTACTTTTGTCCAAAAATTTCAAAATTTCTGAGTATACTTACATTATATACATGTACTCCCAATAAAATTTTCACCAATTTTGGAGTTAACCACAAGGAGTTATAAGGGTTTACTTTTAAAATAGTCTTTTCTCATAAAATTCATAACTCTTAATCTATACATCCAAAAATCGCCATTTTTGGACACAATCGAGAAAACTAATCAAAATATCATTTCAAATTTTCTCAGAAATTTTTGAAGTTTAGAAAAATTATGAAACCGAAGAAACATAATAACCCTTACAATCTCTTACATAATAACGACAATATCCCTTACCTCAAAAGAGCAGTACTTCTTACTTGAATATTGGATATAACGCTGAACGAACTTGCACCATATAGCAACACTCAAGATATCTAAATACTCACAAAAATACGCTCGATAATATAGAGAGAGAAAACTTCAGTTTCTGGTGTGATTTTTAATTATAACCTAAGCACCCTATTTATAGGAAAATGCTTAGAACACCAAAGCAGAAAATTTAATAAAATAATAATATTTATATTTAAATTTCCTACGCACACCTTGCCACCTAATTTCAGTAACTAACACATGCAAGTGGGGCCCACCAAAATGGAAAACATGTTTTTATCATTTAATGCAACAAAATTAATTCAGACCCAATATTCTAGAATTTAATAATTAATAATAAATAGCCCTTTTATCAGAAAAATTCAAATCTTATATTCATTCCATAGGAAATTTAATTCTCTACAACTTTGTAGAAGAAAGTTTTTTCAAATTCCAAACAGAAATTGACCGAAATCCACATACGAACGATTTTACAGGCTATAATCAAATTTCAGTCAAAAATTGTGTCCACCAACACACAAAACATGTGTTAAACATTTAATGCAACAAAAATACTCTTCCTCCTCATTTATTCATATATCACACACTCATTGTAAAAATATCACCATTATTATATTACTATAATATAATAATATATTTAAATGAAATATTTTATCAGAAAAGATAAAATATCAATTTTCAACAATTGTCACATTAAAAATTTTCTCCATCTATATCCACATAAAATGAATATTTTCCTTATCATATAAATCAATAATTAATTATTCACAAATAATATTACAGAATCACAATAATGACAACCAGGCCGTTCCCAGAATCACGATAATATAATAATTATTCATGCTTCGTGAATAGTAATTTGTGAATATTAACTCATGAATAATAACTCATGAATAGTAACTCGTAAATAGCAACTCATGAATAGTAACTCATGAATAGTAACCCCGACATAAAAAATAAGAATTTCACAAGAAAAATCATACCAATATTCCGGTATAATGATATTGAAATCAATTTAACCTTTATCAGAAAAATTGAATACTTTTATTTCATAAAATTCGGGGTCTTACAACTATTCACTTTAGTATTATTCACTCGGGTATTCGGGAAACTTTTCGTGCCGGAGTACTATTTACGGGTTACTATTCACTCGATTACTATTCACTCTAGTATCATTCACTCGGGTATTCGGGACACTTTTAGTGTCGGGGTACTATTCACGAAGTACTATTCACAAATACTATTCACGGGATACTATTCACCGAAAAATATATTTCTTTTTCATCCAAATTATTTTTGGTACATGAATATTATTCTTGAATTTTACTTTACAAAGCGATATCATGTTGACAATTTGGACGTTATTGATTTCTGGATAAATTAAATTATAAATCTTTAAAATTTATCCTTGAACTTGTTTTATTGAATTATTATGTCATTGTCATCATCCTCATGCTTATATTGTGGTTAAAGTCATCTTTGGCTTACGTGCGTAGATGGACTTGGTATGATTATGACCGAGGATTATTCGGTATAATCGTGGTAGTAATGTGACGAATGATGTGGTAAAAGTCCTCATTGGCCTGTAGTTCATTGATGGACAGTTGTTGGTATGATTATGACCAGGGATTATTCGGTATAATCTTGACCATTGATGATTACATGAATATCCTTGGCCGTGGTGCAAGGATGATTCGATTTTATTTATTAAGCTAAGTCTCAGCGATAAAGTTGATGAAAAACTTTTTAAATCATAGAAGATAGTAGATTTTATGCTCTACTTGACTCTTCTAATGGATTACTTATTTTCGCTGCAGTTGTTGATCTAAAACTTGTTGTCTATTGTATTCTATCAGTTGTTATACTGTTGAAGGCTAAGGATAATTTATTTTTCATTATCTTAGTCATAATATTTCTTACTGGGATAGTTGAGCTCACCCTTTCTTTCATTGTTCTCTTCAGGAAATGAGAATATAGCTAGGACGAGTTGGGGAATGGAGTTATGGTCCAGGATAAATGACTTTAGTAGTCCTCAGTATTCTACGGAATAATGTGATAATAATTGTAATGAGGACACCATTGAGTGTGGATATTTTCTAGATAACAATATTCTTGTTTAAACTCTCAGCCATGTTTTGTCGTATTTTACACTACTGTTGTATAATTAAGTTTGTATTTGATTTATGTACCATGTATTTTGCGACCCAAGATGGGTGATGTATACCTGTTTTGGGGGCATAATAGTTGGTATTAAAGCTTAGGGATATGATCCATGGCTGAGATCTGAGACAAGAACTAGGAGGGGAGAGACGGGGAATTCTTTTGCTAGTATGACTTACCTAAGTTTATTTGGTATTTAATTGGTCGGTCAGAGCATAGGGATAATATGTGATATGTCAATTAACCCTTGTTTTGTGACAGTGTTTAAAAATGGCATCTGCAAATGTTGAGATCAGCAATGAAGCACATGAGACCGTTGAGTCACCAACGATCAATACCCAGGATAATGTGCAACAGAAAGATAATAATCCTCAAGAAAATAACAAAACCTATCAGATGATGAACGATGGGATGTTTAGAGGCTTTATGCAATTCATGCAACATCAGGCTTGAGAGACTCCTGTTCAAAATTCAGGTATAAACAATGGCAACCCACGGCTGGTCACTGCTAAGAAGTTCAAGGAGCTGGGACCGCCAGAGTTTTTGGGAAAGTCAGAACCACTTAAAGTGGAGACGTGGATAAAGCAAATCACCATGATATTTGATGTCTTGGAATGCTCAGAGGAGCAAAAGGTTCCCTTCACCACCTTTATGTTGCGTGAAGAGGCAGATTATTGGTGGGAATCTGTAAAGCGTACCCAGCCTGACGCACTCAAGATGTCTTGGGAGAAGTTCCAAGAACTGTTCAATGACAAGTACTTTCCCGAAAGTATTCGTCACATGAAGGAGGTGGAGTTCATCAAGTTGGAGCAAAACAATATGATTGTGTCGCAATACGAGGCTAGATTTGCGGAGTTATCCCGGTTTGCGTCCCATTTGGTCGATAATGAGGAACGAATGACGCGAATGTTTCTAAGAGATTTGAAACCCGATATACGTCAATACCTCATTTCTCACAAACTTTGTTTATATTCAGATGTTGTGAATAGGCCTCAGTTATTGGAGCGCGATAATGAGTCAGCACAACCAAAAGGCAATGACCAACAACACGATAATAATCGTACCGGTGGCAATGGCCATCAGAACAATGATAACCATTGTGGGGGAAATTATCATGCCAAAAATGGTAACCACTTCGGTGGTAATCATGGCCAAGATAATAGGAGTGGAAATTTCAAGAAGAGAAGGTTCAACAACGATGGAAAGACAGCATGACCAACACCCGTTTTCAAGGAAGGAGAACGACCACCAATTGTATGCTTCAAATGCGGAGGGGAGGGACATATCAGTCCAAACTACGTGATGCAGTCCAAAGCATGTTATAATTGTAGAAAAGAAGGTCACCTAGCCTAATTTTTTTGTGCACCTAAGTTAAGTCCAGCTGGGACGGTGGCACCAAAGGCGAATACGGACAAAACAAAGTCGGTGGTTTCGGGAAAAGCGTTTTTCGTGACTTCTCAAAAAGTGAGTAACCCGAACGAAGTTAACACGGGTTAGTTAATTATAAATTCTTGCGAAGTCTATACCTTATTAGATACCGGTTCTACCCATTCTTTTATCTCTCTTGCTTGCGCTCAACGTTTAAAATTGACTTCGGAGAAATTAGACTTTGACTTATCGGTTGAAACTCCGTTAGTAGAAACCTTCATTTCATGTGATATCCAAGTCTTGGATGAGAGTCACAGTTTTGAATGATATTTCTATCATTAATAAATTTCTTGACATAATCTTGAAGACTTCCTGGCCTACCCCTAGAGCGTGAAATCGAATTTTGTATTGACCCCAGTACAAAACCCATTTCTAAAACCCTCAAATATTTCTTCACCTAAAACGAACGTACAATGCGCCAAAGACGTTGTCTCGAGCTGTTGAAGATTACGACTATACCATTCAATATCATCGTGGAAAAGCAAACGTGGTAGCTGACGTGTTGAGTAGAAGATCGTATGCGTTTACGAGTGCGATGTTGTTAACACAAAAACCCATTTCGTAGAACTTACAAATGATGAAGATAGAGTTAAAGACTCTAGGGACCCACGTGAAGATAACTAATATACGATTAGAATTGACTTTAATCGATAAAGTTAAAACCGCTCAAACTACACACCCGAAGCTGATGAATGTGAAGAAGAAGGTTCAAAAAGGCGTTATTCTAAAAGCAAGAGTCGATGAATAGAGGAAATCTCAACCCTCGATTTAATTGGCCCATTTGAAATCCTTGATTGAGTAGGAACTATGGCCTATAGACTCGTTTACCGCCAAGTATATCGCGTGTTCATAACGTTTTTCACGTATCGATGTTACGTAAATATGTGGATGACCCAAACCACATTATTGAATTAGAACTAGATGAGATAGCAAAAGATTTAACGTATGAGGAGATACGTGTTAAAATCTTGGATAAGAATGATTATATTCAACACTCAAAGGTTATATCTCAAGAGTTAGAATCTGAAATAAAGTCAAGGTATCCTCATCTCTTCGGCAAACCAGGTACGTACGTAAATTTCGAGGGCGAAATTTCATAAGGAAGGGAGATTGTGAGACCCCAAATTTTATGAATAAAGATTTAAATTTCTCAAAATATTTTTTTAATATTATGGTGTGGATTTGATATAATGTTATAGTTGTGGGTAATATTTATAAATTTTGCAAAGTAAGCAAGTGGTTATAAAATATTCGTTTGGTCGGGGAATATTCTTTTTGTCGGAGAATATCCATACGACGACACAATCATTGGTGGACCCCACAACGAAAGTATTGTCGTAATAAGAAAAGCGTAATTATCTTTTATAAAAATAAGGGAAAGTGTTACCGTTAAAACCGTTGAACTACTTTCATTAGTAAAAGTATAATAATCTGGCGTGGTTGCGTAGTAGCACACGGTATTGATTATTGATGCTTATGTAAGAAGTCACTCGAGTTATACTCAATTATTGCTTCACGATGAATTCTTTGCATCATATCTCTCATATTATTGATTCAATTATTGTCACAAGATCATCCCGAATAATATGTTATATTATTAAATCAATAATTGAGACAAAAAAGTTATTCATATTATTATTTGCAATATTGACAATGTCTAGAAGTTCTGTCAAGGAGAGGTTTGGTCACCTAATTGCGCGCCAATAAGGAGAAATCCTTATCGAAAAGCCCTCTTCGGGAGCGACACGGTTGTTAAATATTGAGAGTTATAATATTAATGATGAATAAGTTCGTGTTGATTAAAGATGAAATTGATAGTTCCATTGTGTGGGAATTATTAGTGTTAGTGGAAATCGACATTTATTTTGATAATAATTGATTTCTGGAGGTTATATTGACCAATCGGGTAATTAACCGGATAAATAACCAATTAATTGCTATTAATTCACATGATTATAACTATTTATTCACATGTGTGTACTATTGATTCACATTCATTTACTATTAAGGGAGTTGGTGCAAGATTGATAATACTTGCATGACTAAGTTAAAAATAGAGGTATAGATGGAGGTACTATACTATAATTCGTATTTTCACATTATTAGAACTATTGAGTCACATGATTTACTATTGATTCACATGATTTACTATTAGGGGAGGTGGTGCAAGTTTGATAATACTTGCAGGACTAAATTAAAAATGAAGGAAAAGAGGAAGGTATTATACTGTAATATTTCGAGCCCCAAAACATGCAATTATCGAAACTATATTTTCCTATAAATAGAAGCTCATTCCTTCATTATTTTTCACCAATTCACTAAAGCTATAGAGCAATTATTATAGAGAGAAATTATAGAGAGAAAGAAGAAGAGAAGTCTACTACTTCACTATTCCAGTATCCAGTTTTTTTTAAGGTAAGGGGTATTATTTCTTTCGTATTCATGAAGAGAGCTATTGTTATTCCATTCTTTATTATTCTGTTGGAATAACCTGTATACGCGGACTACCGTATACATGGTGAAATTCTTCTGTTATTCCTTTCTTTATTATTATGTTGGAATAACCTGTCTATGCGAAGTACCACATACATGGTAAAATTCTTCTATTATTCCATTCTTTATTATTCTATTGGAATAACCTGTCTGTGCGGTCTATCATATGCCTGGTGAATTCTGTTGTTATTCCATTCTTTATTATTCATTGGAATATCACATGCATGCGGATTACGTATAACTTTGGTTCCATTCTTTATTATTATATTGGAATATCCTGTTTGTGCGGATTACGCATGACTGGTTTCGATTCTTTATTATTCTCGTTAGAATATCTTATGCGTATGCGGATTACGCATGACTGGTTCCATTCTTTATTATTCGCTGGAATAATCTATCTCGCTTGATCTATCGCATGCACGGTGAATTCTTCGTTATTCCATTCTTTATTATTCATTGGAATAACCCATCTATATGGATTACTGCGCATGCATGGTGAATGATCCTTCGTATTCATTATTTATTAAATTGTGGAAATGATCATCGGCGTGGATTACTGCATGGCGGTGAAAATCCATTCATAGATTTCATATATTCTATTATACTCGTGCGAGATATCATTTCTTTTGTATTCGTCATGGAATATCATTTTCTTTGGTATATTTTTTTTACGAGTTACTATTCACAAGTTCTTAATCACTGGTTACTATTCACTCTAGTATTATTCACTCGGGTATTCGGGGCACTTTTTATGCCAGAATACTATTCACGGGTTACTATTTACCCGATTACTATTCACTTTAGTTACATTCACTCTGGTATTCGGGACACTTTTCATGTCGGGGTACTATTCACGGGGTACTATTCTTGAAGTACTATTCACGAGGTACTATTCACCCGAAAAATATATTTCTTTTCTGTCCAAATTATTTTTGGTACATGAATATTATTCTTGAATTTTACTCTACAAAGCTGTATCATGTTGACAATTTGGACGTTATTGATTTCTGGATAAATTAAATTATAAATCTTTAAAATTTATCCTTGAACTTGTTTTATTAAATTATTATGTCATTGTCATCATCCTCATATTTATATTGTGATTAAAGTCATCTTTGGCTTACGTGCATAGATGGACTTGGTATGATTATGACCAGGGATTATTCAGTATAATCATGACCGTAATGTGACGAATGATGTGGTAAAAGTCCTCATTGGCCTGTAGTTCATTGATGGACAGTTGTTGGTATGATTATGACCAGGGATTATTCGGTATAATCATGACCATTGATGATTACATGAATATCCTTGGCCGTAGTGCGGGGATGATTCGATTTTATTTATTATTGTCGAGTCTCGGCGATAAAGTTGATGAAAAACTTTTTAAATCATAGAAGATAGTAGATTTTATGCTCTACTTGACTCTTCTAATGGATTGCTTATCTCTGCTGCAGTTGTTAATCTAAAACTTGTTGTCTATTGTATTCTATCATTTGTTATACTGTTGAAGGCTAAGGATAATTTATTCTGCATTATCTTAGTCATAATATTTCTTATTGGGCTAGTTGAGCTCACCCTTTCTTTCATTGTTCTCTTCAGGAATTGAGAATATAGTTGGGACGAGTCAGGGAATGGAGTGATGGTTCAGGATAAATGGCTTTAATAGTCCTCACTATTCTACGGAATAATGTGATAATAATTGTAATGAGGACACCATTGAGTGTGGATATTGTCTTGATGACAATATTCTTTTTTAAACTCTCAGCTATGTTTTGTCGTATTTTACACGACTGTTGTATAATTAAGTTTGTATTTGATTTATGTACCATGTATTTGGCGACCCAAGATGGATGATGTATACCTATTTTGGGGGCATCACAACCTTGGCATCGTTTGATGGTAGTGCTGCAGCTTCAACCCCCTTTGATACGTAATCCACTGCGAGGAGAATGTACTGATTGTTGAATGATGCCGGGAATGGCCCCATGAAATCGATGCCCCATACATCGAAAATTTCAACTTCAAGAATCGCTTGTAGAG
Source organism: Panax ginseng (assembly GCA_020205605.1). Classification (NCBI taxonomy): domain Eukaryota; kingdom Viridiplantae; phylum Streptophyta; class Magnoliopsida; order Apiales; family Araliaceae; genus Panax; species Panax ginseng. The sequence goes on from CM035132.1 coordinate 30,314,048, forward strand.
GCATCTCATTCCTTTTTGAAATGTTGCCCACCCTTTGACACCTATCACATGTTTTGACAAAATAGTGGGAGTTCTTAAATAGTGTAGGCCAATAGAACCCAGATTGCAACACCTTTGCTACTGTCCTCTTACTCCCATAATGTCCCCAATACGCAGATGAGTGGCACTCATGCAGAAGGTTCTTCACTTCACTATAGGGCACGCACCTTCTAATCATTTTGTCGGCGCACTGCTTGAATAAATATGGTTCGTCCCATATGTACCATTTCACGTCATGAAGAAACTTATTTTTCTGTTGTCTTGTGAGATTAGGTGGAAGAATGTTGCTCACAAGATAATTCGCATAATCCGCATACCAAGGAAATTCTGCATTTATCCCAAACAATTGCTCATCCGGGAATGATTCGTTAATTTTACACTTGTCCTCTTTCAATTTCCCTTGGTTTTCCAGCCTAGACAAGTGATTGGCTACTTGATTCTCCGTCCCCTTTCTATCCTTTATTTCTAGATCAAACTCTTGAAGCAAGAGAATCCATCGGATAAGGCGTGGCTTGGCATCTTTTTTCGCAATTAGGTACCGAATAGCCGAATGGTCCGTGTAGACTATCACCTTAGTCCCGATTAAGTATGCTTGGAACTTGTCAAACACATACACCACTGCAAGAAATTCCTTCTCCGTAGTTGTATAGTTCATTTGAGTCTCCGTGAGCGTTTTGCTTGCATAATATATGGCGTGAAACACCTTATCTCGACATTGATCCAAAACAGCCCCAACCGCATAGTCGCTTGCATCACACATCAGCTCGAACGACATATTCCAATACGGTGCGACGATCATGGGGGCTGTAGTCAAATTTTTCTTCAACAACTCAAAAGTTGACTTACAATTTTTTTTCAAAACTGAAAACAGAATCCTTCTCTAAAAGACTACACAACGGTTTTGCAATTTTAGAGAAGTCCTTTATGAATCTCCTGTAGAACCCAACGTGTCCCAGAAAACTTCTAATACCCTTAACTGAGTTCGGTGAAGGCAGTTTCTCGATTGTTTCCAGCTTCGCTTTGTCAATCTCCAATCCTTGAGCCGATACCTTGTGGCCCAAAATTATGCCCTCCTCGACCATGAAGTGGCATTTTTCCCAATTAAGCACGAGGTTCGTATCCTTACATCGCTGTAACACCATTACCAAATTTCCTAGGCAAGTGTCAAAGTTGTCCCCATAGACAAAAAAGTCGTCCATGAAGACTTCGACATTTTTCTCCACCACGTCTGAGAAAATGGCCATCATACACCGTTGGAAGGTCGCAGGTGCATTACATAACCCGAATGACATCCTCCTGAATGCGAATGTGCCATAAGGGCACGTAAATGTAGTCTCCTCTTGATCCTCAGGAGCGATGATGATCTGGTTATAACCCGAGTATCCATCCAATAAACAGTAGTACTCATGTCCCGCCAATCTGTCCAACATTTGATCGATAAAGGGCATCGAAAAATGATCTTTTCGGGTTGCTTTATTCAGCTTCCTATAGTCCATGCAAACCCTCCAACTCATCATCGTTTTTGCTTCGGATTAACTCGTTATCCTCATTCTCAAGACCATCGTGGACGCCCCCAAAATAGGTCCAATCCATCCAACCTATTCTGAGTCGCCAAATACATGGTACAGAAAATAAATACAACTTTATTAATACAACAACACATATGCTGTGAGTTTTGATACAAATATATACCAATTATGACTCATGTCCCAACCGTGGACATCACCTCACAGTGATACCTTACATAAAGGTACAGTCAATAACTTTTTAAAAAATTAAAATATTTGGGAAATGCTCAAGGAAACCTTCGTACATAGGAGGCCATGAATCTAAGTTATGATAGATATCATATGTCCATAGAATTATCCTTGGTTGATCCAATAGACCCCAAAGAAAAACGAGAAGATTACTATCATGTTCCTTCCAATGGTGAGTCTTCTCTTGACATATAATTATCTCCACCGTCTGCGATTGAACATTATGTTTCAACCAAACTCCAAGATCATATAGGTAGTGCTCGTAGATATACTCAGTAAGTGGATGTGTACAACCCTATCTTATGATAACACGAGGTTGTATGTCATTAGACATCTTGTATGATAGTGGCAAAATACCCTTCCAAAGTTGGGTTCACCTCACCCTATTCGGTTCACCAAAATTAAATATCAAATGACGTATACAATACGATACACTTATCTAAAATTCTCAATAAAATTATTTTCATACTATTTAGGAAGAATCTCAACAGTTATAGACCACCGTTCTATTCCCCTGTTATCCCCGCTTGACCCGGCAACACTCTTATTACCTGAAAGGAATTTTGAAGCAAAATGGTGAGCACAACTAGCCCAGTAATGCTATCTAATAATATTATTCAAATAATATGAATTATTGATTTGATAATGGAAAATACTGTGTCGTGACAATTATTGAAACAACAATAATGCAGCAATTATTGAATTAATAAAATAAAATATTGAACAGTAATTACTGTAACAATTATTGAGTAGTGCCTTCTTACGTAAAAAAAATTATCATGCTTCGTGAATAGTACTCGTGAATAGTAACTTGTGAATAGTAACTCTCGAATAGTACCTCATGAATAGTAACTCATGAATAGTAACTTATGAATAGTAACTCGTGAATAGTAACTCCTATATAAAAAATAAGAATCTCACAAGAAAAATATTACCAATATTCCGGTATAATGATATTGAAATCAATTTAACCATTTACTGAATAGTAATTATAAGAAAAATTGAATACTTTTATTTCATAAAATTCGGGGTCTTACAATCTCCCCTCCTTATGAAATTTCATCCCCGAAATTTACGTACCTGGTATTTCGAAAAGTTGAGAATACATTGCTTTCATTTCAGATTCTACCTCCCCGGTCATCATGATTTCTCCATTGCTCATCTCCTGTATTTCAGATATCATTCTAGAATACGGCTTCAAAACAAAGGTTAATTGATATATCACAATTTGTTAACTTAAGTAAGAAAATTTAGCTTAGGTAGGACACACACTAGCGAAGGATATTACTCGTCTCTCCCTTCCTAGTTCTAATCCCGGATCTCTGCCAGAGATCATATCCCTAAGCTCTGATACCAACTGTGACGCCCCCAAAATAGGTCCAACCCATCCAACCTATTCTGAGTCGCCAAATACATGGTACAGAAAACAACTACAACTTTATTAATACAATAACACATATGCCGTGAGTTTTGATATAAATATATACCAATTGTGACTCATGTCCCAACCATGGACATCACCTCACAGTGATACCTTACATAAAGGTACAGTCAATAACTGTTTTAAAAATTAAAATATTTGGGAAATGCTCAAGGAAACCTTCGTACATAGGAGGCCATGAATCTAAGTTATGATAGATATCATATGTCCAGGAATTATCCTTGGTTGATCCAATAGACCCCAAAAAAAACTGAGAAGATTACTATCATGTTCCTTCCAATGGTGAGTCTTCTCTTGACATATAATTATATCCACCGTCTGCGATTGAACATTATGTTTCAACCAAACTCCAAGATCATATAGGTAGAGCTCGTAGATATACTCAGCAAGTGGATGTGCACAACCATGTCTTATGATAACACGAGGTTGTATGTTATTAGACATCTTGTATGATAGTGGCAAAACACCCTTCCAAAGTTGGGTTCACCTCACCCGATTTGGTTCACCAAAATTAAATATCAAATAACGTATACAATACGACACACTTATCTAAAATTCTCAATAAAATTATTTCCATACTATTTAGGGAGAACCTCAACAGCTATAGACCACCATTTTATTCCCCTGTTATCCCTGCTCGACCCGGCAACACTTTTATTACTTGAAAGGAATTGTGAAGCAAAAGGATGAGCACAACTAGCCCAGTAAAGAATATCATGACTAAAGATAATTAAATTATCACTAGCCTTCGTCAATAATAAATCATAGATTTAGAACAGATGGTAGATGATAAAACTTTTCAACCATAGTTGCAGTGGAACGAGCAATCCATTAGAAGAGTCAAATAGACCATAATGTCTATTATCTTCTCTATGTTAAAAGTCCACCAATGATTCTTTATCCCTGTAACATCAATCAACAGTTCCTGTCCACAATCATATGAATAACTCATAATCATATTTGTGGTTCCAAATTCCTTTTCTCATCCAGGACAAAGATAATTTTTATATGGTTATACCAAATCACAGTTCATGCTCATAATCATACTAATAAATTCATCTTTGCACTACGGGCCAAAGATATTCATCAACAGTTCATGTTTGCACTACATGCCAAAGATATTCAACAACAGGTTATCTTTGCACTACGGGCCAAAGATATTCAACAACAGATCATCTTTGCACTACGGGCTAAAGATATTCAAACAGATCATCTTTGCATGCACGGGACAAAGATATTAATATCTCAAAGAAATATACAATTATTTCAGAATTTATATAAACCATAATTATAATCATGTTGATCAATTCACCTTTGCACTTATGCTAAAAATATTCAATTGCAAATTCAATGGTCATGATCATACCAGTCAACGATTCAAATTTGCACTACTGGCCAAAGAGAACCCATAGTCATGATCATACCAATAATCTACCCATCTTTACACTTAAGCCAAAGAGAAATTTGATCACCGGGATTATAAAAATGTTTTATATGATAATAAAAATAATATGATCAACAACCGCATTTAATTTCAAAAGTAAGATTCATAAATCAATGATTTTATAACACCTTAATTCAAATGTTATAAATCACTTAATAATTTCATAATCTAATATTATTAATATTACAACAATATTTTAATCATTACTTAAACTTATAAACAATTTATTTTAATTATTTACACTTTACTAATTAATGCATTTAATCATCCTAAAATGTCAAACTCATAAAATTTCATCACCAATAATCAAAATCCATATCAAATATCTGCATATACCTTATATAGGATTCTCAAGCCATAAAATCCTATTTTACACTTTTCTTACTTTACATAACATATTTAATTCATTTACTCATAACTAGTCCATTTTTATGAAAAATACCAAATCAGTATAAACAAATTTTCTTTTCTGGGATTTAGCAGAACATAGTCCCATATTGAACATATATTTTTCTCAGAATTTTTAAAATTTATTTACTATTTTTCATATGACCAAAACTGCCAAATATTTAAACATTTATCATAAATTGTAATTTGGTCCAAAAATTCCAAAATTTATAGGGTATACTGATATTATATAGATGTACTCCCAATAAAAATTTCATCAATCTTAGAGTTAACCACAAAGAGTTATAAGGGTTTACTTTTAAAATAGTCTTTTCTCAAAAAATTCATAACTCCTAATCTATACATTCAAAAATCGCCATTTTTGGACACAATCTAGAAAAATCATCAAATTATCATTTCAAATTTTTCCAGAATTTTTGAAGGTCGGAAAAATTACGAAACTAAAAAACATAATAACCCTTAAAATCCCTTACAATCCCTTACCTCAAAAGTGCAGTACTGGAATGTCGGATATAACGCTGAACGAACTTGTGCCGTATAGCAATACTCAAAATATCTAAATACTCACAAAAATACGATCGATAATATAGAGAGAGAAAACTTCAGTTTTTGGTGTATTTTTCAATTCTAACCTAATCACCCTATTTATAGAAAATTGCTTAGAACACCAAAGCAGAAAATTTAATAAAATAATATATTTATATAACAAAATTCATACGCCTCTTTTGAATTCAGATTCCAGCATTTCTCACATGCAAAAGTATAATTGTGGGGCCCACCTTCTAGAAAAACATGTTTTAAACAAAATCAATTCAGATCCAATATTTTAGAACTTCAATAATTCATAATAAATAGCCCTTTTATCAGAAAAATTCAAATCTTATGTCCATTACATATCAAATTTAATTCTCTACAACTTTGCAAAAGAAAGTTTTTCCAAATTCCAAACAAAAATTAACCAAAATCCACATACGGACGATTTTGTAGGCTATAATCAAATTTTAGTCAAGAATTGGGGCCCACCAACACACAAAACATGTGTTAAACATTTTTTTCAACAAAAATACTCTTCCACCTCATTTATTCATATATCACACATTCATTGTAAAAATATCACCATTATTATATTATTAAAATATAATAATATATTTAAATGAATTATTTTATCAGAAAAGATAAAATATCAATTTTCAACAATTGTCACATTAAAAATTTCTCCATCTATATCCACATAAAATGAATATTTTCCTTATCATATAAATCAATAATTAATTATTCACAAATAATATTACAGAATCACAATAATGACAAACCAGTAGTTCTCAGAAAGCAGGAGCTTTTCAGATAAGGATTTCTCTCTTCTTGCGCAGCAATTAGGTGACCAAACCTCTCATCGATGAACTTTCTAGACATTTCCAATAATGTTATCTAATAATATTATTTAAATAATATGAATTATTGATCTGATTATGGGAAATACTGTGCCGTGACAATTATTGAAACAACAATAATGTAGCAATTATTGAATCAATAAAATAAAATATTGAACAGTAATTACTGTAACAATTATTGAGTAGTGCCTTCTTACGTAAAAAAAATTATCATGCTTTGTGAATAGTACTCGTGAATAGTAACTCATGAATAGTAACTCATGAATAGTACTTCATGAATAGTAACTCATGAATAGTAACTCATGAATAGTAACCCCGACATAAAAAATAAGAATTTCATAAGAAAATTTTTGCCAATATTCTGGTATAATGATATTGAAATCAATTTAACCATTTACTGAATTGTAATTATAAGAAAAATTGAATACTTTTATTTCATAAAATTCGGGGTCTTACAACCACAGTCATTCCTACTATTTTCGGCACACACTGGACCGGATTAACCCACTTACTGTCGAAAATCGGGTAGATAATAATGGCATCCAACAACTTCAAAATTTCCTTCTTCACAACTTCCTTCATAACGGGGTTAAGTCGCCGTTGTTGCTCCACCGTCGGTTTTTCATCATCTTCCATCAAAATCTTGTGCATGCAAAATGAAGGGCTGATTCCCTTTATATCAGCTATCGTCCACCTAATTGCTGATTTATGTTCCCTAAACACCCGCAACAACTTTTCTTCCTGCAATTCGTTAAGTGCAGCAGAAATAATAATAGGTAAAGAATTTAAATTGCCTAAATACGCATACCTAAGATGTTTAGGGAGTGGCTTTAGTTCCAAAGTTGGTGGCTCCTCCAATGACGATTTCAATTTTTCTGTGGCTGTCTCCTCCGTGTGCAAGGGTTCAAATGGTGCTCTAAATCGGCTAACTCGTGGCAATGAATCTAGCATCTGTAAGTAGTCCACAAATTCTAGGTCGTCAAACTCTTCATCCCCCGGTAATGTTGTTTCTAATGGATCGTTGACCAAACTCTTTCCCATATCTTCACTGATAATTTGCTTAATTAAATCCATCCGAAAACATTCTTCCTCATCCGTAGGGAATTTCATGGCCTTGAACACGTTAAATTTGATTTCTTGAACTTGGACCCTCATCGCAAGTTCTCCTTTTTATACGTCTATGAGTGTCCTACCCGTGGCCAAGAAAGGTCTCCCTAGGATAATCGGGATGTTCTTGTCCTCCTCAAAATCCAGAATAATAAAGTTTGCGGGGAATATAAACTTATCCACCTTAACCAGTATGTCCTCTAATATGCCTCTCGGATATGTGATTGATCTATCCGCTAACTGCAATGAAATATTCGTAGGCTTTGGCACGGGTAAACCCAATTCTATGTATACTGACAATGGCATAAGGTTCACGCTAATCACATAAACACTTGTTAAAAGACATATTCCCGATCGTGCATGGAATAGTGAAACTCCCTAGGTCTTTCAACTTGGGTGGCAATCACGAATAACCGCACTACACTCTTTCGTTAAGGTCACTGCTTTTAAATTATTCCCATTTCTTTTCCTTGATGTAATCCTTTCATGAATTTCGTGATAACTCAAAGATTCCGCCTCTGGGGTTCTATGCAAACGGGATGTTAATCTGAAGTTTCTTGAAAACTTCCAAAAACTTAGCGAACTGCTTATCTAATTTTTGTTTGTGGACCCTCTGCTGAAACGGTGGTGGAGGATATACTACTGGTTTGTCGTCTAACTTTGTTTTCTCACATTTCTTATTCTCACCCTTGTTTCCTTCAACCACGTTACTGTCATCAACTTTTTTATCCGGTGTCGCTGAATTTTCTACATATTTACCAATGAGATGTTTTCCACTCCTCAATGTAATTGCCTGACACTGTTCGCGGTTTCCCTTCGGATTTCTCTCTGTATCGCTCGGTAGGGTTCCTTGTGGCCTGTTATTTAATGCAAAGGCAATTTTCCCCATCTGATTTTCCAAGTTCTTGATGGCCATTGCTTGATTTTTCATTGCTGCCTCATTGGTAGTTATGTACTTCGACAACAACTCCTCTAAATCTGAATTTCTTTCCTGATGTTGGGCCGGTTGTTGGTGATTCTGAAAACCTGGGGGATATGACGGTCGTGGAGCTTGATGTTGCTGATTATTGCTCCATGAGAAATTTGGGTGATTCCTATTCCCCTAGTTATAAGTGTTTTGGTACATATTATGCGGATCCCTGTTGTAGCTACCTATAAACTAGACAGATGATTTGGATTGATTTGCAGACCGATCCAGAGGATGGTCACCCAAGACACAATTCACATCTGATCAAGAACCTCTTTGCATACTCGAGCCCTGTCATGGCATCCAACTTCTTAGATAACGCAGAAATTTGTGCTTGTATTGCTGTCACCCCATCTACTTCTAACACCCCAATCGCCTTTGCCTGTGTCATTCTTGCTGTGGGGCACTGATAGTTGTTAGCCGCCATGGTTTCAATTAAATTATAGGCCTCCTCGTAATTCTTAGCCATGAACGCTCCACCCGATGCTGCATCAATACTGGTTCTGAGATTCCCATGTAGTCCGTCGTAAAAAGTGTTCATTTGCAGCCACTTAGGCAATCCATGATGTGGGCACTTCTTGAGAAACTCCTTATATCTCTCTCATGCCTCATATAACGACTCCCCATGTTGCTACTCAAACATTGTTATCTCATTCCCCATTTTTGCAGTTTTCACCGGTGGGAAAAATTTGGCAAGGAATTTCTGAGCTAAGTCTTCCCACGTAGTTATCGAACCCAGTGGTAGAGAGTGTAACCAACTCTTCGCCTTGTCCCGTAAAGTGAATGGGAACAAGCGAAGTCTCACCGCATCATCCGACACCCCATTATACCTAAAGGTGTCACAAATCTCCAGAAAGCTGACTAGATGTTCATTCGGATCGTCATTTGCCAATCCCCCAAACTGCACTGAATTCTAGATCATCTGAATCGTCCCAGGCTTGATTTCAAATGTATTTGCAGTAATTACGGGCCTAGTGATGCTTGACTGCAGTTCAGTCACCTTGGGTATGGCGAAATCCCTTAACGCTTTCTGATCTTCAGCTGCCATTGCCTTTTCTATCTCAGAATTTTCAAAGTCCTGCCTCGTTTCCTTGATCCACTTACTTAACCTCTGAAACCGTTTCTCAATGTCGTCCTCAAAAGGCAGTAAGTCTGGATTTTTGGACCGAGTTTGCATAAACCACTTCAAAAACCTGAAATAAGATGAACAAAACAAAAATAAAAATGTTTAACTAAAACTGGATTAATTAAACTGATATTGTAAAAATATTAAGATCTATACTAAATTGTCCCCAACAACGACGCCAAAAACTTATTGGGTAAAATCTATATACTCACAACACGCAAGTATACGTGGTCAACAAGTAATAAAGTGATGAGTAATATATCGTTCCCACAGAGACAAATTAGAAAGAAACTTAATTTACAATTACCAATTTCCTATTAATCCAAATTTTATTAAACTATTTAACTCAATGATTAAAAATTATAGAAACTAATTTAAGAAATAAATAAACTACCACAAAAAAATCACCAATATCAAAACCTAGAATTTCAAACAATGTATGGAAAATTAGACTTATGATTTCACCCTAAGCTTCACTCTGATTTCTACATCTTATTTCCAATTCAAAGCACTATCCCAGTTTATTAATTAAGAACACGAATGTAGTAATAGCCACCTCTCGATGAACTAATACCATAATAACTTAAATCCATAATTTAGATAGAAACAAGTTAAACACCTTAATCAACTAACTCACTATATCTCTATGTGAATTATAATTAAAGAAGGTTGAAGATTAAGTTCTCTATCCGATTACATGCAATGTCAAGCATATCTCTACCTTAACATTCATCAAGATTCTGTTATTCACAAAATTCATGAACACACGTTATATTAATTAAGTCTAGATTCGAATATCCTCTCTCGATTCCATACAAATCCACAAAGAATTGTTGATCAGGCAATTCATAAATTCAAGCTCAAATTAATATAGATAAACTGGAAATAGCTTATTGAACTGGAAATCAAAGTTACAAAATCATTGTTTCACTTAAAGATCCATCATAAGCCTAAAAAGTGAATTAGTTCATCATAAATGAAATAAATACTGAATAAATCAAAGATAACATTCTTTCAATTACAAATAATAGTCTAAGAAGAAGAATATTCAAAAACACCCTTCACGTAGCCTAGAATTGCAATTGCCTCGAAAATCTCTCTAAAATCTTCCTCCAATGCTTGCTAAGAAAAACTGGAATTGATTTTCATAATATGCCTTGTGTGTTGTTTAATTCATCGTTAATGGAGTAATAGATACCCAGCACACAAGTCCCGGTCGAAATTCTCCACTCATTAGAGTCCCTATGCTAATCAAACGTTCAAATTCATATCCCAGCAGAGAGTTCGAACTGCAGAGTGTCACCTAATCGAGACCCCGCTCGACGGGTGTATATTTATATGAGCCCACCCCGGCGGGAACCCATTCTTCTTAAGTCGTAGGAAGACCCCCCGCCCCGGCGAGAGAGGAGAATCGATATACCTTTAAAGTGGTTAGAGAATTATTGAGTGAATTGATACACGGTGAGAAGTAAGGATTAAAGGTATGCATGTATGTGTTATATTCGAGTATTGTGTTGTCGATGGTGAGAAACCGTACAGGAGATGTATAGTTGGTTAAACTAATAAGGGAGATAGAGTTTTAAAACTCGAAGTATGATTCTTAAATTATTAAGGAAAATAGTAATCGATGGTGTGAAACTAAAGAGGGGATTTATGATTAGACGATTTAACGCTTAAGGATGATGTGTAAAGTATTTAGAAGTATAAGGTTTCAGTTTTGCTAATGCAGAACTTGTCTGCCTGAGAATTTGGTATGGCGCAATTTCTTGCCATTACTAGTTTCTTATGATAATGTAAGTAAATTTGTGGGTCTCAGAAAAATCGCTTTTTGGAATTTAAAATCTAAGAAATGGTTATTAAGGACTCATAAGGATAATAAAATCTTAAATGATGGTTAAGTTGTCCATGAATGGATTTGAATAAGGTTTAATTAATTAACCCGGATTAATTAGTGGCTAATTAAGTGATATTATGGAATATTATTCTATTAATTAGAGGAATGCATAATAATTATTGAAAAGAAATGATTAATATTAATTAATTATTGTGTGGGTTGAAAGTACCCAACTAAATGATATTTAGCCCGATTAGAATATTAATGTGGACATTATCATTAAATAGTATTACTATGGGTAATATGGAAAATGTGGGTAGTAGTGATATAAAATATCCACGATTTAAGAATACGTGAAGTGTGACATTTAATTGAGACTAATGATATGAGGTACCAAGTGGTACAGTGAAATCATATGTAGTGGTAATACAGAAATAATTAAATATATGTGCATTCTAGAAACTGGGTAGGAGATTAAATGTTTGAATAAACATTAATATTAAATGACGTTATAATATGGTTATGTGAGGGGTAAAGATAATTATGGGACTACCTGGATAATAATATCTGACTGCGATATTTTATTACATGTATGTAAGGTACGCGGATTATATGATGGGAGTATAAAATCTATCTGTAAATTCTTAATATGGCAACAATTGTACCTTAATATTACATTATGGGAATTAAAAGGACCAAACCAAGACTTAAGAATAACAAGTTGCTGAGATTTATATCTTGTCCCAAATTAAGTGACCTCATAGTACATGAACAGTAACCTATCTCCTATCTTACGTAACCTTCAATCAATGATTATTGGCTATAAAGGTGGTTAGTGTTGGGTTGTTGAACCACTTCCAATTAACCAATGTTCCTTCCATTACACCATAGGTTCCAACCTCAGTGTAGAATGAATGCCCAGTCCATCAGTCCTCTATAAAATGGAAGTTATGTTATTGAATCCATGTTGTTGTGTTTGGTTTGTTAAAACTCTGAGAATTTGAGTATGAGTGTTGGTTGTTTAAATAAGAGTTGAAAGCATACAAGTAATCTAAGAGCTTGGGAGTTCATTAGGAGCAAACTAATTCTTAATTGCAGAGGTATAATCCCATTCATTGCTTTCCAGTTTCATTCTTTGTCAAAATAGAGTTCTTGAGTCTTGAATTTCAATTTCTGGATTATGTGAAGTTGGATGTTAATGAGGTTGGGTATTGGTTATATAATTGTTATATGACCATATAAGTATGTCTAAACTGTTAAATGAATGTTTAGAATCGAATTGGCGAACAATTGTTGTGGTTGGGCTGGAGTTCTGCCGAAGCAGACTCTTCTTGGCTCGAACTGCATACCACAGTAGCAATTGCGTCGGAATAACATCGAGAATAGCAGAACTGCTACCGCCCCTAATTCAGATTTTGAGTTCTATTTTACATTCTGCTAAGTGATAGTTAATTACTATGACATAAACTAACATGCAAGCATGTGTAATGTATATATACAAGTATGTTACCCTAATGTGAGTGTGTTTTACTATACTAGCATACGTGATTAATGAAAGTGTAAAGTTTAAAATGGATTTAGAACTTTAGAAATGAACTTGATAGGTATGTATACCATATCTATATACTGACTTGGTAAATACGTTGGTATGGTTTAGAAATACATGAATAACCCGTTAACTTGTGTTTATATGATTCGTAAGAAAGCATGAGCATGTTGAAATTATTAGTAAGCTTTACTAATGAAAATACGAACCTTGATGAGACTTATGTTCTACGAGTTCTGATCATAGTAGTCTATATACATGATAGATTTCAGATGTAGATGAGCATGATATGAGGTTTTTAGTGTCTTGCCATGATCAAACTTATTAGATTTCGTGTTAAGAAATTTTTAAGAAAGGCTTAGTATAATAAGCTAATGGACATGAATGCTATAAGATATAGTTTCTGAACTTGAAAAGATGTTAACATGACTTAGTTACTTATGGTAAGAGTTTCAAAGTTGATTTATATGTGCTATATTGCATCATTCATGTAAGATGACTTCAAAGGCAGCCTTGAGCATGTTTTCAAACTTAGGTTGCATTACATATGAATATTAGATTCTAAAAGTTTGAGATGTCATGTTATGTTGTACTATGTCTCTAAACATGATTCGTAGGTAATGGACATAAAGAGAATTTAATTAACCATGAGTCTTAAGCATGTTTTAAAGTGTTAAAGGATGCTAGCTTTGAATAAATGATACTGAACAATATGAGCATGTTTATTAATGTAATGTCCGAGGTCATATGACCAAAGTTATGAAGTAAAGGTGGTCATATGATCTTTTAAGTTGTAATTTATAAATAGTCATGAACTAAGAATTTGTGAAAGTGAACTCAAGAATGGTCATATGCCTATATGAGAACCTCTAAAGCATGTATGTATATTAAAGTATAAGTGTATATGTGTGTTAAAGTTGGATTGAAAACCAGAGTGCAAAAGCTCAACCTTAGTTCGGCTAGGGGATGCCATAATTTATGCCATCCCTAAGACTAGATAGAAGTAGCGATTAAGGTCGTCCTGCAGTTTGAAATAGGTTCTGTTTTGGATCTGATGTTTGAAGCATGCTTGTGTAATTACTATATATGATCAGTATGGTATGTAATGTGTTAAGAATCATGTTATGTGATAAAGATGAAAGTTAATTAAGACTTTCAAAATGTTAAAGTCCAAAGGAATGTTTTCAAGATATAAAGCAATGATACGTTGTTTGAATTTATGAGGTCTTACAATCTGATTTGTGCTATATAGGTAATGTTGTATAAAGTTACAACTAAGTTAGACATTTGTGTGTACGGTTGTACTTAACGATATGAGTTTTAAATGTGTCGAACACATAACGAGTCAAGTGTGTGACAGATGTATATGAATGTTGATGTCATATAAGGGTGACTAAGGTATACTATACATACCTAGCTATTCTAAGCGTATGATGAGAAAGTGAAGTGTAGGTTTTACGAACCTAGTTAAAGAACAATGTAACAATATTATTACATTGAGACTGTATGAAATATATGACTAATGGATGTGAATCCATGATTATATAACTGTGTAGGAATACACGAAGTGCGGATAACTATAAGCAGTTAATTCGTAGTTGATAAACTACGAATCAGGCAAGTCTTTCAGTTCCTATTTGTTATATGAATTCGATAACTGTTAGTTATATTATGCCATGAGAATGTTGATGTATATATATGAAATGCATATGAGATATGTATGAAATGTGAAAGTTGATCTTTGATGATATGCTTGTGATATAAACCTCTATGCTGTTATGTGAGAGAAATAACGCGTAGTAAATATTGATCGATTATGAATGCATGAATCTGTATATATTATTATATGCTACGTCTTCGCATGAAAATCATTAGAATTCTTTGGGTTATCGAGCTCACCCTTGCAAATAACCACTTTTGCAGGTTAAGGATACACGGTAAAGGTTACGTGTTATTTGATTAATAAAGTTCAATGGTATCGAAGGAGATTGATTTATTATTCAACTAGATGCTCTTGAACCATGTTTAGGTTCTAGTAGATGTACATGATAGTAGTTTATAATGTATAATATAATTTAAGTTGTACTATGTGATACATAGAGGAATTCGAATCGAGATGTAAAAAAATTTATTTAGTAATTCGAATAGAATGAATCATAACATAATTTGATTCAAGGATATGTAATTGATTCAAGTTAAGGAATCAATAAAAGATTATTTCTCAAAGGAGATTGAAAAAGTTTAAATTATTCCTCATATTTTTATAACATCGAATGTGATGTAAAACAGGAATGGTAAATGACCAATATTTGAAACTTATAATAGTTTGGGGTCATTATACATAGATCTTGGATATGGAAAGAATCTATATTCTAAATTGTAATAAGCAATGTTATATTCATTTAAGTTATGAATAAAAGATATAATAGTTTGACGATAGTAGTATCGTGACGGACCGAATCCGAGGTTCGAAGGGACCCGGATTTGGGGGTGTCACAACAATCATGTGACTCAATAGTTCTATACATGTGAAAAAAATAATTACAGTATAGTACCTTCATCTATACCTCCATTTTTAATTTAGTCATGCAAGTATTATCAATCTTGCACCACCTCCCCTAATAGTACATGCATGTGAATCAATAGTACACACATGTGAACAAATAGTTATAAGCATGTGAATTAATAGCAATTAATTACTCATTTATCCTATTAATTATCCAATTGGTTAATTTATCCTCCAAAAATCAATTATTATCAAAATAATTGTCGATTTTCACCAACACTAATAATCCCAACACAATGAAAATATTTGTATCAATAATTTTATTTTTTGAATTTTCGAAGTTTGACTTTTTCTGAAAAAGTCAACTGTTGACTTTTTTTCCAAAAAATCAACCCCGGTAAATTTTGTGTTTATAGTCTATGTTTACTAATTTCATCGATCTGTACTCAAATATTACGTCCGCATCTCCAAATTCAACTCTGAGCTCAAATTCGATTTTTAATAACATATATTCATCATTAATATTATAACTCACAATATTAACAACCAGATCGTTCCTAGGAAAGCGGGGGCTTTTCGATAAGAATTTCTCCCTAATGGCGCACAATTAAATAACCTAACCCCTTTCCTCGACAGAACTTTCTAGACATTGTCAATAATGCAAATAATAATATGAACAACTTGTCATCTCAATTATTTATTTAATAATATAATATATTGTGATAATAATTGAATAAAATTGAGTGACTTCTCACGTAAGCATCAAAGATACTGCACAATACCGTGTGCCATTGTGCAATCACGCGTATTATTGTACTTTTATCAATTTAACCACTAAATAGAATAATAATTATAAAAATTAAATATTTTCATTTCGTAAAATTCAGGGTCTTACATTTGGGCCCCAAGGGGCACCCCACTTTTGTTGAAAGGAGAGTATCTAGCCAATGTTTAGAACCCACACGCGCGCGTCGCCGCCGTCGCCGACCGGCTGGGCTCGAGGTTCTTGGGTCTAGATCATTGTATATATCTTTTTGAAAAAAATTTATTTAAAATTTTGCTTTGTTTAGTTCCAATTTTATTTATTATTATCAAAATTTAAAACTGCATCGTTTTAAGTTCCAGTGATGCGGCTGAACTATTTGCAGATTATGCAGATTTTAGCATTGCAACGCTTAGGTACAACGCCGCAGAATCGAGCTCAACGGCAGGTTTTTGTTAGCGTAGCTGCTTAGAACGCAGAGTCGCGGAGTTGTTAGCATTTTCTGCACAAACGGATGCTACCAGTCAGCCATATCTGTTTATTGGTGTCCCATACCTTTTCAATGGTATCCCAAACCTTTTTAAGAGGTTGTACCCCATCTGAAGGGTCACTAAACACACCTATAAATAGAGTAGGTGGGATGACCATTTCATTCATTCAACTCATCAAGCATAATTAAGTAAAAGTTTTCTTCATTTCATAGTTTCTTTTGAGAGAGAGTTTGAAGTATTCTTTTGGTTCGTTGTGTATGTTATTTTGTAGTCTTTGCTTTATAGATATAATGTCATTCAGATCTTGGGAGACAAGTGCCGCTAACTTTAAGCATCAATGAGGAGGACATAATTGTCTTAAGGATATAGTACAAAGTACTAGCCTTGACAATTTAATTTGTTGCATCTTGGTTCACTTGAGATAAGTTTTTATATATATATATATATATATATATATATATATATATATATATATATATATATAGTTTGTCCCTTTCTTGGTTTACAGCTTAACTAACAATCTTAATAACACTATCTCTATCTCAATTTCATTATCAAACACATAGCCCAATCTCTTAATTTCATATGCATAGAACACACTCATAAAAGATGAAAAATCCAATAACATCCAAGTTGCGCGCCGATAGTTATGACGAGACAAGTATATGGTTGTTGCTTCTCTTCTTTTAAGCCTTCTTTGCTCCATGAGTTTTTAATTAATTTTGCCACTACCAATACTAACAAGAACTTTTTTTCGATGTCAGATTTAAGATTTTACAAAGTAGATGAGTTTTTCGATTTAAGATTTTGCAGACCCATATTGGTGTGATATACGACTGGTTTGGTACTATTTTCTCTCTATACCTGATTTGTCCTTAATTAATTTGGGTTAAAGTTTTTTAATGGACCAACAATAATAGTTTTTGGCATTTGGGTTTGATTCAAATTCACTTTGAACCATCGATGAAGATACAACTTTAGTTGGAATTAATAAAGATCTAACTAAATTCATGGAATTTACAGTACATAAGATTGGGGTTTTTTTGTTTAAATTTAGTTTATTAATTAAATTAGAACTAGAATAAAAGTATATCTTAAGAAGGAGATTGAGGTTACATAGAAAAAGTTGGATTTTGCAAATGAATTTATTCAACAAATTGACAAAAAGCTTGAATCAGAAGGAGGACATAATCATTCCATTTCAAAATATTAGATAATTTTATATTTTTAAAGTGAACTTAAATATTTAAAAATTAAAAAAATAATATGAATCCATTAATTTTATATAAATATATTTATAAAATTATACATTAATATATTTTATTATTAATTAATTTATTTATTTGTTATGTATATTAATTTAATTTATATTTTGTTTAACTATTTGTTATATAATGGAGTATAATTTAATTTAATAATAATTATCCAGTTGAGCTTCTCTCTCCTTGTCAGCATATCATAGATGTAACATATAGATTTGTTGTTAATATTTTAACAGAGTAGACAATTTTTAGAATTTTTGAAAAAAAATTATAATTTAGTGAGTTAATCGTAAAATTTTTTAGTTTAATGATATATTTATAAATCGAGATTGAGTAGTGTGAAAAAAATATATTTAACCAGTTATATACAATCACTATCATGCACATCATTTTGTATTCTCGTTTTGTATCCATTTTTTTGTCATCAAAGTACAGTTGTATTATAACATATGTTGTAGTAAAGTTATATATATTACAAATATTTATGTTGATTTTTTTGTTTTCGTAAATAAGTATAGTGATAATCTGAAAAAATATGTTATAGATGATGTTCTCTTATAATCTATCTAATTCCATATATTAATATTTTAAAATTATAATTCAACAAAAAAGTTGTCGCACCCGCATAAGGGGACTCATGCTTCTCTATACTAATCATAATCTACTATATAAAAATATGAAATAACCTTCCCAATAGGCCTGTTCATGAGTAGTGATGGGCTACCTTGCGAGTCCAAAACTAGCTCATCCACCTCAAGTCTATAGATTATTATAGGTTCTTTACATAAGTATACAACAAAAAGAAAGTAATTATAAAAAAAATGCATCAACCAAATAATTACAAAAATAGTGTAATTAGGACCCATATTACAAAAATAGTACAATTCACATAATAAAGAAACCTAAAATCAAGGACAAATAACTGCCATAATTAATAATTCAAATTCAAATATTTGAATCTAACAACAAAAATAAATTCAAATTCAAATCTTCATCTCCTTCACATACACTTTGAAATAATAGTCCACCGCTACACTTCACATTCTTCGCCGCTACACCGCCGCGAATCTCCGTTGTCCAAAACGCCAATGAGAATAAGAAGAAGATTCGCCCTACAAAAAATTTAAAAATAAATAGATGTAACTTTTATTGTTCTGAATTTTTTTTTATAACTATTTTGTTACTCATAAATAATAAAATGGTTACCTTTGTATGAATGGTTGGCTACCAACTGCATCACATTCAAACAAAATTAGTAACGTAATAAAACTGAATTGGTTACCTTGGTCTGAAGATTCGGCTACCAACTGCACTATGAAAAAACTGCAGGTGTGAATGTAAATTGGTTACCTTGGTATGAAAGTTTTGTTACATTGGTATGAAGGTTTGCTTACCTTGATCTGAAAGTTTTGTTACCAACTACACTAAGAAAAAATAAAAAGTGTGGAGGTTGATTGGTTACTTTGATATGAAAGTTTGGTTACCTTGATATGAAAGTTTGGTTACCATCATCCAGTATTTGAAGGAACACATTGAACACGTCTCATCAAACAAAATATGTCCATTCCCACCACCTCCTCAATCCACTTTTTTGTGCTCCACCGCCAAATTAGACCCAGCTTCCACCCATGCCTTCAAAGATTTGATGAAAAGCTAAAGCCGCAACGAGAGACCTAATTATATATATATATAGGTCGACTAAAAATCTCAAAAAAAAAAAGCAAAATTGAAAATTAGTGCTAGGTTCATTCAATCAATCTTCCGTTCTACCTGCATCTCAGGCATCCATCCGGTCTGTCGCATAGGTTGGAAAATTACATCGTCAGTAAGGCCTAGTGCATGCTAAATGTCCTTCCAGGCGACTGACAAAAGAAGCAAGATGGTATTTCTTATTTTTTCCTTCCTTTTCCTTTATAGCATTACGGGTGGCAGAACATGACATTTGTTGATTGTGAAAATGGCCTTGAGGAATAAACATAACCGATCGGCTTATGTGTGTGTGTGTGTGTGTGTATATATATATATATATATATATATGGAATACGTTGAATGAAGAAGAAGGGTGATAACTAACTGCAGTTGTTATAGATGAGGAGAGAGAGAAGAAGCCATGTGTATAACTAATCCTTAAATTAAGGAATTCTAATTAAATACTAATTCCCTAAATTAAGGAATCCTAATTGCACTAGTATTGTAAATAAATATGGAAGTATATTAGTTGTGTAAAGATTTTTTGAGTGCACTATTGTTGTAATTATTTTTAAAAATATAATAGAATATGTAATTCATCCGATTATTATTGCATCTTAATATATCTTAACAACACATCACTTAATTCATCTTAACAACCCACATCTTTATATTAAGACGTCTTCTGAATAGTTTAAAATTATATTTGTATCTTAACTATCAAGAGTACCTCTTAATACAAAAATATGAATTCTTAAGATACATTAAGATCGAGGTAGATTGTTAAGATGCATTAAGATGCAGTCAAATACCACCTTAGTTCTAGTGCGACCCAGCCCATAATTATAATGTTGACACTTGGCTCGTTACTATTGGACTAGGATCATCTCCATTTCAATTAAAATGGAGACTCTCTATTATTTATAAATTTTTCATCATCATCTCTCTCTCACATCAGCATGATGTCACATTCCAACACATTTTAAATATGAACCATAAAATAGAGAGTCTCCATTTAAATGAAATAGAGAGGATCCTAGTCCGTTGCCATCAAGAAGATAATTTAGTAGTATTGTCTTTTTGTGTGCCTCAATTACAGGATAACGTGAGTACTCTGCCAATCATCATTTTGAATTTGGAAGAAGCATCGTACTATGTTTGGTTCCCATTACTTGGCATGTATGGAATGGAATGAGAATGGGAATGGAATGATCATTCTCATTTTTATGTTTGGTTTGCTCATTCATTCGGTTAGGAATAGAATCATTATTTTACTTTAGGTGTTTGGTTTACATGAATTACATTATGAATAAAATGTGAAAAAGAGAACCACGATTCTACTTTAGGTGTTTGGTTTACATGAATTACATTTTGAATGAAATGTGAAATGATCTTTTTTCGTTTTTTATATACTACAAACTTATAAAATAAATGTAAAAATAAATTAAATAGATCTAAAAGAACATCTTCACTAGAATCTGAAGTACTTGGCTCAATATTTTTTTATTATATATTTTTATGCATTTTACTCCACTTTCTCTTATTCTTTACCGCACCTCTCTCTGAATCTTGAGTACTTGGCTCCATAACTAATGAATAAGAAAAATAAACTCATGTCATAACCAGTCTATAAAACTGTTATAAATGATAGATAAATTAAGAAGAGAACAAAAAATATATATTAATAATATCTTTCATTCAAGTGGTCATCCACAATTTTTTTGATATCAAATCAATTTCTTGGATGTAGTGTCTCTGCCCAAACTTATCTCTGCGGTTCTCTCTATACAAAATATATATATATAACACCAACTAACATTTACATTACAATAACTTTAAGTTGCATTAAAGCAACTTAAAGGCTTAAGTTTCCACCATTTATTTTGGTGGTTACTTTAATTAATTCATTTCTAACACTCCCCCTTGGATGACCATTTCTTAAGAATATGCCTCGTTAAAAACCTTACCAAAGAAAAACCCTGTGGGAAACCAATCGTTAAAAACCTTACCAAATAGTACAATATTCTTGTATAACTTCTAGTGCCATAGGATTGCCTCATTAAAACCTTGCAAAGGAAAACCCAATGGGAAAAAACCTTAGCGAAGGAAAAAGAGTACAATCAGCACATATCCTTTAGAAAATTTACTCCCACTCATGAGTACCACTGTTCATGGTAAAAATATCCCTAAGTCGACGCATGCCAATACTGTGCATCATCTTCTTAAAAGTCGTAATTGGTAATGGATTAGTGAACATATCAGCCAAATTATCACATGATCGTATCTGCTTTACATCAATATCACCACTCTTCTGGAGCTCATGTGTATAAAAGAATTTTGGTGCAATATGTTTGGTTCTATCACCTTTGATATAATATCCCCTAATTTGAGTGATACAAGCGACATTATCCTCATATACTACTGTTGGACTATTTATGATTGATGATAATCCACAGTTCTCACGAATATGCTGAATTACCGTTCTTAACCAAACACATTCACAACTCGCTTCATGAATTGCAATAATCTCTGCATGATTTGAGGAAGTAGCAGAAATTGTTTGCTTAATAGATCTCCATGCAATAGCAGTATTTCCATAAGTAAATAAATATCCTGTTTGTGATCGAACTTTTTGTGGATCAGAAAGGTAACCCGCATCAACATATCCAACTAACTGTACGTGATTTTGATCCATTTGGATAAAATAATCCAAAATCAGTAGTCCCACGAAGATATCGGATAATATGCTTAATTCCATTCCAATTTCTTCGAGTTGGTGCAGAACTATACCTTGCTAGTAAGTTAACTACAAATGTTATATTAGGTCGTGTGAAATTTGCAAGATACATTAAAGCACCAATTGCACTAAGATATGGTACTTCAGGACCAAGAGTTTCTTCATCATTTTCTTGTGGTCGAAATGGATCTTTCTTAACATCAAGTGACCGACCCACCATTTGAGTGCTCAAAGGATGAGCTTAATCCATATAAAATTGCTTTAGAACTTTTTCTGTGTATATTGATTGATGAACAAGAATTCCATTCGGAAGATGTTCAATTTGCAAGCCAAGACAAAATTTTGTCTACCAAGATCTTTTATCTCAAATTTATTTTTTAAATAATTTGCTATTTTTGTTAACTCTTCTGGAGTCCCTATAAGATTTAGATCATCAACATATATTGCAACAATAACAAATTCAGATTCTGATTTCTTGATAAAAACACATGGACAAATTAGATTATTTTTAAATTCTTCTTTCAAAAGATATTCACTAAGGCGATTATACCACACGCGTCCCGATTGTTTTAACCCATATAAGGATCTTTGTAGCTTGATAGAATACATACTTCGAGATGTAGAATTATATGTTTCAGGCATTTTATATCCTTCAGGGATTTTCATATAGATATCATTATCTAATGATACATATAGATATGCTGTAACAACATCCATTAATCGCATATCCAAATTTTCTTTTGCTACCTAGCTAATTAAAAATTTGAATGTAATTGCATCCATTACAGGAGCATATGTTTCTTCATAATCAATACCGGGTATCTGCGAGAAACTTGTTCTACAAGTCGCGCTTTGTACCTTGTAATTTCATTTTTCTCATTTCGTTTACGTACGAATACCCATTTATATCCAACAGGTATTACACCTTTAGGTGTTCGGACTACAGGTCCAAAAACTTCACGTTTATATAGTGAATTTAATTCTACTTAAATTGCCTCTTTCCACTTTGGCCAATCATTTCTTCTTTGACATTCATCAACGGTTTGTGGTTCATATTCATGATCATCACTTCTGGTGATATCGAGAGCAACTTTGTATGAAAATATATTATCGACAACAATTTTATTTCTATCCAATACTTCTCCTGTATGTGCATAATGTATTGAGATCTCATTATTTTCATGTGCCTGATCCTCTTCGGGAGATAACTCATCTGTTTTAAGGGATAACTCTTCAAGAGTTTTATTTTTAGGAGATTTTTGTTCATAAGTTTTGGATTGATCAATTATCTTTGTGGTTTGTTTAATGTGTATAACCTCTTTATAGGCTGCAACTTATTTTTCTTGTACTTTCCTCTTCCAGGGAATTTTATCTTTAACACCGATCGGCCTTCCACGCTTCAGGTGTGGCTTTGATTCATTTGTTGTTGTATTAGCTGATTGTCCTATGGGGACTTCAATCCGTGCTGGAGTATTAGCAGCTAGAATGTGAGATTTCACTATTTTCTTATTATCGGTGAATACATCTGGTAATTAATTTGCAATTCCTTGCAAATGAATAATCCTTTGAACTTCCAGTTTACATTGATTTGTACGAGGATCAAGATGAGATAACGTCAAAGCATTCCAAGTAATCTCACATCGTGCTTCAAGAAACAATTTTTCTCCCCCTAATTGTGGAAAAATTATTTCATTAAAATGACA
The DNA here is from genome assembly GCA_020205605.1 of Panax ginseng. NCBI lineage: Eukaryota > Viridiplantae > Streptophyta > Magnoliopsida > Apiales > Araliaceae > Panax > Panax ginseng. The sequence continues at coordinate 30,338,259 of CM035132.1, forward strand.
GTCCTCAAAACGTGCCTTAAAAACATCACCAGTTAGAGGTTCAAGATATCTAATGACAGATGGGGAATCAAAACCCATATAAATTCCAAGTCTATGTTGAGGACCCATCTTTGTGCATTGTATTAAGTAATAGATAGAGTACATATACAAAGACAACCAAATGTGCGTAAGTGAAAAATATTTGGTTGTTGGCCAAGCACAAGTTGCAATGGTGAGAATTTATGATAATCAGTTGGCCTAATGCGAACTAATGATGCAACATGTAAAATAACATGACCCTAAGCAGAAACTGGTAATTTTAATTTCATAAGCAAAGGTCGAGTAATAATTTGAAGTCTCTTGATAAGAGATTCAACTAAACCATTTTGAGTATGTGTATGGGCAACAAAATGTTCAACATCAATTCCAATTGACATACAATAATCATCAAAAGCTTGAGATGTGAATTCACCAGCATTATCTAAAAGAAAATTTTCCTAATTGGATAATCAGGAAATTGTGCTCTCAACCTAATTATTTGAGCAAGAAGTCTAGCGAATTCAACATTTCTAGTAGAAAGTAAACATACATGTGACCATCTGGTTGATGCATCAATTTAAACCATAAAATACTTGAATGGACCACAAGGTGGGTGCATTGATCCACATATATCACCTTGAATTCTTTCTAAGAAAGATGGGCACTCAAACAATAATCTTTGAATGTGATGGTTTGATAATTAATTTACCTTAAGAACATGCACTACATGAATAATCTGTAGTTAAAATAATCTTCTGGTTCTTTAAGGGATGTCCGTAGGAGTTATCAATAATTCGACTCATCATTATAGATCCTGGATGACCAAGATGATCATGCCAAAGTATAAAAATCTTTGGGTCAGAACACTTCTGGTGTATTGCAACATTTGTTTTAATTGTTCTCATTGTAGTATAATATAACCCAGAAGAGAAAATAGGCAATTTTTCTAGTATGAGCTTCTGGCCCAATACTATTGAAGTAATATAAAGAAATTCTTCACTGCCTTCGTTATTGGTTTCAATATGATAACCATTATAACGTATATCCTTAAAGCTGAGTAAATTTCTTCTTGATTTAAAAGAATACAAGGCATCATCAATACAAAGTTATGTGCCCTTTGGCAACATTATAATCGTTCTTCCAGAACCTTCAATCAAGTTCGATGCACCTGATATGGTATTGACATTGGCTTTGCATAATTTTAAATTTTGAAAATATTTTTTATCTTTGAGTATCGTATGAATTGTTGCACTGTCCGCCAGACAAAAATCTTCCATAGTCATCTTGGAATTGATTTTACCAGTTGAACCCATGCATCTTCATATATATAAAATATAAATTAAACTTTATAAAAATACTTATTACCTTTCCATAATATAATAAAAGAAAAATAATTATTTGGTTTGGACATTTCCATCACCAATCATACTTATTAAGATGGAATAATATAGTAAAAGAAAATAATTAATTGGTATGAACATTTTCATCACCAATCAAATTGTCAAATTTTTCATCAACATTCTCATAGAAATCAGTGGCATCAAGATAAGTCATATCCACTCCATTTTGAAGATAAGATAATTCATGGAATCCTCAACATCATTATGATCAATAAAGTTTGTTTCAATTCCTTTTCCCTTTTCTTTTATGGAGGCTTAGTACAACTCTACCAAATATTTAGAAGTACGACAGGTACGTGACCAATGACCTTCCATTCCACACCTATAACACTTATTTTCATGGCCATTTGATGTTTTATTTTGTAAACCCTTGCCATTTTTATTCTTCTGATGGTAAGGTGTGTTACTCCCTTTTGAAGAATTATGAGTACGATCCTCTCTATATTGATTATTTCTTCCACGTCAATGATAATTACCACGACCACGACCATGACCACAACCACGACCACGACCACGACCACGAACATAATTTTCTCTATGTTTATCAAATGAGGTTCCATTCGCTTCAGGGAATGGAGTAGAACCGGTCGGGCGAGATTGGTGGTTTTTCAGTAAAAGCTCATTATTTTGTTCAGCCACTGGAAGACATGATATTAGTTCAGAATATTTTGTGAACTTACTCTCGATATTGCTGCTGCAGGAGCATATTCGAGGCATGAAATGTAGTAAATATTTTCTCTAACATATCTTCATCAGTGATTTTCTCCCCCACATAATTTTAATAGTGAGATTATTTTAAAAAGTGCAGAATTGTACTCACTCACACTTTTAAAATCTTGCAACCTCAGGTGTAACCAATTATAACGAACTTTTGGGAGGATTATAGATTTTTGATTCTCATATCTCTCTTTTAAATCATTCCATAAGAAAAGAGGATCTTTCATAGTAAGATACTCAGATTTTAATTCTTTATGGAGATGATGGCGAATAAAAATCATTGATTTTGCACGATCCTGCAGGGATGCATGATTGCCAACCTTAATTGTATCTCTAAGATTCTTTGCCTCTATGTGAATCTCAGCATCAAGGGTCCATGACAGGTAATTCTTGCCCGAGATGTCAAGGGCAGCAAATTCAAGTTTTGTAAGATTTGAAATTTATTAAAAACACAAGCAATAATATAAAATACTACTAGTTAGTAATAATTAAAAATATCTAAAAATGAAGGTAGATATATAAATAATATTCAGGTCAGGTGATGTGTAGCCTACTGCATAACACATACTATTATATATAGTAGTAACATATATATACATATATGATGTATATATGCCTATAATTTTTAATATTTATTAATGATAAAAGCATTGATATGAGACATACTTGGTCATGTTACATGAACCTGCCAAAGTTATTCTTATATATATATATATATATATATACACACACACACACACACTAAGTTTTATCATATTTAATTTTACTAAAAAATACTATATATGCATGATCAAATTTAATTTTAATAAAATAATACTTAGAGTGAGGTAAGAGAATTACTTTTTCAAAATTGGGTAGAGCTTCGTGTTGATACCGTGTTATAATGATAGATAAATTAAGAAGAGAACAAAAAATATATATTAATAATCTCTTTCATTCAAAATGGTCATCCACAATTTTTTTGATATCAAATAAATTTCTTGGATGTGGTGTCTCTGCCCAAACTTATCTCCGCGGTTCTCTCTATACAATATATATATATATATATATATATATATATATATATATATATTGTAAGACCCCAACTTTTATGAATAAAGATGAATTTTTCTATAAATATAATTTTTGAATATTAAGGTTTGAATCTGTTATAATGTTATAGTTGTGGGTAGTATTTATGAATTTTGCAAAGTAAGCAAGTTGTTATATAATATTCGATTGGTCGGAGAATATTCGTTTTAACAGGGAATATTCGTACGACGGAACAATCATTGGTGGACCCCACAACAGAATTATTGTTGGAATGAGAAAACGACAGAAATATCTTTTTATAAAAATAACAACGGAAGTTTTACCGTTAACTGTTGAAATAGTCGGTGTTAAAAGTACATTAATACGCGTGGTTGCATAGTAGCACACAGTATTGATTATTGATGCTTACGTGAGAAGTCACTCAGTTATACTCAATTATTGCTACAGTAATTGCCGCATAATATCTCTCATATTATTGGTTCAATTATTATCACAATATCATCTGCATAATATTTTATATTATTAAATCAATAATTGAGACGACAAAGTTATTCATATTATTATTTGTAATATTGACAATGTCTAGAAGTTCTGTCAAGGAGAGGGTTGGTCACCTAATTGCGCGCCAATAGGGAGACATCGGTTTCATTCGTCCTAGTACGTCTCCTTGAGGTGATCCTGTTCTATTCGTGAAGAAGAAAGATGGGAGAATGCAACTTTGTATTGATTATCGGGAGTTGAATCATGTCACCATCAAAAATAAGTACTCGTTGCCACGCATTGATGACCTGTTTGACCAGTTGCAAGGAGCCAAATTCTTTTCAAAGATCGATCTTCGTTTCGGATATCATCAGTTAAAGATTAAAACTCATGATATTCCAAAGACGGCTTTCAGAACTCAGTACGGGCATTATGAATTCCTAGTCATGTCCTTTGGATTGACTAATGCTCCTGCTGCCTTCATGGATATGATGAACCGAGTATTCAAGGAATATTTGGATCATTTTTTGGTTGTCTTTATTGATGACATTCTCATATATTCCAAAAGCCATGAAGATCATGAGCAACACTTGAGGCTAATACTCCAAAAGCTTCGTGAAAACAAGCTTTATGCCAAGTTAAAGAAATGCGAGTTCTGACTTGAGGAAGTTGCATTCCTTGGGCACGTGATATCAAATCACAGAATATCTGTTGACCCGACAAAGATTGAAGCAATTCAAAGCTGGGAGCAACCTAAGTCAGTGACCGAAGTATGTAGTTTTCTCAGCTTAGCTGGTTATTATCGGAGATTCGTGGAAGGATTTTCTTGAATCACTACTCCATTAACTCAGCTGACTCAAAAAGATACAAAATTCGGTTGGAGCGAGGAATGTGAGAAGAGTTTTTAAGAACTCAAGAGGAGACTCATTTTAACACCTGTTCTGACAATACCATCTGGTTTGGAGGGATTTGTCATCTACAGTGATGCTTCAGGCAGAGGGTTAGGATGTGTTCTTATTTTGTGTAAGAATATTATTTCGTTCTTTCTTTCTCTTCTTACATTTTATTTTAACTTCAAATTTGATTATAATTAGTTATAAATTCTCGTGTAAAATGGTAAAAGTGTGTTCTTTAAAAATAATTAGTTATATGGTACTTTGCTTCTCCCAATCTCTTAATTAAATATGTGAATCTGTATGTTTTGTGTACACCTGATTTGGGGTTTTTTTCGATTCTCCCGATTTGAGTTTCTCTTCCGCGGGATCTTAATTTTAGTTCATTGATTGATTTCTTATTCAATCTGCTAGATTACTCCTCTTATTTGGTTTCTTTGAAGGTAATTTCAAACCTTTAGGTTTTCAATCTATATTTACATTAATCTCGTGTAAGATCTGCGTTAGCAAGGTGGATAAGATTGAAACCCCAAATGTGTTCCTTTTTGGTTTATTGGGAAACTTAATGCTATTTTGTGATTATTAGGATTTAGGAATATATTCTTATGGTTGAGTCATACTATTTATTTGGATTTTAAGATTTAGTCACTAATATTGCACAAACTTGGGTTTCAGCTTTAAGCAAGTCGCAGTAAATAGCAGATTAAGCCTTCCCGGTCTATTATTTATTTCATGGGGGTGGTTTGTGATTGTGATGTAAAAAATCCCATCTTTTCAACATAAATGGTTATTTTCAATTTTCACCTCTCGTGATAAACAATTAAGTGATACTGAGCAAGGATGTGGTGCTCCCATTTGCACAACAAGGAAATGGTTCATTAAGTTGCAACTTTTTTTTGCATTCTAAAGCCCTTAGTTAATACGCTTTCTGGCTGAATTTTGAGTAGTGAGCAAGGAGTTATCTTATATAATGAAAAATTTCTAGTTGTTCAATCATATGACCCTATGCCATATCATGGTATGTTTGCTTGATTAACGTTATACGGAGTAAGAATTTACATTTTATGCTTTAAGTTATACGTGATTATTTGTTATTTGTTTGCATTCTGCTTGTTTGGGTACTTCGTTTACCCAAGTTTCATGTGGGAATATGTTGTGGTTCAGTTTGATTTAATTAAGAAAACAAAAATGTTACAACTTAGTTCCCATTTCCTAATAGTTTGATAATTTATTATCCATTATCTTCCTTTTCTCAATAAAGACTATACTAATCGTCATGTCGAGATCAACCTGCAGCCTAAAAAGGTAAGTTTCAGTGATGAGTAATTGAGTATTTTTAAAAACTCTCCATCTCTAATATAATTTCATCATTCTGTTTTCATTTACTTCGTGCACCAACGAATAGAAAATTTTAAAACAAAAGTACAAAATAACATTGTCCTTAAAAACTTGTCACACAAACACATACACACACACAAACATACACACACACACACATATATCCCACATTTTTGTTTAGAAATACTAATATTGCTATCATTTTTTTATAAGAAAAGATCCATATAGCTCTATACGTACAGAGGGCTGCATTACATTTCATTGATGGTATGATATTTACTAAAATTCTTCACATTATATTATTCATTTGCATTAAAAAAAATTAAAATTTTAATCCTTTGTTTATCTTGTATAGCGATTAGTATTTAATCCATTGCATGCTTCTCCGACGGACGAAAGTCAAGAAAGCAAGATTTGAAATTGAACAGTATGAACTTGCATACATTAATTGCTCTCATAATGTTCAGAGTTTGGATACACATGGAGGTTTAAAGGGATTCACCGCCAAAGAACGCTTTTGAAGCATTAAGAACACTTTGTTTAGCTTATAAAAATATGGGAAATGGTAATAATAACTTGGAAAATATTTTTGATAATAGTTACACACTTATAACGATTGTTGGAATTAATAGGATTTGGCGCATACGAGGTGAAAGAAGTCAGTAAAAACTTGTTTGGATGTCAAATTATGGTTCGAGATAGTTATTGGTGACAATGTTCATACTGCTAAGGTAATTATTAGAGAATATGGTATTTTGACAAATGATATTGTTTCTAATAGAAGAGCACGATTTTCAGCGATAAAAGTGTCCGTGAATATCTCGAACATTATACCTAAACTTCGTGTTCGTAAAATTATACTCTTGTTATTCTTTTCAAATCAATGTTACTTTTTTGTACATGCTTTGGCATATTGAGGGTTTAGTGTGCTTGAACTTGAAAATATCGCTCATTTACAAACAACTTATTATAAATGCAACATTCGAACTCAAAAAATAGATCAAGACTAGTTGTGGTGTGGTGGCAAACACACTTAATGCTACCAGTTATTATTGACTTATAAACCCTACATCTTATAATCTTCGTCACCTTCTATAAAAAATTAATGCCCAATTATGTATTTGAAACATTGTTTCACTACCCCGTAATCGATTTATTATATATGCAGGTATATATTGAATTACTGAATTATATAATTTCTTATTTATTTACAGAACTTTCCTTAAATGTGTTGTTGATATCATGTAGTCAGTTAAAACTGATCTAGCATATCGTCTACGGTGATCTTATTGATCGCTCTACTGTCGATTCACATCCTCCATGATCCATCTTTCTTCGGAATTAACAAAGCTGGTACGACACGTGGGCTCATACCCTCACGAATGTAACCCTTTTCTATCAACTCAACTATTTGTCTCTGTAGCTCTTCGAACTCTTTGGGGCTGAGTCGATATGTTGGTCTGTTAGCTACACTTGACCCTGGAACAAGATCTATCTCGTGTTGAATATCTCTTAATGACGGTAGTCATGGGGATATCTATTCGAGCTTGAGATCAGCATACTAGGAGAGTATCTCTTGTACGTCGGCTGATACTTCTGTGTGCCCTTCTGCCAAGTTCCTCTCACAAGGAAACAACACATGCATTACACCTTCACGCTCCACCTCGTTTAGAAATCTCATCATAGATAATAGGTTTGGGTTCTTGACTGCCTGAGCCGAACCGAATTCTTCCTTCTGTGGGGCTAACACAATCTTCTTCCCTTTTATTGTAAGGGAATACGTATTCTTTTGACCATCATGGATGACTCTTCAGTTGCCAAGGTCGACCCAACAACACATAACACGCATCCATGGATACCACATCGCACCATGCATTATCAAAGTATTTCTTACCGATCGAAAATGATACTAAACATTTTCTGTCAATGATTACTTCATTACCCTTATTCAACCACGACAATTTATAGGGTTTTAGATGTATATCCATTTTCAAATTTAACTTACGAACAACTTCTTCCGACACCACATTCTCACAGCTTCCACTATTAATAGTCATCTTGTAGAACTTATCGGTTACCGTGCAAGTCGTTTGGATTATGTTGGTTCTCAGCCATACATATTTGGAGTTATCTTTGGGGGTTAATAGGCTCTTACAAATAACCAAAGTTTTATGCCAATCACCATAAAGTACATCTCCATTATCTTCATACTCATCATACACTGGTTCATTAAATTTTTCTCTGTATAAACTAGTACATCTTCCTCCATTAAAATATTCTTTCCCTTCTTACTAGCAGGATTTCGACACTCCGTCACCCAATGGCCTGGTCCCCACATCTGAAGCATTTAATATTTTGATTAAAATTACCTTGTGGTTGTTGGAGTGTAGGACGAAGTTGCTGAGGCTGAATCTACCTGTTGGGTGGAATATTACTTCTCGGCATCGACCTTCTGTTTTGTTGTTTCGCTTCTCTAGCCCGTTGGTAAGCTTCGGAGACTGAGCGAATCTTGTAACTATTATCTTAGTCCTCCCAAATACCTTGTTACCATCTGTTCCTCTATTTTCGATAGATCATTCTGTGCTATCAACTGATAAAACTCTTTAGTATAATCATCTACGAATCTAGTTCCTTGTCTTAGCAGATGCAATCTCTTGAACATGGATTATGTGTATCGAAAAAGAAGAAAATGACTCTATATTTTTTTTCTTCATCTTCTCCCACTTGGTATTTTGGGATTTCCTTGTCTCTCCCTCGAACGCCTCAATTTTCCCACCAAGCAGATGCTCAGTTCTTTAGTTTGATTGAAACCAATTTCACTTTAGCGCTATCTAATACCTCCTTATACTTGAAGATGGGCTCTACTTCATTTAGCCAGTCAATGAATCCTTCTGCTTGGAGTGTACCCGAAAATTCTTGTAGCTCCATTCTAAATTCCAGATCACTGCGATGGTCCTCACGGTCACGCCGCTCCTCCGAAACCTGTCCACGATAACCCAGGTGCGGGACTTCCTCCTTCAAAACTGTCCACGATGACCTAGATTCTGCGCTTCTAGGCGCTAGGTTAGCTCTGTAACTTCTCTTTATAAATCCTCAATCATCACATCTTGGACTTACGGGAGTTCCTCCGCCGAAATCTGCCCTCTACGACCATGACCACTAACCATTGAAATTGATGAAGTCTATTCCCAGAAAGATGTTGAGCTTTGATACCAATTGACGCCGGGGTGGGATAGCGATTATCCTGTGGGCTAGGTAACAAATAAATTCACAGGTGAAGAAGCAAGAGATTCACCAGAAAACACAAAGAAACCTCTCTAAATGTGTATATTGTATTTATCAAATTCAAAGTTCTTTAATTCAACCAACATGCCGAGTTGATATAGCTAACAAAACTTTCTGCCTAAGCTATAACATTCTGCCCAAGCTGCCCAAGATATAACAGATTTCCTAGAGATTCAAAAACAAATCTTCCTAGAGATACGAAAATTAAATCCTAACAAACTTCTTACTTTTAAAAGAAAGTTTCTACTACCATAAAAGATAATACTCCCTCCATCCCAAGATAAAAGTTCTTATTACTATTTTGGGTAGTCCCATGTCAAATGTTCACTTTCCTTTAATAACCAAACTTTTACACAATTTTTCCTATTATACCCTTAGCGTTAAATATCTCATATTTTTCTTATTCTAATTCTCTCTCCATATTCAATAAGTATAATTAGTTATGTGCTGAAAATATTTTGAATTGAAAAGCTAGAAAGTCATTCTCTCACCTACATTGGAAATCTCTCATGTACTTAATTTGTTTCATTGATTTTTTATTCCCACCACATTGGAAACTCTTTTATTCTCCTATAAAACTATAGCTTCTACATGCATATATGGAATAAAACAAAATAGTACGCTTTGCATACTTGGATGGGATTTGCATGTTTATATGAAGGAATACTAATTTGAAGACTCTGTTAACAAGTTTCGCTAAGATTTTTTGGGCAAGGTAAGATAGTTTACTTTTTATTTTTTATTTTTTTCTTATAAAACTTCTTCTAATGTCTTCTTTCTTTTTTGCCTTTGATTTTTGTTATTGCATCAATGAATGAAAAAGACTATAATTTTTTTTTGAATATGAGATGGATAAAAGTATTCAAATGCCATCAAAGAAGTCGATGAAATGAGCACGAGCTCTCTTTGGTATTCTAGAAAGTGAAGATGAAGATGAGAAAACAAATATGATCAAGAAATGGTTGTGTTGGAATATTTTATTCCTTATGTGGCCTCTACTATTTATGTAATTATTGGACTTACATATTGTACTAATTTAATCACTTTATTTATGGGTTTGGTAATTAATTATGTGGCCTATAAATAATATTCTTAATAGTATTTGGCATATTGGGTCCTAGGGTTTCATAATCTCGATGAACGATTTTGACCCTTTGCTATTCTATAAATAAAACAGTTAGGGTTTGGTCCCAATTGTCGTCTCAAGAATTTTACACACACCTATACATCCATCGTAAGATTGAGAGGCAATTGAAGACCTTCACCCTTAAGCGCAGCGGAAGTGTGATACATACAGGATGACTTCTCTCAATTCATGTAAGTACTTATTATTATGATGATTAATTTTATTTTATTCTATACAATAACACGTTCCTGTATAATTTATTCAACATCTGGTATCAAAGCCAGGTTATGCTATTGCATTGAATATGTTTGTAACACCCCCAAAATAGGTATACATCACCCATCTTGGGTCATCAGAAAATACACTACTGACAACTTCATTTATACAACTGTCGTGCAAAATACGACGACAAGTATATTATGAGTTTTAATACAAATGTATGTAACTCTCATGGTGCCTCGACCACAACCTTACAATGGTACGTTACATAAAAGTACAGTCAAAAATTGTTTTAGAAATTAAAATCTTTGGGAAGTGTTCAAGAAAACCTTCGTACATAGGAGGCTATGAATCTAAGTTATGATAGATATCATATGTCCAGAGAATTATACTTGGTTAACCCAATAGATCCCAAAGAAAAACGAGAAGATTACTATCATGTTCCTTCCAATGGTGAGTCTTTTCTTGACATATAAATATCTCCACTGTCTCCAAGTGAAAATTATATTTTAAATAAACTCCAAGATCATATAGGTAGTGCTCGTAGATATACTCAGCAAGTGGATGTGCACAACCCTGTCTTATGATAACACGAGGTTGTATGTCATTAGACATCTCGTATGATAGTGACAAAATACCCTTCCAAAGTTGGGTTCGCCTCCCCTATTCGGTTCACCAAAATTAAATATCAAATGATGTATACAATACGACACACTTATCTAAAGTTCTCAATAAAATTATTTCCATACTATTTAGGAGAACTCTCAAACTATAGACCACCGATTCTATTCCTTTGTTATCCCCGCTCTCAACCAAAGCCTACACTCTTATTACCGAAAGGAATTGTGAAGCAAAAGGGTGAAGCACAACTAGCCCAAAGAAAGAATATCATAACTAAAGATAATTAAATTATCAATAACTTTTATCAATAATAAATCGTAGATTTAGAACATATAGTAGATGATAAAACTTTTCAACCATAGTCATAGTTGAAGCGAAGCAATCCATTAAAGAGTCAAATAGACCATCGTGTCTATTATCTCTCTATGTTAAAAGTCTACCAATAATGTTTTATCCTCGTAACATCAATCAACAATTTCTATCCACAATCATATAAATAACTCATAATCATAATTGTGATTCTAAATTCCTTTTCGCACCCAGAATGAAGATAATTTTCATCACCTATCTTCACCTGAAATATCAAAAATTATGGTTATACCAAATCATAATCTCTGCTCATAATCATACTAATAAATTCATCTTTGCACTACGGCCAAAGATATTCATTAACAATTCATCTTTGCACTACAGGCCAAAGATATTCATTAACAATTCATCTTTGCACTACTGTGCAAAAGACATACAACCGTATTTTAGAAGAGTCAAATAGAGCATGATATCTACTATCTTCTACTTAATTTAAAAGTTTATTATCAATATTTTATCACGAGACTCGAATTTTAATAAATAATCCACATCATCGAATCACCCCTACATCGCGCCCAAGGATATTCGTTGATATCACATCCATGAATTATCCATGCACTACGGCCAAGGATATTCATTATTATCACATCCATGAATTAATATTTCATTGTTGAGACTCAGCTCAATAATTAATCCACGTCATCAATTCATCCCTGCACTATAGGCCAAGGACATTCTTTTAGTATCACGACCACGAATTATCCATGCACTACGGGCCAAAGATAATCGTGTTTTCATCAACTGGTCCCGATCATGCCATAAAACAATTCATCTTTGCACCCTGGTCAAGAAGAGAATCCATAGCCATAATCATACCAAAAGCTCATCCATCAATGCACTACTACTTAATGAGGACTTTTTTCCACATCATTTGTAACATTACGGCCATGATTATACCGAATAATCCACGGTCATAATCATATCAAGTCCATCTATGCACTACAGGCCACAGATGACTTTCAACATAATATATACATGAGGATGATGACAATGATATAAGTATTAATCAAACGAAAACAAGGATAAATATTAGAGACTTTAAATTTATCCAAATATTATCCACCACTCATAATCTAATATTATTAATATCATAACAATATTTTAATCACTTCTTAAACTTATAAACAATTTATTTCAATTGTTTACACTTTACCAAATAATACATTTAATCATTCAAAAATGTCATACTCATAAGATTTCATCACCAATGATTAAATCCCTCATCAAAAATCTGCATATACCTTATATAGGATTTTCAAGCCATAAAATCCTATTTTCTAAATTTGTTTTTTCGCATAACATATTTAACTCATATGTTCGTAACTAAACCATTTTCATGAAAAATACCAAATCAGTCTCAAAAATATTTATTTTCTGAGATTTAGAAGAATATATTCCCATAATGAACATATATTATTCTCGGAATTTTTAAAATTCATTTACTATTTTTCAAAAATCAATTTCTAATTAATTCCTTAATAAATTAGCTACCTCAAGTTTAACTCCAGAAATTCTCAAATCTTGGCAGGATCTTACACATATTAACATGATCTTCCAGTTTAAATTTCACGGTCATCGGAGTTATAGAACTCCGGTTATAGCATTTTTTGTCGAAAAAACCTAAATATTGAAATGGTCATAACTTGCTCATTTTTAGTCGAAATGAGCTCATTTTTGGACAGGAGGTACTTTATACCATATATTTTCATGTCCCAAAAGGCCGGAATTTTTTACACAAATTAAGTGGCCGAAAATGCCCTTTTAAAAATATGGACAGTAGCTGTTTTTCATTTTTCAGTTTTTCGTGCTTTGTTAAAATCAGTCCACACGAAAATCTACAACACCTTTTTCAGTGATTCCACTTGGATAAGTTAGGAAACTCATAGATCTAACTCTATAACTTGACCACACTTAAAAATTCAAAATATAATAGGAGATATGGTCAATTAAATTTCATGTTCCATTTTCACCAAAATCTGATTTTTCAACCCTTTGTGATTTCTAAGAAACTTTCATGTTTTCACATAATAACTAACATAACTCATTATAACACTTATTAATACTTCATATACCCATGATTTTTATCAGTCCAATGCTTTTAGTATGACTCTCATCACAATCAACGTAAACAGATCATTTCCACAATTTAATAAGGAATGATATAAAGGATCATTCACCATGCATGCGGTAATCCACATAGACAGGCTACTCTAGCAGAATAATAAAGAATGGAATAACAGAAGGATTCACCATGCGTGCGATAGACTGTACAGACAGGTTATTCCCAACAGAATAATAAATAATGGAACCAGGTTATGCGAAATTCGCACCGATAGGATGTTCCAACAGAATAATAAATAACGGAACTAGGTCATGCGTAAACGCACCGACAGGATGTTCTAACAGAATAATAAAGAATGGAATAACAACAGAAATCACCATGCATGCGATAGAAGCCATGCATGAGTTATTCAAATAGAATAATAATTAATGAAACCTGTGCTCAAGGCGTAATACGCAACCCCACATGATATTCGGCTGTAATAATAAAAATGGAATAATGAAGAATTTCACCATGTATGCATGTATTTCAGCATATACAAAAGTTATTCAACGAGAATAATAAATAATTGAATAACAGAATAATTTCACCAAGTATAGGGTAGTCCCCGTATACAGGTTATTCCAACAAAATAATAAGGAATGGAATAACAGAAGTTCTCTTCATGAATACGAAAGAAATAATACTTCTTACGGTACAACGAATAATATCCCTTACCTTATAAAGAAGAGTACTCCGACGGTAGGGCGGGGATATACTTGAAAAAACTTGCATTACGCTTAAAGCTTTCTTAAACGCTAAAGAAATACGATCAAGATTATAGAAGAAGAAATCTCTCTATAGTTTCTCTTTCTAGAGTTTCAGTGAATTCGTAAGAAATAATGAAGGAATGAGCTTCTATTTATAGAAGAATGGATCTGAATAAGAAACCAATCTATGAGCAGTCCATTGATTGATTTACTTTTTAAAGATATTCAGATTGGTTTACAATAAAATATAATATATTCTATTTATAATCTAATAAAATGAATAACTTTATAAAAGCATTACATTTTATATAAAAAGATTTTACTATGCAAACATTATACGCAGTAGCACTATGAAAATACTATGCATAATAAAATATAATATATTCTAATTATTATTCTAATAAAGCGAGATAACTTTATAAAAGTATTACATTTTTATATAAAAAGATTTTACTATTAGCCTAATAAAACGAATAACTTTATAAAAGTATTACATTTTATATATAAACTTTTACATTTTTATTACATTAATAATACTAATAAAACAAAACTTCATCATCACTTACTTTGAAAAAATTTCAAATATCACCCTTAACTTTAAACTTTTATCAATTTAACTATTCACCAAAATAGAAAAATTGAATACTTTTATTTCATAAAATTCGGAGTCTCACAATCTCCCCTCCTTATGAAATTTTGCTCTCGAAATTTACGTACGTACCTGGTAATTCGAAGAGATGAGAATACCTTGCTTTCTTTTTGGATTGTACCTTCCCGATTATTTCCTTTGTATCATGATTTTCCTATTGCTCATCTCATGTGTTTTAGATATCATTCTACAATATACCTTCAAAACCAAGGTTAATTGACATATCATAATTTGTCAACTTATCAAGTAAACAATTTCAGCTTAGGTAAGTCACACACTAGCGAAGTATATTACCCGTCTCTCCATTCTTAGTTCTAGACTCTTATCTCCGCCAGCGACCATATCCCTAAGCTCTGATACCAAATGTGACGCCCCCAAAATAGGTATACATCACCCATTTTGGGTCGCTAGAAAATACACTACTAATAACTTCATTTATACAATTGTCGTGCAAAATACGATGACAAGTATACTATGAGTTTTAATACAAATGTATGTAACTCTCATGGTCCCTCGACCACAACCTTACAATGGTACGCTACATAAAAGTACAGTCAAAAACTGTTTTAGAAATTAAAATCTTTGGGAAGTGCTCAAGGAAACCTTCGTACATAGGAGGCCATGAATCTAAGTTATGATAGATATCATATGTCCAGAGAATTATACTTGGTTGACCTAATAGACCCCAAAGAAAAACGAGAAGATTACTATCATGTTCCTTCCAATGGCGAGTCTTCTCTTGACATATAACTATCTCCAATGTCTCCAAGTGAAAATTATATTTTAAATAAGCTCCAAGATCATATAGGTAGTGCTCGTAGATATACTCAGCAAGTGGATGTGCACAACCCTGTCTTATGATAACACGAGGTTGTATGTCATTAGACATCTTGTATAATAGTGACAAAACACCCTTTCAAAGTTGGGTTCGCCTCCTCTATTCGGTTCACCAAAATTAAATATCAAATGATGTATACAATACAACACACTTATCTAAAGTTCTCAATAAAATTATTTCCATACTATTTAGGGAGAACCTCAACAGCTATAAACCACCGTTCAATAAAATTATTTCCATACTATTTCGTTTCTACCCAACGGTGATGCGTGGATAAATGTGTTTTGCATTATTTTTTAAGGATGTTATTAGCATATTATTAATTGGACCAATGAAAGATAGATAATTATGCACCAACGTCTCATTAAAATCTATTTTTGGTGTTGTAAATAGATTTTATGTAACTAACTACTTGCCCTACAGTTGGTTTTTATTTGATTAATTATTAATTATTGTTGTACATTGTGGATTTCTTTTAGTTTTTTGTAAGCATGTTTATGAGCTTGATTATGGTTCGACATTGACTCCAACTAGTATTTCTGGGTATCTCTCTAAAATTGAAATCTTTAATGAAGCTAATTTTACTACTTGAAAAGTGTAAGTGAAAATTGTTCTCGGCACTATGGTTTTGGACTATGCACTACGAGTGGATCATCCTGCTCCACTTACAACTACTAGCTCAATTGAGCAAAAGGTTATTTATGAAAAGTGGGAGCGATTCAACTGCATGTCCCTTATGATTATGAAAAACTCTATCATGACAGCCATTCGAGGAGTCATTCTTGACTTTGAGAATGTTAAAGAGTACTTAACTTCGGTCGAGTAACAATTTAAGGGTTCTTCTAAAAACTATGCAAGTACCCTTATTTTGAAAATGCTTATTAGAAGGTATGATGAGGTTAGTGGGGTGCGTGAGCACATTATGATGATGAACGACATGGCTTTTAAATTAAAGGGTATGGACATGGCGATTTTGAGGGTTTTCTTATTCACTTCATTATGACTTCTCTTCCTGCATAGTTTGATCCATTTAAGATCAATTATAACACGCAGAAAGAAAAGTGGAAGATGAGCAAGTTAATCTCCATGTGCGTCCAAGATGAAGAAAGGCTTAAGGTTGAAAAACCTAATGTTTCTCATTTGACTACCACTGGATCCTATAAGAAGAAGGCTTATAAAAAATGGCAAAGGTTTTAAGAATAAGGATAAACCAATTTCTACCAAAACAAATAAGATAAATTATTCAGGTAACAACTCTGAGACATGTCCTAAATGTCATTTATGTAAGAAACAATGACATATTCAAAAAGAATGCCCTAAATTACGGTCATGATTATACCGAATAATCCCTGATTATAATCATACCAAGTCCATCTATGCACTACAGGCCACAGATGACTTTCAACAAAATATAAACATGAGGATAATGACAATGATATAAGAATTCAATAAAACAAGTTCAAGAATTAATTTATCCAGGAACTAATAACGTCCAAATTGTCAACATGATACTTCTTTGTAGAGTAAAATTCAAGAATGCTCAGAAGAATATTTCCATTAAAAGATACTGGGTGAAGCGCAAATATCAATGATATTCCACTAATTTCATGGAGTATAGAAGTCAAAACTTTAATCAACTAAGTATAATAAAGAATGAAATAACAAAAGAAATCACCAGGCATGTGATAGATCGCACAGGCAGGTTATTCCAACATAATAATAAATACGGAACTAGGTCCGGCATAAAACGCACAGACAGGATATTCCAATAGAATAATAAAGACTGAACCAGGTCCGGAGTAAAATGCATGTGATGTAATATTCCAACAGAATAATAAAAGACGGAACCAGTCCTGCACAGAAACGAAAAAGACAGGATATTCCAATGTAATAATAAAGAGCGGAACCAGTCAGGCGTAATAAGACAGATATGACAGGATATTTCGGCGTAATAATAAAACGAGAATAATAGAAGAATTTCACCATGTATGCGGTGCTTCGCGATAAACAAAGTTATTCCAACATAATAATAAGGAATGAAATAATGAAGAATTTCACCAAGTATGTCAGACTTAGCATAAAAAAAAGTTATTCTAACATAATAATAAAGAATGGAATAATGAAGAATTTCACCAAGTATAGGAGTCCGCATATCTGAGTTATTCCAAAAGAATAATAAAGAATGGAATAACAGAAGTTCTCTTCATGAATACGAAAGAAATAATACCCCTTACGAGTACAACAAATAATATCCCTTACCTTAGGAAGAAGTTGGATACTAGAATAGTGAGGTAGCAGACTTCTCTTCTTCTTTCTCTCTATAGATTCTCTCTATAATTTCTCTCTCTAGAGTTTCAGTGAATTCGTAAGAAATAATGAAGGAATGAACTTCGATTTATAGGAGAATGGACTGAATAGTAACTAATTCATGAACGGTCCAGATTGATTTACTTTTAAACGGACGGTCCATATTGATTTACTATTAAAACTTAAAGCAACGGTCCATACTGATTCACTATTTGAACTTTAAAACAACGGTCCATACTGATTCACTATTAAACTTTAAAGCAACGGTCCATATTGATTTACTAATATAATTTCAACCAACGGTCTGAAAAATTAGCACATCTCCTCATGGAATAATATTGTACCCAAAAATAATTTGGACCGAAAATAAATATATTGTTCGGGTGAATAGTATCCCGTGAATAGTAACTCATGAATAGTAACTCATGAATAGTAATTTATGAATAGTAACTCGTGAATAGTAACTCATAAATAGTAACTCGTGAATAGTATTCCGACACGAAAAGTGTCCCAAATACCCGAGTGAACAATATAACCTCCAGACATTAATTATTATCGAAATAAATATCGATTTCTACTAACACTAATAATTCCCACACAATGGAACTATCAATTTCATCTTTAATCAACACGACTTATTCATCATTAATATTACAACTCACAATATTTAACAACTGTGTCGTTCCTGTGAAAGCAGGGCTTTCCAGATAAGGATTTCTCCTTATTACATGTGATTAGATGACCAAACCTCTCCTTGTGAACTTCTAGACATTGTAAATATTACAATTTAATAATATGAATAACTTTGTCATCTCAATTATTGATTTAATAATATATCATATTATGTAGATGATACTGTGTCAATAATCGAATCAATAATATGAGAGATATGATGCAGCAATTACTGTAGCAATAATTGAGTATAACTGAATGACTTATCACATAAGCATCAATAATCAATACCGTGTGCTACTATGCAACCACGCCAGACATCGATTTTTTTACTCTGGGTATTTTATGACAACTTGCTTACTTTGAAAAAAAATTCACATATCACCCTTATCTTTAAACTTTTATCAATTTAACTATTTACCAAAATAGAAAAATTGAATAGTTTGATTTCATAAAATTCGGGATCTCACAGCAGCCGTCACAAAATTCGTGTCAACTTTGACGCCAACATCGCAAATTATAAATATTTTTATAATTTAATTTCAAAATCTAAAAATAAATATGTTCAAAATAATAATGATAATTACTAAACTGTTATTTATAGACAATACTAGACAAGACATCTATCGATGAGTACTATTACAAATATCAACGTACTACAACTCTTACCAAATACAACAAAAGTAACTTCTAAAAATTACTGCTTTAAAGCTTAAAAATATGCATAATCACACCATCATATCTCATCCTTGATGGTAAACAAAAGTAACTTCTAAAAAATACTACCTAAAAGATCAACATGCATATATAATCACGAGTCTCCATCCTCGTTACTATCGCCTGAATCTTCATCATGCTTATCCTTGACATCAACATCCTACAAGTAGTAGTACATGGAATGCATTCCAAATATATGAAATGAATGCATGCATTCTAAATATAAGACTAAAAAAACTGATTACATATTATGAAATTTGGGCAAGTGTTTTTTATTTTTGGAGTAATTACATGAGTTTATTTTTTGTTGAATATCTTTGATTTTATGTCTACAAAGTTAAGTACTATAGCAAAATTCAATGGTTGGAGAACAAAACAAGAAACTTAAATTCAATAAGATTAACTTAAATTCAATCACTACTACAAAGTATTAAATAGACAACACTTAAACCATAATATTTTTTATAAAAACGTTGTGGTATTTTTTTTTACAACGTTTTTAAAAAAAACGTTGTAGATATATATGCAAAAACGTTATCTATTTAAAAGGGTATTTTTTTTGGTTTTAAATAGATAATGTTTTTTTAAAAAACGTTGTCTATCAAGAAAAATACGGAGCTAAAAAAAGACGGCTAAATGTAAACTTAAAAACCGAGTGTCTTCATCTCTCATCTCTCTGTTTAGCCTCTTTTCGTTCCATGTGGAAAATAAAAGCTAGGGTTTGCCTAGATTTCCTGTAACTCTCAAATCTCTAGATCCATGGCAAAGACAAGCGGAGGGCACACTTTAACACCGATCGACAGTCGGTTCGTTGCACAGAATATTGGGATTTTTCAGGTACAGGATCTAACTTTTAATTTCCTCTCTTGTTCATCATTACCGTTCTTCTTTTCTTCTTCGTCTTCCGATTTTAATTTGGATCCTAATACCGTCTCTGTCCACCATACCCTAAACCTCCTCAAAACATGTCAAAACATGGCCCAACTGTTCCAAATCCAAGCTCGTCTGCTCACTTCTGCTCTCTTCCAAAACCCATCTTTCGCCGGTCGAATTTTGAAGCTTTCTGCAGATTTCGGTGACCTCAATTACACTCTATTGATTTTTCGATGTATTGCTTTACCCGATACTTTTTGTATAAATACTGTTATAAAGTCCTATGCTTTGAGTTCTGTACCAAATCAAGCGGTAGTTTTTTACTTTAAAATGCTTAAAAATAGATTCTTGCCTAATAGTTTTACTTTTCCTTCGCTTTTTAGCACTTGCGCTAAAATGGGGTGTTTGGGATTAGGGCAAAAATGTCATGGGCAGGCTGTCAAAAATGGTGTTCATGGGGTGTTGCCAGTGGAGAATTCTTTGATTCATATGTATTCTTGTTTTGGGTTGATTGAGATTGCTAGGCAGGTATTTGGTCAGTGAGGGATTTGGTGTCTTGGAATTCTATGGTTGATGCCTTTGTTAAGTTTGGTGAATTGAGTGTTGCATATAAGCTGTTTGATTTAATGACTTACAGAAATGTGATTTCTTGGAATGTTTTGATTGCGGGGTACTTGAATGGTGGGAACCCAGGGTGTGGGTTAAAGCTCTTTCGGCAAATGGTTAGGATGGGGTTTAAAGGTAATGATACGACCATGGTGACTGTGGTTACTGTTTGTGGTAGGTCAGCTAGACTGAAGGAAGGAAAATCTGTTCACGGATCTCTTGTAAGGACATTTTTGAAGCTAAGTTTGATTATTAATACAGCGTTGATAGATATGTATAGCAAGTGCCAAAGAGTTACCGTTTTTGAATATTCATTTCTTTTAATTTAAATTATGCACTTTAAGTGAACTTGTAGATTATTTCTTCTAGTATGTTACACTAAATATTATTTCTCCTAAAATAAAACGTGAATGTAGATTATGGAAGCCAGAACCTTGTTGACACACAATAAGAGCCGAACTAAGGCCAATCCAGAACAAGACTGGTCAAGCAAGGGCTCACAAGATAAAGAAAGTCTTTTTGTGCCATCCACTAAGGAGAAGCTCTGATGACTCAACTATGGATATCAATTCTGTCATTATTGATCATGTTGGAACCAAGCAGGTAAGTACCCATAACCCTGAGAGTAAGGCATCCAATGACTGGCTTGATGTTGATGACATTGATGTGGCATGATTTCAATGCAAAAGCTTTATAAATTTGGTTTATGGCTTGATAAACTTGAAATTGGGTTTTCTTGCATGTCAGTTTTAATCATTGGATCTGGGGTTTGAATATCTATTTCCATAGTGGAGGATTTTGAATTGTATTTGTGGAAGACATACATTTGTTGCTAAAAAAAGAAGACGTAACAGCCAATGTAAGTAAAAACAAGTAACACGGAACTAAAAATGCACGTGTTATCAATTCGATGACATATGTATTTCATTCTACAATGCAGGTAATTGATGCCTGCCCACGAAGGGTTAGAGCTTGGAATTGGGGAAGCTTCTATTATTAAAGCTCTAGCAGAAGCTTGTGGACACAGAGAAGCGCAGATTAAAAAGCAATACGAAGTAATGAGTAAAATAATTCTTCTTTGACTTCCGTCTTTTTTGTCTGCTCAATGCACTTGATGTTCAACTTCTATGATATTTTTTTTTACTTTCAGAAGTTCTCTGTGTTTTGACCATATATAAAACAGAAAAAATGACCACTATAATCATGTTACAACATAAATTTAGTGTATTCCATTTTGACACAGGGCTAAGTAATCCTATATAATGGATGGTATATGCGTCTTATATACTTCTTTTTTCTTGGGAATCTTTCTTTTTCCTTTTCTATTTGCAGACTTAACCTTATGAAGTCTGTTTATGTATTCTTATTCTTTTGACCTCTAAAGTAATGCAACTGCTTCATGATTGTGTTATTTTGCTGTGATATATGCCTTTGAAATAAACATTTATGTTCTTGTTGGGCCTTCATTTTTCGTTTCCTATTGACTATTTTTCTAATTACTATCTTTATTGTGTTATTAAATGATAGGAATTGGGAGATTTGGGCCTTGTTGCAAATGCAAGCCGTTCCTCTCAATCTTTGATGCGTAAACCTGAAGCATTGACTGTCACCAAGGTTTTTAATACATTTCAGCTCATTGCCAAGGTACGATGAATTCAAAATTTGTCCAACTTCCTCTTTCGTATGTGTTTATAATATTCATTTATATATCCAAGCCTCTGTTTATTTTTTGGTGAGTTCTGTTACTTTTGATTCATTGATAACTTTGTTTATGCCTCCAGTGCCTTCAATGCACATGCTTTGGGTGCTTTAGCAGAGGTTGCAGGGCCTAGTCTTGACTCCCACCTTGGTACTGTGCTTCCTGCTTTACTTGCTGCAATGGGTAATAGCGACCTGGTATGTACTTGTATGCATATATCCCTTCTATATACGTGTTTCTTTTCATCCCGTATCAATCTTAATTATGGTATTCCCAAATTTCATCATTATGATGAGCCTCTGACTTGTTGATAATATAGGATGTTCAAAATTTGGCGAAGAAGGCTGCCGAAAATGTTGTCTTGGTCATTGATGAGGAAGGCATCGGGTCTTTACTATCAGAGCTTCTTAAAGGAGTTGGGGATAGTGAGGTTTGATTTCCTTATTTACTATACAAAGTCACCCCCCTCTCAAAGTAGATTTCTCATACTGTATCCTTTCAGGCTTAAATTAGAAGAAATTCTGCATATCTAATCGGATACTTCTTCAAGAACAGCAAATTGTATTTGGTTGATGAAGCTCCAAATATGATTTCCACCTTGATTATTTTGTTCAGTAATTCTGATTCGGCCACAGTTGTGGTAAGGTTCTAATTTCTCAGTGATGAACTTCATCATGTATCTCTTCTTTGTTGTGCATGTTGTATAACCATGTGTTCAACAGGTTGCTTGGGAAACATTGTCAAGAGTTATCAGTTCAACTCCCAAAGAAGTTCTGCCTTCATATATCAAAATAGGTCGTGATGTTGTTTCCACATTAAGAGACAAGGAATGAAGAAAGAAAAAGGTAGTAAATGCTCTTATATTAGATACGTGATCATTTACAAAATCTGGAAATAATGACCCTTTCATTGGCTCATACCCGATTTATGGGGGGAAATTGAATGGTTTTGGTTAATGTATGTACAGGGAGGTCCAGTTATTGTACCTGGCTTTTGTCTCCCAAAAGCTCTTCAACCACTCCAGTTATCTTACAAGTAGCATAAGAAATTTGATTTTAGCAGTTTATCTATAAACTTCAGTATCTGAGCATTATACAAGTTACTACTTGTATCTGAGCATTATATATGAGCATTATACAAGTTACTTCAGTATCTGAGCATTATATTTGAGCATTATACAAGTTAACTGAGCATTATACAAGTTACTGCTTTTATTATCTCTACCTTTTATTTAATTTTTTTTGTGTGTGTGATGAGTCTCCTAATATATGAACAAACCAGAAGGAAAATCATATCCATCATCTAAGACAGCAAAATATACAGTTAACTCCAAAAAAATATAGCAGTATGACACGTGGAACATAGCAAGTAAGAATTGGTTAGTGCAGTTATGGTATCTTTGTTGAATACTAAATTATTTGTTCTTTTATTTAAGTGGGATAAGGCATGTGGATTAACGTACACACAAGAACAAATTGACGAAGTACGGGATGAGTGGGCAACGTACGTGAGCAGCTATATGTAGAGCCTCGAGTTAACGGTGAATATGTTAGATGAATGAACGTATTTTAGGAGAACTAGGCATTTTTGCACATGCTTAGGTAGTAGCTTAATTTTATGGATAATTTGGTTTATTTTGTGGATGCATGTAATCAAATTAACAATTCAATATAGTAGTAATTTATATTAAAAAGTGAATTTGAGATGCATATATAGATACATTTTGGTATATATTTCGTGGATGTAGTAATTTGAAACTGTAAACGAATGGTATTATTGGGATGTATTTTGAATGGTTGATACATTTTTGGCTATATATCATGGCATTAGCATATTGCAGGTGCATTGGTAATATAGGTGAACCACATCCTTTTTTTTCTTTTTTCTTTTTTCTTTTTTCTTTTTTATCTACAACATTTAAAAAATGTTGTCTGGTATACTAAACAACAATTTTTTTTATCTACAACATTTAAAAAACGTTGTCTTATATACTAAACAACAACATTTTTAACCAAAAAACGTTGTGGAATCATACTTTCTACAACGTTTTTAAGCATCTGCTAATTTTTTGAAAACAAATCTACAACGTTTTTTTCTAAAAAACGTTGTGTATTGTGCTTAACTACAACGTTTTAAAAACGTTGTGTAAGGATGTCAAATAGATAATACCCTTAACCACTATGTTTTTCTGACAGAAATCACAACTTTTTTTTCGCGTTGTCTATTTACTGTTTTGTAATAGTGAATGTGACTAATAAAACGAAATAAAAAACATTCATGACAATAAAACTACAACCATAGGTTGAAGAACAAACCAAAGCGGCAAAAGACAAACAAAATATCATGGGAAAAAGAAAGGAAAAAGAATTTTAGAATAAGTTTCAAATCATGGTTCTTGGAGATGCAAAATAACTTCATCCATCACAATCCGTTCAAATTGGATGCTAGTTGGGAGATTGCCATCCTTTTCTAATTCGCCCTTGTTCATATGCGGCACTTTGTAATCAAACCCACCAAAGACTTTCATTACTTCAACCATGCATGTTTACAAAGTTAAGAACACATAATTGAGACGCTTTTATGAGAATTGATCAAATGACTTAGCTACGACAGTTACCAATTCGTCAATAGTTGTAGGAGCTTCTTGGTGTTGAAGAGTTTGAATAGCTCTAAAAAAACCAAGGTCAAGAACATTCATATCCGGACTGTTGGGGGGTTGATACCGTAAAGGAATATCAAATCCATCTCTTGTCGCATGTTCCACAAATTCAGCATCATCAATAAGCAAATGTGGTTTTGCATTATCTTGTTGGATAAAAATAGGAGTTCTGAAACCTGAAGAATTCCATTTTTCTCTAATTGTAGGTAACACTTTTTCGATCAAGTAAGGTCTAAAAACCTTGTGTTACTGGATAAATCGTTTTTGCCTCAAGGGTACCGACATCTCGATTCTTGCTTTTCCACATAGCAAGTTCCTTACAAATGAATGGAAAAATACAAATTTTTTTGGAAAAAATTTCATTACCATTTTCATCAAATTGTGGACGAGCAACTGCAGTTAAAAACATTACTTTGGTTATAAACTTTTTGCTTTTGCAAGTCCGTAAAGGCTCACTTTTTCATCCGGAAGAAGATAATATCGTTCAACATTTTTTGTCATATAAAACCATTTTTCATCAAAATGAACACAAACATACATACCATTAAAACTGAACATTGAGAAGGAGTCCCTTGTTCAACCATTGATAAACAAAATTTGAGTCTTGCTTTCTTGTTTTCATATGTCAATGTAGTTTTTATAGCATTTGAATAAGCTCTTAAACTACCTTCTTTAATCCTTCTGTGAAGACTAGTGGACTTTGATAAACTCATAGCACTTGTAAGTGATTTTATGTTTGTTCTTCGACGAAATGGAATATCAGAAGCTTGATTGAAATCAATTTGAACTCGTTTTCCACCAACCTTTCCTATATGTCTTGAACTAACATCCATGGTACCAGTTACGCTAGAGTTTTGTCCTCGCTTCCATATGCGACTAATTGTATTGGTTGTTACTAAAAATTGGGAAGTTGTAGAACCTTTCTTTAATTTTTCATTTTGGTTGTGCTTCAACAATAGTTCGTAGATGACTCGCCTTTGATCGTTAAAAAGATTTTTCATGATATTGTTGTTATAATAGAGTTAGATGATAATGAGTATAATTCTATGCATTTTATAGCATGAAATCCCCATTTAAAATTTTCATTTGGCAAAATCTTTGGCGAACAGTATGAATTTTGAATTTTGCATATTTAATTTGGGTCAATTTAAATTTTTTGCGCCATATTTTAGTGGAGCATAATGCATGCAAGCTGTATGGAAAATATGATTACATTGGGTGTGGATTTGCTTCAATTTGATTTTTCATTCAAAATTTGTGCGCCAGATTCTATTTGTATTCATGCACAGATTAGTAGTAGTAGTTTTATGAGAATTGAATGTAGAGTTTCTCAATGAAAAATTGAATATGCCAACTTTTTATGGAAACGCAATAATATTTATTGAGCACTTGGGCTATATATATATATATATATATATATATATATATATATAACGGACCGATCAGGTGAGGGCTCCTTTACTTTGTTAAAATGCGGATTTTTTTTTATTTTTTTTGCTTTTTTTTAAAACAACTAATTTTTTTTTAATATTTTATGGAACTGGAATTTTTTCATAATACAATGTTTTGGGCGTGATTTGGATATCTATACCAAAAAATGTATGTACAGTCTGCATGCATCGCATGCACTGCTTTTGTTATAATGATATCTAAATCACATCCAAAACATCATTATGAAAAAAATCGATTCCATAATATTAAACTTTTTTTTTAGTTGTTTTAAAAAAAAAACCAAAAAAAAAAGTTCGCATTTTAACAAAGTAAGGGAGCCCTTACAGGAACCGGACCCTATATATATACACACACACACACACACAAAATTAAATTATTAATGACATTATTATGGGTAATTTTGTCATTTCATTCATCTTCTTAATATGCATGAAAAATCCACTAGGATTTTTATTCTGAAACGGAGGGAGTAATAACTAATATGACTATTCTATGTCACTCTTCCGAAGTCAATAACGCCACGAAGTCTGAAGACAATCAATCTCCCGAAGCCAATCCTCTAGTCCGAAATCGAAGCCGTCGATGATAAGCTGAAGGCGTTATGATCTTTACACCTGCGACGTTCTTTCAACTCGTAATACTCCAATGTCATCAACGTATTATCCGGCAATTTAATATCTTCGGTCTCATATTCTCCTGCATCAAGACATCTTTTCATAATTGATGAAATTGGCAATGTGAGCTGAGCTCCTATTACCAAGTTAACATGGGAGTTTATTAATATATTAATCCTGATTGCATATTGTTTCTTATACTTAATTCCATAAACACGCCATTCAATTACTTAATTTCATATATGAATATATAATAATAAACTTATGTTCTCACTTGATTTTCACGAGTCTCTTTTATAGTTGATGTGTTTCACATCTATATGAGATACTTTTACAAAAATATTATATATACTTTCTTGTAAAAATACTAGTTTTTCATATAATACATATTAGGAGCCTAGCATGATATTAATACGACAAAATGTAGGGGACAAGGTAATTATTTTATTTTAGATAAATATAACTTTATCAAATTATGTAATAATTTTTAATTCATCCTATTTTAATGATAAGCTAGGGCACAAATTTTAATAGCAAAATAATTGTGTCCTTACACTTTTTATTATGTTAATATCAATTGTCATAATATATTTTACTATCTACATTCTAAATTATAATATTTATATTTAATTTTTAAAATTTAATTTCAAATATTTTTAAACTCAAAATTAACATAAACACATTTGGTTTATATCAATACAATTATAAATATCATAAATTACTTAAAAAGTGCTAGTAGTTAGTTTTTAAAACTTAAATAAATCATGTCAATTTCAATTTTAAAAATATTTTAAATTAATTTTTAAAAGTTAATATTAATTTTATAATTTGAGATCAAGAAGTATAATATATGTAAATAAGCGATAAAATAATCTAACTAATCTACTAATCTCATGGGTTTGGTCCACCCACAAGTATATATGGATATATAATAGGTAATTGAAATTTTACATGAAAAATTATACTCTATATTAATTTTTAAAATTAATTTTAAACATTTTAAACTCAAAATTGAAATGTAAGTGATTGTTATGCACAAATCTGTTGGGTCTCTAACTTTAGGTTTATTTTGATGATAATAATAATTAGTAAATAAATTAATTAAAAGGGGTAGAATCCTCTTTATATGATTTGTATTATAATTGTTTTAATTATCTTATTTTTTAACCAAACAATATTTTTTAAATCTTATTAAATTAATTTTATAGATCTTGATAATTTAATATAAAGTGTTAAAAAAAATATATGTTGAGCGAAAATGTTTATGAGCATTAAAGGAGCCTCGACTGAATTAATGCTTGGAGCATTAAAATATTTGTGTGCATACATGCTTAATTGATTTTTGTGTACATGTGTGTGCTATAAAGAGAAGGTTTGATTTAAACATTTAATGTCTTTGACTAAAGGAAGTATGCTTGAGACATTCATATTGGGACAAACCTTGTTTCCTCCGTCCAATGGGCTAGAGATAGGGGTGAAAACGAGTCGAATTTCAGCGAACACTCTAATGTTCAGATTCGGCTCGATTTAAAAAAATTAAGCTCGAATTCGATAAAGAATTTCTAATTTTGCGCCAGATTCGACTCGGATCATTACTCGGACCTACTCGGCTCGTAAGTACTCGACTCGTTTACAAAATGAATTACTCACGAGCCTTCAAATCGAGTTTCGAATATGAACCATTTCGCTTAATACTGAACCACAACATACTAAATTGATTATTGAACTAATGTTTATATATTAAAGTCTTTTACTTTTATTTATGTAAAGAAATTATAAAGAATGTAATACGAATTGATAATCAATTCACGAATTTATTCAAGTACAAGATTACACAATTTAATACTACACTTTATAAATTATAAAGATTAATACAAATATCACATAGTTAGCTTATTAGTATGG
The DNA here is from genome assembly GCA_020205605.1 of Panax ginseng. Lineage (NCBI taxonomy): Eukaryota > Viridiplantae > Streptophyta > Magnoliopsida > Apiales > Araliaceae > Panax > Panax ginseng. The sequence goes on from CM035132.1 coordinate 30,367,559, forward strand.
ATCAGACCAGTATTCGAATTTGATCCATCGAGCAGGTATCGAGTATAGTTCGAGAAAAAATGAAATACTCCAACCCTAATCTAAGCGAATACTGGTATACTCGAATTCGATCGACTCGTGTATCATTAAACAAAAAACGAGTATGGATCATATTCGACTCGAATCAACTTCGAATTCGAGCTTTTGATCATATTTTCGAAACGATCTCGAGTCGAGTATCGAACTACTCTGCTCGACTAACACCCCTAGCTAGAGATTTGATTTGAATAATTGGCATGTGCTTATTAATGCATTTAATACAAGAAAGTAGTCAATATTTGAGTAGGCTGAAACTCAATTCGAAAAGGAGCAAATATTTTTTGGTGAATGTCTATTTAACCAAAAGAAATCTATTATTATATATACTAAATCACAGTACATGACACAATAATTTGACATCTGTCCTTTTATAAATTCAACACATGTCCATCCTATTTAATGCTCCTTATTACCATTGACAAAAAAACCCTTAACCCCAACAAAATCTTTCCGTCTTGGTTCAAATTCTTCAGCCCCAAATTATGAAAAGACCCCAGGAACCACGGCGATCAAAAAGTATCAATTTGAAGAGCTATTGTTCGGATTATGTGAGACCCCAGAATTTTATGAATAAATATTTAATTTTCTCAAAATATTTTTTTATATTATGGTATGGATTTGAGATAGTATTATAGTTGTGGGTAGTATTTGAAATTTTTTTGAAGTATGCAAGTTGTTATAAATATTCGATTGGCAGGGAAATATTCTTTTTGTCAGGGAATATTCGTTCGACAACACAATCATTGGTGGACCCCACAACGGAATTATTGCCAGATTGAGAAAATGACAATGTTATTCATATTATTAAATTTCAATATTTATAATGTCTAGAAGTTCTGTCAAGGAGAGGTTTGGTCACCTAATTGCGCGCCAATAGGGAGAAATCCTTATTGGAAAGCCCCCTCTTTCCTGGGAACGCCCTGGTTGATGAATATTGTGAGTTATGATATTAATGATGAATGTTATTGAAATTGAAGTTGTGCTCTGAGTTGAATTTGGAGTCCCTGCACGTAATATTTGAGTCCGAACTAATTAAATTAGTAAAAATAGTCTATAAACACAAAATTTTTCGGGATTCACTATTTGGTCAAAAAGTCAACAGTTGACCTTTTCGGGAAAAGTCAAACTTCGAAATTTCAAAATTTATATTTTTGATAAAAATGGTTTCATTATGTTGGAATTATTTATGTTAGTGAGAATCGACATTTATTTCTATAATAATTGATGTCTAAAGGTTATATTGACCAATCGGGTATTTAACCGGATAAATGAGCAATTGATTGCTATTATTTCACATGATTATAACTATTTGTTCACATGTGTGTACTATTGATTCACATTCTTTTTACTATTAGGGGAGTTGGTGCAAGATTGATAATACTTGCATGACTAAGTTAAAAATGGAGGTATAGATGGAGGTACTATATTGTAATTATTTTTGTCACATGATTTACTATTGAGTCACATGATTTTACTATTGATTCACATGATTTACTATTAGGGGAGTTGGTGCAAGTTTGATAATACTTGGATGACTGAATTAAAAATGAAAGAAAAGTTGGAGGTATTGTACTGTAATATTTCGAGCCCCAAAAAGTGCAATTATCGAAACTATATTTTTCTATAAATAGAAGTTCATTCTTCCTTCATTTTTACCAATTCACTAAAGCTATAGAGCAATTATTATAGAGAGAAATTGTAGAGAGAAAATCTATAGAAGAAGAGAAGCCTTCTACCTCACTACTCCTATATCCAGTTTCTTTCAAAGGTAAGGGTTATCATTATTGTGTAAGGGGTATTATTTCTTTTGTATTCATAAAGAGAACTTATGTTATTCCATTCTTTATTATTCTGTTGGAATAACCTTTATACGAGGCATACCCTATACATAACCTGTATACGCGGCATACCCTATACTTGGTGAAATCCTTATGTTATTACATTCTTTATTATTCTGTTGGAATATCCTGTCTGTATGTTTTACACCGGACCTGGTTCCGTCTTTATTATTCTGTATTTATTATTCTGTTAGAATATCTTGTCTGTGTTTTATACCGGACCTGGTTCCGTCTTTATTATTATGTATTTATTATTCTGTTAAAACATCCTGTCGGTGTGAATTTCACCTGACTTGGTTCTGTTATTTATTATTCTGTTGGGAATAACCTGTCTGTACGGTCTCTATCGCATGCATGGTGAATCCTTCTGTTATTCCATTATTTATTATTCTGTTGGAATAACCTGTCTATGTGGGTTACCACATGCATGGTGAATGATCCTTTATATTCATTCCTTATTAAATTGTGAAAATGATCTGTTTACGTTGATTATGATGAGAGTCATAACAAATGTATTGGACTGATGAAAATCATGAGTATATGAAGTATTAGTAAGTGTTATGATGAGTTATGTTGGTTATTATGTGAAAACATGAAAGTTTCTTAGAAATCACAAAGGGTTGAAAAATCAGATTTTGGTAAAAACGTAACATGAAATTTAATTGACCATATCTCCTATTTTATTTCAAATTTTTTAGTGTGGTCAAGTCCTAGAGTTAGATCTATAAGTTTTGTAACATCTCCAAGTGGAATCACTGAAAAAGGTGTTGTAGATTTTCGTGTGGACTGATTTTAGCAAAGGAGTCAAAAGCTAGAAATTTTGAAAAAGCTACTGATCATATTTTTAAAAGGGAATTTTCGGCCACTTAATTTATGAGAAAAATTCTGGTCTTTTGGGATATGAAAGTATATGGTATAAAGAACATCCTGTCCAAAAATGAGCTCATTCTGACTTAAAATGAGCAAGTTATGACCATTTCAATATTTAGGTTTTTTTGACGAAAAATGCTATAACCGGAGTTCTATAACTCCGATGACCATGAAATTTAAACTGGAGGCTCACGTTAACATGTATAAGATCTTTCCAAGATTTGGGAATTTCTGGAGTTAACCTTGAGGTAGCTAATTTCTTAAGGAATTAATTAGAAATTAATTTTTGAAAAATAGTAAATAAATTTTAAAAATTCTAAGAAAAATATATGTTCAATATGAGACTATATTATGCTTAATCCCAGAAAAGAATAATTTTTGGGACTGATTTGATATTTTTCATAAAAATAGTTTAGTTACGAGCATATGAGTTTAATATGTTATGTGAAGTTGAAGAATTGGTATATATGATTTTAGGGCTTGAAAATCCTATATAAAGTATGTGCATATTTTTGATGAATAATTTGATTATTATTGATGAAATCTTATGAGTATGACATTTTTGAATGATTAAATACATTATTTGGAAAAATATAAACAATTAAATGAAATTGTTTATAAGTTTAAGAAGTAATTAAAATATTGTTATAATATTAATAATATTAGATTATGATTTTATTAAGTGATTGATAATGTTTGGATAAATTTAAAGTCTTTAATATTTATCCTTGATTTAGTTTGGTTAATGCTTATAATATTGTCATCATCCTCATATTTATATTATGTTGAAAGTCATCTATGGCCTGTAGTGCATAGATGGACTTGGTATGATTATGACCAGGGATCATTCGGTATAATCATGACCGTAATGTTACAAATGATGTGTAAAAAAAAAGTCCTCATTAGCTCGTAGTGCATTGATGGACAGTTTTTGGTATGATTATGGCTATGGATTCTCTTCAACCAAGGGTGCAAAGATGAATTGTTTTATAGCATGATCAGGACCGTTGATTAAAACACGATTATCTTTGGCCCGTAGTGCATGGATAATTCGTGGTCGTGATACTAAAGAATATCCTTGACCTATAGTGCAGGGATGATTCGATGATGTGGATTAATTATGGAGCTGAGTCTCAGCAATGAAATATTAATTCATGGATGTGATAATAATGAATATCCTTGGCCCGTAGAGCATGGATAATTCATGGATGTGATATTAACGAATATCCTTGGCCGTAGTGCAGGGATGATTTGATGACGTGGATTAATTATTGAGCTGAGTCTCAGCAATGAAATATTAATTCATGGATGTGATAATAATGAATATCTTTGGCCGTAGTGCAAAGATGATTTAATTAGTATGATTATGAGCAGAAATTGTGATTTGGTATAACCATGATTTTTGATGTTTCAGGTGATGAAAATTATCTTCGTCCTGGGTGTGGAAAGGAATTCAGAATCACAATTATGATTATGAGTTATTCATATGATTGTGGACATGAATTGTTGATTGATGTTACAGGGATAAAACATTATTGGTGGACTTTTAACATGGAGAAGATAATAGACCTGATGGTCTATTTGACTCTTTTAATGGATTGCTCGTTCCGCTGCAACTATGGTTAAAAAGTTTTATCATCTACCATATGTTCTAAATCTCTTATTTATTATTGACAAAAACTATTGATAATTTAATTATCTTTAGTTATGATATTCTTTACTGGGCTAGTTGTGCTCACCCTTTTGCTTCACAATTTCTTTCAAGTAATAGGAGTGTAGCTGGGTCGAGTGGGGATAACAGGGAAATAGAACGGTGGTCTATAGCTATTGAGGTTCTCCCTAAATAGTATGAAAATAATTTTATTGAGAACTTTAGATAAGTGTGTCGTATTGTATACGTCATTTGATATTTAATTTTGGTGAACTAAATAGGGTGAGGCGAACCCAACTTTGGAAGGGTGTTTTGTCACTATCATACAAGATGTCTAATGACATACAACCTCGTGTTATCATAAGACAGGGTTGTGCACATCCACTTGCTGAGTATATCTACGAGCACTACCTATATGATCTTGGAGTTTATTTGAAACATAATTTCCACTTGGAGACAGTAGAGATATTTATATGCCAAGAGAAGACTCACCATTGGAAAGAAGATGATAATAATCTTCTCGTTTTTCTTTCGGGTCTATTGGGTCAACCAAGGATAATTCTGTGGACATATGATATCTACCATAACCTAGACGCATAGCCTCCCATGTACGAAGGTTTCATTGAGCACTTTCCAAAGATTTTAATTCCAAAAACAGTTTTTGACTATACTTTTATGTAAAGTACCATTGTAAGGTTGTGGTCGAGGCACCATGAGAGTTACATACATTGTATTAAAACTCACAGATAACTGTGATCGTATTCTATACGACAGTTCAACAGTTGTATAAATGAAGTTGTATTTGATTTATGTACCATGTATTTGACGACTCAAAATTGGGTGATGAATACCTAATTTTGGGGGCGTCACAGATTAAGTACCGATTTTTAAGTAAGTTTTCCTTTTGAAATTGAGTGCGTGATCAATATCGTGATATAGGGCTTTCTTTGCTGATTTTATGGTTTCTTCGGTTGACAAAGAAATCAATCTGGATATATAGTTATGAATTTTTTTTTCAATAACTGAGTCTAATTGAGGATAGTGCTCTGTTTGATTCTCGATCCCCCAAATTTCAATAACTGAGTCTAAATATTCCACCATGTTCCAACCAAGATTTCGCTGCAAGAGCATTTGTTTATTTTAATTTTTAATGATTACTGGTCTCCAACAACTTTCTTAGTGTGATTGTGAGGCATGTGAAAATTTATTTTCTTTTAATATACAAAGAATTCATATAAGTTAACTTTATGACAAATGACAAGTGTTGACATGCAGACGAAAGGTTATAGTGTTGATACACGGTGGAGGGATTATCTTCTGTCTGTCTGTTAGTATTGAGAAAACTGTGTCTCAACATTTTAGATTTGTCAAGCTTTTTGTGTAGACATTTACATGTTGTGATGCATGACATAAATATAATTATATGTAGGGGCTATATTTTTTCTTTTCTTACCTCAGTTTAATCATTTAGATGTCTAATGTTGTAATTTAAATAAATATGTATGAGCTTAGTGTTTGTTGTATCAAGGGTTGTAGCCTTTTTGGTTACAACTTTGTTATGTTTGAAGGCTTTGAGTACGAGTAGTGTAGTTATTTACATGATTGCTCTCCAGTTTTTGTCTCTTTCCTTTGTTGGTGAATGTAATTTGTTGGTGTTTGATAGTACTGTATGCTTACTGTGGGAACCAACATCAGTGATTTTGATCATCAAGAGTCGGGGACTATATATGTGTTTACAACAATAAAATGAGAACTGAAGCGCCAAAGGGGGTGACCATTCACGTGGCTGGATTCAAAAAGTTCAAGGGGTTTCTCAAAATCATACTGAGACTATAGTTAGTAATTTGAAAAACTATGTTGAAAGTGTAACTTTAGGGAGCTGCACGGTTCTTGAGACTGCTGGAGATGGTGCACTTCCTATGCTTTACAAGCTTATAGAATCGGGTATTTCAGGAGCAAACAATTTCAGCAGTGAACAGGGTATGTTTACTGCCCTTTTTCTTTTGACTGAAGATGAAATTTGGTTGCGGAAGATTATTTTGTAGAAAAAAACAAAGGAATATTGATTTAGCACATGTTGGCTTTCCAATCACTTCAGCTAAATACTTATGGACCTTATAAATATGAATCATATTTCTTTTGTTTTTTTTGTTTATTGTTTCACCAGATTCTAGGAGAGTAAGAAGTCAGTAAATCTAGAATACAAGTTATGTGACTCACTTTCACATACAGTGCAGTAAAAACCAAAATTCACATGAGTATATATATATCTAGCAAGGTTACAGAAGAGTGTTTTTAAGTGCAGACATAATCATGCCAAACACAGGTGGCCGTATATGGTCGTGTAGGAAGAGAAGGGAAAACTAATAATATAACGTTACACAAGACATAATATGAGTTATTTTAAATAGTGGGAAAAATATAAAGGATGGAGTGTAGATACCAAATTCCATTGCTCATTGAGAACCAATTTTGGGAACCAAGTGGGTATATTATAATTACCAATGAATGAAATGCTTACATGTTACCCAAAACTTTATATCCAAAGAGAATGTATTTAATACTATGAAGGAAAATTATTCATTGTTGCAAAAGTTTGTGCTCGACTGTGCATAGTTGATTAAATTAATTTATTTAATTTTAACTAACATAGTATTTTTGTAAACTCTTCTGTTTAAATGAGTAAAATTGTTTTCCAAATTTTAAATTAATTCACATCACAATTTTTGTTATAAATTTGTATAAGTTTATTATGATAAAAGATAAGAATTGCTTTTTTGAAAAAAGGAGATAGTACTACGCTACCATTTTACAGCCTTAATATAATATTATTTACTAGATTGGATTGTCAATACTCTACAAAAAAAAATCTCCATGTATAGATAACGATTTTATTTCATTAAATATCTCCAAAGTTTAGATATGTAATAGTTGATTTAATTATTCTTTCATTTGTTTATATGTAATAATTTTGAAAAATTATTTAAATATGGAAGGGTATTAATAATTTCAATTTAAAATTTTATTAGTATAGTTTTTAGCATTTTATTATTTATATTAATAATTTTTATATCATGTATAGATAATTGATTTTATTTCATTAAATAGCTCCAAAGTTTAGATATGTAATAGTTGATTTAATTATTCTTCTGTTTGTTTATATGTAATAATTTTGAAAAATTATTTAAATATGGAAGGTATTAATAATTTCAATTTAAAATTTTATCAGTATAATTTTTTAGCATTTTATTATTTATATTAATAATTTTTATATTATATTATTACTTAATTAACATTATGGAGGTTATACATTGGGTGCACTAATAATGCTGAAGTGACAACTATGGAGCACTCTTTTGTACCTGGAATGATTTGATGTCTGGATAGACCTTCATTTCAAAAAATGAGAAAGTATCACGACAGTGTACGTATATCCATCTACGTGCGACAAAAGAAAGTAGTTGTTATAACAAGCAAACAATAATTTTATCAAACACTATCTAAGAGTGCTAAATAAGAGAAGTGTTCTTGATCCTTCTTCTACATTATATTAATAAAATTATAGAAGTTTACGTAATTGATAATAAAAAATTAAATAATTAACTTAAACATTAATAATATTTATTATTTTTCTTAAGCGAAGATCCAACACACACACAAATAGTTAAATGAAATGTAACAAATTTTTTTTTGATTTTTGATTCTATAAGGACATTCAAAATTAATACATGTTATAGTTGTATGCATTTAATTTTTTTTTTTTGAGTATATTATAGTTTTGTTTCAGATTCGGACATATTTATTCTTCTTATATTTTTTAATAAGGAAAATAAAAAGTAAATTATGGTAATTAAAATATAATTTAGTTACTTTATTGGAATTGTTCATTTTAAAACAGTTTTATAATAATTGATTAAATTTGTGTCACATTTGCTGCTGAAATATAAAACACAAATATAAATTACAAGTTTGAAAAAGTAGGATAATTCAGTTGCCATTTATTCAGTTACAAGTTTGTAGAGGGGATATTGTCGTGATTATTTCAAAAGGCATGCGTCCAGCTTAAGCTAGAAGCATAAATTAAGAGTCAGTTAATTAGTGTTAATACGCATGAAGCTATATAATATATTTTTGAGAGATAAATTTTTGGCCGTCAGATGTTGAAGTCTCAAATAGTTTTAGATCGTTGGATATTGAAGCCTAAATTTATAGGACTATTATATAGATAATCCCATAAATCACTACTATAAATCTAAATAGTTTTTTGATTTATATCAACTATTTTGATATTATCCTTTGTAATTTAATTGTTATGTCATAATTTATTGATTGTAATCCCCTAAATCACTACTATAAATCTGAACAGATTTTAGATTTATATCAACTATTTTAATATTATCCTTTGTAATTTAATTATGAAATTATCCTTTGTAATTTCATTGTTATCTCTTAATCCCCTAAATTACTACTTAATTATATCAAAAAAATCACTAATTTATGATATTATGGCTATAAATACCAACTCAATGCATAACAGTTCATGCTACAAATAGTCAACTCCTCCTTATTATTTTACCTATCCCAATATTTAGATGACGACTTGGTAAGATTTTGTTGATGACATCAGCCCTGTCAAAGAGAGATGGAAGATTAAAGTAAGGATAACTCGACTCTGGAATATGTCAAGCTTCAACAAAGCAGACTACATAAACAACATTGAGATAATATTGTTGGATGAAAAGGTATATATATATATATACACACACACAAACAAACACATACATACGCAACTCCAAATTACAACATCTTATCATATTCATATTATACTTTTATAGGACACCAAAATACAAGCGAGTATCAAAAGGTCTCTATTTACAAAATTTTAAACAACAGTCAAGGAACAACAAGTCTTTATAATTACCAATTTCGTTGTCAGTCAGAATGGTGGTTCTTTCATAGCTACTCAACATCCATACAAAATTAATTTTTTGTATTCCACCTCACTGCGAGAGTTAGAAAAAACTCCCATTCATACATATGGATTTCAATTCACTCCATATGACCAAATATTATCGTCTGCGATTGATGATTCATACTTAGTTGGTATGTTTAACAATAATTATCCCTATAGGTTTTTACATCCTGAGTTTTTTTAATTATAATATGGTTTATTGCGTATAACCAGATGTTATTAGACAACTAACTGTGATGGGGAGCGTTGAAATCAGTACAAACAATGGTAAACAGAGCAAGAAAGTTAATATTGAATTAACTGATAACAGGTAAATTTTTATATTGTACGTACAATTCTTTTACTAATAACTATAATCATTTAAATTAATCTTACAATGTATTTTTTTAACAGTCATAATGTATTGAGCTGCACCTTGTGGGATGACTTTGCAAACCTAATTTGTTCCTTTGCTGAAACAGATAATCAAAAAAACATTATAATTGTCTTACAGTTTGCAAAAATTAAGTTTTGAAAAGGTACTAATACGTGTTTGTATGAAAAATATCTTTCCAAATATATGTTTATTAACTATGCAATATTTGCAATTACATAAGTACACCAGCTTTGTCCAACTCAATGTTTGGTTTGAGACTTCTTATAAATGCAGATATCCTTGAGGTTGTTAATTTTAAAAATAGGTATACTGTGATCTTCTTCGAACCCCTTATTAAAATCTATTACTACTACAAATTAATTTTCCCTTTAACTACAATCATTGTTGTCTATCAGCATTTGTGATGCTAATTCCAGTAAAAATACAATAACTCATTTATCCAGCCAGGGCGCATTAACTATTACAGATGAATTCCTCCAAATCTGTGATAGGAAAACTCTTGAAGAAATACGGGATGCAACAGAGGTAAAATTGTTTTTAAAACACCTTACTTTTGTCACAACATTTATTAATATTCTGTTGTTCATTTTTTTATACTCTAGGAGTCATTGTGACGCCCCCAAAACAGGTATACATCACCCATCTTGGGTCGCCAAATACATGGTACATAAATCAAATACAAACTTAATTATACAACTTTCGGGTAATATATGAAAAAACATAGCTGAGAGATTAAACAAGAATATTGTCTTCTTGACAATATCCACTCTCAATGGAGTCCTCATTATAATTATTATCACACTATTTCACAGAATAGTGAGGACTACTAAAACAACCATCCGGATCGTCAATCTGTTCCCCAACCGGGCCCCTATATTCTCATTTACGAAGAGATAATGATTGAAAGAAAAGGGTGAGCTCAACTAGCCCAATAAGAAATATTATGACTAAGATAATGCAGAATAAATTATCATTAGCCTTCAATAGTATTAAACTGATAAAATACAATAACATCAAGTTTAACTGCAGCAGAACAAACAATCCATTAGAAGAGTCAAGTAGAGCATGATATCTACTACTATCTTCTATGATTTAAAAAGTTTTTCATCCACTTTATCGCTGAGACTCAGCTTAATAAATAAACTACATCATTGAATCATCCCTGCACTACGGGCCAAGGATATTCATGTAATCATCAATGGTCATGATTATACCGAATAATCCCTGGTCATAATCATACCAATAACTGTCCATCAATGCACTACGGGCCAATGAGGACTTTTACCACATCATTTGTAACATTATGGGTCGTGTTAATACCGAATGATCCCTGGTCATAATCATACCAATCAACAGTCCATCTATGCACGTAAGCCAAAGATGACTTTCATCATAATATAAGCATGAGGATGATGACAATGATATAAGCATTAATCAAACGAAATCAAGGATAAATATTAAAGACTTTCAATTTATCCAGAGTTTTAAAATATCCAAATTGTCAACATGATACTGCTTTGTGGAGTAAAATTCAAGAATAATATTCATGTATCAAAATAATTTGGACAGAAAAGAAATATATTTTTCGGGTGAATAGTACCCCGTGAATAGTACCCTATGAATAGTACTTCAGATATAGTACCTCGTGAATAGTACCCTAGCATAAAAAGTGCCCCAAATACCCGAGTGAATAATATTCGAGTGAATAGTAACTGGGTGAATAGTAACTCGTGAATAGTACTCCGGCATGAAAAGTGCCCCGAATACTCGAGTGAATAATATTTGAGTGAATAGTAACTGGGTGAATAGTAACCCATAAATAGTAACTCATGAATAGTATTTCAGTATGAAAAGATCAATAATTATCAAGAAAGCTCATAATAATATTTCCATGAAAAGATACTGGATGAAGCGCAAATATCAAGGATATTCTACTAATTTCACAGAGTATAGAAGCAATACTTTGACAGAATAAGTATAGAATTAGAAATACGAAACGAAATAATATTACTCACATACTACAGAGTATGGAAAAAAATATTATTTCTACGAATACTGAAAAAAATAATATCCCTTACGACTGTTGAACGAAAATAATATTCTATTTAATATTGAAGCGAAGATGATATTCCTTACTTAATATTGAAGCGAAAATAATATTCATACGAATACAAAAAATAATATCTCTTCAGAATATGAAATAAATAATACCCCTTACCTCAGAAGAAGACTGGATACTGGAATAGTGAAGTAGCTGACTACTCTTCTTCTTTCTCTCTATAGCTTCTCTCTCTATAATTGCTTTTGTGAGTCTTAGTGAATTGGTGAGAATGAAAGAAGAATGAACTTCTATTTATAGGAAAACATATTTTCAATAATTGCACGTTTTGGGGCTCAAAATATTACACTATAATATCTTCATCTTTTCCTTCATTTTTAATTTAGTCCTGCAAGTATTATCAAACTTGCACCACCTCCCCTAATAGTACATCATGGGAATCAATAGTACAATTATGTGGATCAATAGTTCTATACATGTGAAAAAAATAATTACATTATAGTACCTTCATCTATACCTCCATTTTTAATTTAGTCATGCAAGTATTATCAATCGTGCACTATCTCCCCTAATAGTACATGCATGTGAATCAATAGTACACACATGTGAATAAAAATTTATAAGCATGTGAATTAATAGTAATTAATTGCTCATTTATCCGATTAATTACCCAATTGGTCAATATAACCTCCAAACATCAATTATTATCGGAATAGATATCGATTTCCACTAACAGTACTAATAATCCCAACACAGTGGAAATATCAATTTCATCTTTAATCAACACGAACTTATTCATCATTAATATTATAACTCATAATATTTAACAACCAGATCATTCCCAGGAAAGTGGGGGCTTTCCGATAAGGATTTCTCCCTATTGGCGCGCAATTAGGTGACCAAACCTCTCCTCGACAGAACTTTCTAGACATCGTCAATATTGCAAATAATAATATGAATAACTTTATCGTCTCAATTATTGATTTAATAATAATAAATATTATGCAGATGATACTGTAATAGTAATTGAATCAATAATATGAGAGATACACTACTAGAAAATCGACCTGTAGCGACGGTCGGCGACCGTCGTTATAGGCCAAAAGACCGTCGCTAAAACCTTTAGCGACGGTCGCCGACCGTCGCCATAGAAGCCGTCGCTGTAGGTTTTAGCGACGGTCTTTTAGCCTATGCCATGACAAAACAGTGTATTTTCTCTTTACCAGATGTCTATAGCGACGCTTAGCGACCGTCGCTATAGGTCAGTGTTTTATATAACACTATAGCTACGGTCGATGACCGTCGCTATAGCCTTTTATATTTAAAAAAAAATTAATTAATAATGCACATTAATTCAACAAACACAAATACAATATAAAATAAAATATAAAAAATATTAATATGATAAAACAATATGATACAATGATCCCACATTGGTGACAACAGCATTAAATACAATGATCCAGTGACAGCAGCATTAAATACTGCATAATTGCTAGAAATATGAGAATTTCTTTTTCTTTCATATGATATTTTCTCTAATGTTGGATAATGATCAAACAGAGGGGAATCTGGAGCAGAAGAACCTGTGCACATCCTTGCATACTTCAGCAGTTGTGGACCAGCAAGATTTGAGGAGATGGAAAAGTTTTTGGTTAATACAAGGGATGGACGCTACCTGCGTGCAAAGAACATAGTTTCAAAGCTGAACAAACTGAAGTTGCCTCTTAAGTTGGAGAATGTTGCAAAGATTGCAGGTAATGGTGTCGCTCCAAGGCCCTTTACAGTAGACTTGTCCTTCCACCATGAATTTGATTTGATGTAATATAACTACGAATCCTCACTTTTGATGCATTTCGATCAACAAAATGGTGCGCTAAACTTCTCTAGCTCCTGGGATATTCAAAAACAAGGCCTTCTGCAACACTCCTGGCCCTTGCATGTCCAAAAAGCTTGCTTACAATAGCTAATGCAAAATCTATTGCAGTTGCAAGTCCCCTGCTGGTGATCAGTTTACCGTCAATAACTACTTCGGAACCATCTACCACCTCGTTGTTGAGCTTGCTTATGACCAAGGGATGAGCACTTACTTTCTTATCCTATTTTAGTAGAGGCGTTAAATTTCCACAACATTGTTTTGAAATTTTGTGAGGTATTAACTCATTTCAACTTACCTTGAGTAAGCCTTGTCTGTGCAGGACTGCAGTTGAGGAGCAGATTGCACCATATATTCTTCCAGCTGATTTTTGTTCTTTAAGTAACTTCTTTAGCAACTTGGATTTGTGTAGCCGCTCAGCCCCAGTAATGCCTCCCTGAGAATTCAAGATCAACCAACTATTAGAGACAAGTTAGTACCAAAAACTTCAGCTCACAGTATATAAAATCTGAAATTAAACATTCAGGGACCAGAAACCAAGATACTGAAGTGACAGATATGCAAGAAAAGAAAAGGATAAGAAAACGTAAAACTCGACTCGCAGCATCACAGCTGCAAAATAATAATTATGCACAAACCATGACAAAGGATCCAAGTGGCAAAAATATGGGATACAATGATAATAGTAGTGGCGTTGCTCCATTTACAAAAGAGTACAACATCGCACATTACTGCAAAGCTGCTGCTAAACTGGCAACACTAACTATCTCATAATCGTTAACAGTCTTAAGCTTCCATTGTTTATGTCAAGCTATCCAAAATTTGGTTCCCAGTTGACAAACTCCAAAATATTTGTTGCAATGATTTCTGATCATAACAATAATAATTATATAATGAATCTAACAAACTGCTTTAACTGTTAAATATTGTTATTGCCTCACCGGTAAGATAATTAAATCATATATTGACTCAACAGCATCATTAATTAACTTGTCTGCAATAATCTTTGTTCCTCGGGATGCCAAAATCTGCAGAGATTTCTCAACTGAAAAAACCATAACATCCACATTTGCACGCCGTAGAATATCTACAATTGTTACCACTTCGATCTCTTGCGAACCATTTACAACAGGAATGAGAACCTGTAAATTTAGAACAGAAGAAAATACTGTTTAAGCAATTCACTTTCTTTGTACCAGGATTGCAGGAAAATAAGGATCTAAAAAATGTCAAGGAATTCTCATTATATAAAAGTAAATCTAAGTAATAAGTTAATAACTAAATCTATTTCTAGTTAGTAGAAAAAGCTAAGCTTTACAAACACATGGGAAAATTAATATGGAGCACAATCATAGTTGCTGATGAAGAAAAGGAATAAGGAAAATCTTCAAAAAGGCTCCCACACGAATTTGACGTTGTTGCTTCAAATTTTCAGAAATGGTTGACAAGCAAGTGCATTTAGAGTATGAATCATCGAAAAATCATATTTTACATTAAACGAAAAAATGAAAATTAAATTGGCTGCAAAAGAACTTAAATAGCAGGTGGAAGGTGCACATGGGATACAAAATCAGTAATAGAAGTCAAAATAGATCCAAGATACACATGTATATTACTGCATTTCATTAAACAGAAAAGAGAACAACATACCCGGGGGATATGATCAATAGACCAATTAACTTCATTGAATTCTTGCTTTCTAGTATTATTATCAGCAGTCTTCATTAGCTAATACAAAATGGGAGAAATGACTGTCAGCTCACAGTGATTACCAATGCAAAGAAAAAAGGACATGCTAGATGAAATGGAGTAGAATTAACAAGAAACAGGAATTATGTGTTTGGTCTATCTGTTTGAAGATATAAAAATTCTCTAATATGCATTCCAGAACCAATTATCCAAATTAAGGGGTTTGGGAAAACTCAACTCAACTTCATTCTAGGTCAGTTATGAAACTTGGAGAAATAGAATGCATTGTGATTCTTGTGAATGTCAGATGACAAAGAGCCTAAATGAGGACCCATCGTATGGATACAAATAGATGCACTTGGTATGGAACTCCAAGACATACATTTGAACTTCCATAGGCTGTAAAAGTGAGAAAAGACATGTAGTGCACCAAATTTTAGAGGAAAAGCTGTGAATTGTGATTGTACACTGCTCGTAATGAAAGTTGGTGTTACTTTTCTGATGAGGAAACTGACTCATGATAGCTTCAGAACGAAATGACTAAAGTAGGTACCATAAAATTTGTAAAAGACTTTGTATCCATTATAAGATAAACAAGCTAATACATGAAATAAGTGAATAATTGGAAAAAGCTATACATGCTTTCTTACCAATAATTCTCCAATCTCCTTGGCAACAGACTCCCCATATAGCTGTTCGACCAGTGCAATAGAAAACTCAAAAGAAGTTCCAGGGCCACGGCTGGTTGTCAACTCTTTTGACACTTGAATATTTGTCTTAACAGACCAGAAAGTTGGAAGCTTATCCATAAACGCAAGGTGACAAGTTGACTTGCAAGACAAACTACACTCCAATCAGATAACGAACATGGATGTAGACTATGTAATTTGTAATAAGAAATTCCAAACAATACAAGGTACCTATTTCCTCCTGAGAAGACCCCATGGCAAAAGTGTTACTGAGAAGACCCTATGGCAAGCTATTGGGTTTTTGATTGGGACTCGACCGATCATCGAATGATTCAGCAGCAACTTAATCGAATGGGGGCGACGCCATTTCCTACCTCGATCGGGTTGCAGAGGCAGTCCAATGGGAGTAGTTTTGGCGAGAGTAAAATTTTTCACTAAACCCTAACTATTGCACATTTGTCTGTAACGAGAGAGAAAGAGTGAAGATACTGAAATGATTTGGGGGAAAGTGGGAGTGTTTAATCTAAAAAAAAACTCTATACCGACGGTTTCGTGTCAACCGTCGCTATAGACACCCTATAACGATTGTTCGCGCGCATCGTCGCTATAGGTGTCTATACTTGACGATTCCGTCTTCGATCGTCGCCTATAGCTCGTCGCTATATGTCGAATTTCTAGTAGTGATATTATGCAGCAATTACTGTAGTAATAATTAAGTATAACTGAGTGACTTCTCACGTAAGCATCAATAATCAATACAGTGTGCTACTATGCAACCACGCCAGACATCGCATTTTTTACTACCGGGTAGTTCAACGGTTTAACGGTAAAACTTTCGCCGTTATTTTTAAAAATATTTTAGTCATTTTCTAACTACGACAGTACCGCCGTTGTGGGGTCCACTAATGATTGTGCCGTCATACGAATATTCCCTATTAAAACAATTATTCCCCGACCAATCGAATATTCCACGGCGCAACGAATATTTTATATCAACTTGCTTACTTTGCAAAAATTTTACATATCACCCTTAACTTTAACTGTGACGCCCCCAAAACAGGTATACATCACCCATCTTGAGTCGCCAGATACATGGTACATAAATCAAATACAAACTTAATTATACAGTAGTCGTGTAAAATACGACAAAACATAGCTGAGAGTTTAAACAAGAATAGTGTCATCTAGACAATATCCACACTCAATGGTGTCCTCATTATAATTATTATCACATTATTCCATAGAATAGTGAGGACTACTAAAGCCATTTATCCTGGACCATCACTCCATTCCCCGACTCGTCCCTGCTATATTCTCATTTCCTGAAGATAACAATGAAAGAAAGGGTGAGCTCAACTAGCCCAGTAAGAAATATTATGACTAAGATAATGCAGAATAAATTATCCTTAGCCTTCAACAATATAACAACCGATAGAATACAATAGACAACAAGTTTTAGATCAACAACTGCGCAATGGAATAAGCAATCCATTTAAGAGTCAGTAGAGCATAAAAACTACTATCTTCTATGATTTTAAAAGTTTTTCATCAACTTTATCGCTGAGACTCATCTTAACAAATAAACCACAACCTCGAATCATCCCTGCACCACGGCCAAGGATATTCATGTAATCATCAATGGTCATGATTATACCGAATAATCCCTGGTCATAATCATACCAACAACTGTCCATCAATGAACCACAGGCCAATGAGGACTTTTACCACATCATTCGTCACATTACGGTCATGATTATACCGAATAATCCCTAGTCATAATCATACCAAGTCCATCTATGCACGTAAGCCAAAGATGACTTTAATCACAATATAAGCATGAGGATGGTGACAATTACATAATAATTCAATAAAACAAGTTTTAGGATAAATTTTAAAGATTTATAATTTAATTTATCCAGAAATCAATAACGTCCAAATTGTCAACATGATTCTGCTTTATAGAGTAAAATTCAAGAATAATATTCATGTACCAAAAATAATTTGGATAGAAAAGAATCAATTTTTCATCGTGAATAAGACTCTCAGTAAATAGTACTTGAGAATAAGATCTCGTGAATAAGACTCGATATGAAAAGTACCTCAAATACCGAAGTGAATAATATTGGATGAATAGTAATTTGGGTGAATAAGTAACTCGTGAATAGTACTCTCATACCGAAAAGTCCCCCAAATACCTAAGTGAATAATACTAGAGTGAATAGTAATCGGGTGAATAAGAATCAAGTGAATAAGAATCAGAAAAGAAAATAACAAAGAAAATGATATTCCATGATTTAGTACAAAAGAAATGATATCTCATACGAGTATAATATAATATACTTAAATCGCAAATGGATTTTCACCCGCCACGCAAAGAATCCACGCAGATGCATCATTTCCACAATTTAGTAAAGAATGAATACGAAAGGTCATTCACCATGCATGCGGTAATCCACATAGACAGGTTATTCCAACAAAATAATAAAGAATGGAATAACAGAAGAATTCACCAGACACGTGATAGATCGAATAGACAGGTTATTCCAACAGAATAATAAATAATGGAACCAGGTCATGCGTAATATGTGACGCCCCCAAAATAGGTATACATCACCCATCTTGAGTTGCCAAATACCTGGTACAAAATTCAAATACAAACTAATAATACAGCAGTCGTGTAAAATACGACAAAACATATGCTGTGAGTTTAAATACAAATATTATCTTCTAGACAATATCCACACTCGAATAGGTCCTCATTACATTTATTGTCACACTATTTAATGTAATAGTGAGGACTACTAGCTAATAATATCATCCAGGACCATCACTCCGCTCCCCGACTCGTCTCCAACCACGCTCTCATTTCCTCAAGAGAACAATGAAAGAAAGGGTGAGCTCAACTAGCCCAAGAAGAAATATTATGACTAAGATAATGCGTAATAAATTATCGTTAGCCTTCAACAAATGTTAAACCGATAAAATACAATAGACATCAAGTTTAATCTGCAATGAACATGCAATCCATTAAGAGAGTCAAGTAGAGAATAAAATCTACTATCTTTTATGATTTAAAAGTTTTTCATCACTTTTATCATTGAGACTCATTTCAATAAATAATCCACATCATTAAATCATCCCCGCACTATGTGCCAAGGATATTCTTTAGTATCACGACCATGATTATCCATGCCCTACGCAAGCTAAAGATAATCGTGTTTTCATTAACGGTCCTGATCATGCCATAATTCATCTTTGCTCCCTGGTCAAGAGAATCCATAGCCATAATCATACCAAAAATCGCCCATCAATGCACTACGGGCCAATGAGGACTTTTTACCACATCATTTGTAACATTACGGTCATGATTATACCGAATAATCCCTGGTCATAATCATACCAAGTCTATCTATGCACTATAGGCCACAGATGACTTTCAACAAAATATAACATGAGGATGATGACAATGATATAAGAATTCAATAAAACATGTTCAAGAATTAAATTATCCAGAAACTAATAACGTCCAAATTGTCAACATGATACTTCTTTGTAGAGTAAAATTCAAGAATGCTCAGAAGAATATTTCCATGAAAAGATACTAGATGAAGCGCAAATATCAAGGATATTCCACTAATTTCATGGAGTATAGAAGTCAAAACTTAAACCAACTGAGTATAATAAAGAATGGAATAAAAAAAGAAATCACCATGCATGCGGTACTTTCAGATGTAGACAAAGTTATCCAATGTAATAATAATAACGGAAACCGTGTCGTAAAAATCACAACCGACTGGGATGTTCCAAATGTAATAATAAAGAATGGAATAACAATGAAATCACCATGCATGCGCAGATTGAGATGACAAAAGTTATTCCAATGTAATAATAAATATGTAATAATAAAGAGGCGGAACCAGTCCGGTGTAAAACACACGCATAAGATATTCCAAATGTAATAATAAAGACAGAATAATAATAAAGATTTTAAACCAGTCCGGTGTAAAACACACAAACACAGATATTCCAAATGTAATAATAAAGACAGAATTAATAAAAGACGGAACCGAGTCCGACGTAAAGCATGTATGTGATGTTCCAAATGTAATAATAAAGATGTAATAATAAAGATTTTAACCAGTGTCCGTGTAAAACACATGCATGTGATATTCCAAATGTAATAATAAAGATGTAATAATAAAGATTTAAACCAGTCCCACAAAAAGCATGCATGCTGGATGTTCCAATGGAATAATAAAGATAGAATAATAGAAGAATGTCACCAAGTATAGGGTGATCGCATGATACAAAAGTTATGTATAGGTATGCTCGTATACAAAGTTATTCCAATGTAATAATAAAGAATGGAATAACATAAGGATTTCACCAAGTATAGGGTAAGCCACGATACAAAAGTTATTTCAATGTAATAATAAGAAATGGAATAACAACAGTTACGTTTCATGAATAAGAAAGAATAACACCCCTTATCGTAAAAGAAATGAATATAAGAGTAGGAAGTAGCAGAATACTTTTCTATAGTTTCTCTATAATTTTCTCTCTGAGTTTCAAAGTGAATTCGTAAGAAAATAATGAAGGAATGAGCTTCTATTTATAGTAAAATGGAATGCATAAGAATTAACTTATGAACGGTCCAGATTGATTTACTTTAATCTGACGGTCCATATTTAAAGCAAAATCTTTTAAATAAAATATAATATATTCTATTTTATATAAAAAATTTTTTTACTACGCAAAACACTACGCAGCACTATGCAAACACTATACAACACTATGCATAATAAAATATAATATAATCTAATTATTATCTAATAAAACGAATAACTTTATAAAAGTATTTTGTTTTATATAAAAAAGATGTTTCTGTTTTATTACGTTAATAATACTAATAAAACAAAACTTATAAATCAACAATAATTGAATCAAATAATGTGAGATACTATGCAGCAACTATTGTAGCAATAATTGAACAAAACTGAGTGACTTCTCACATAAACATCAATAATCAATACCATGTGCTACTATGCAACCACGCCAGACATCGTACTTTTTACTAATGAATAGTTCAACAAGATAACGATAAAACTTCCGCCGTTATTTTCATAAAAATATTTTTGTCATTTTCTCAATCCGATAATAATTCCGTTGTGGGGTCCACCAATGATTGTGCCATTGTATGAATATTCCCCGACACAAAGAATATTCCCCGACCAATCGAATATTTTATAACAACTTGCATACTTTGCAAAATTTATAAATACTACCCACAACTATAACATTATATCAAATTAAAAAAAAAATATTTTGAGATATTTAAATATTTATTCATAAAATCTGGGGTCTCACATAATACGCACAGATAAGATATTCCAAATGTAATAATAAAGAATGGAATAATGTAAGAATTTCACCATGTATGCAAGATTTTGCATGTATAAAAGTTATTCCAACATAATAATAAAGAATGGAATAATGTAAGAATTTCACCACGTATGCAGATTGCAGATAGACAAAGTTATTCCAACATAATAATAAAGAATGGAATAACAAAATCTCTCTTCATGAATACGAAAGAAATAATACCCCTTACCTCAAAAGAAAACTGGATACTGGAATAGTGAGGTAGCAGACTTCTCTTTTTCTTTCTCTCTATAATTTCTCTCTATAATAATTGCTTTATAGCTTTAGTGAATTAGTGAAAAATAATGAAGGAATGAGCTTTTATTTATAGGAAAATATAGTTTTGATAATTGCACGTTTTGGAGCTCGAAATATTACAGTATAATACCTTCATCTTTTCCTTCATTTTTAATTTAGTCCTGCAAGTATTATCAAACTTGCACCACCTCCCCTAATAGTAAATAATGTGAATCAATAGTTCAATCATGTGAATCAATAGTTATAATCATGTGAAAATACGAATTACAGTATAGTTACTCCATCTATACCTCCATTTTTAACTTAGTCATGCAAGTAAAGAGAAGGTCGCTGCTGATGTCCCCCCACCCACCCATTAATGAAGAAGTGGGCTCCTTCTGACCAACATCCATTCTCAAAGATGGAAGTGTTGAAAGTCCTTATCAATCTTGCACCAACTCCCCTAATAGTACAAGAATGTGAATCAATAGTACACACATGTGAACAAATAGTTATAATCATGTGAATTAATAGCAATTAATTGCTCATTTATCCAGTTAATTACCCGATTGGTCAATATAACCTTTAGACATCAATTATTATCGAAATAAATGTCGATTCTCACTAACATAAATAATTCCAACATAATGAAACCATTTTTATCAAAAATATAAATTTTGAAATTTCGAAGTTTGACTTTTCCCGAAAAGGTCAACTATTGACTTTTTGACCAAATAGTGAATCCCGAAAATTTTTGTGTTTATAGACTATTTTTACTAATTTCGTCGTTCCGGACTCAAATATTACGTCCGGGACTCCAAATTCAACTCCGAGCACAACTTCAATTTCAATAACATTCATCATTAATATTATAATTCACAATATTTAACAACCAGGTCGTTCCCAAGAAAGAGGGGGTTTTCCGATAAGGATTTCTCCTTCGGGCGCCGCAATTAGGTGACCAAACCTCTCCTCGATGTAACTTCTAGACATTGTCAATAATTGCAAATAATAATATGAATAATTTTGTCGTCTCAATTATTGATTTAATAATATAACATATTATGCAGACGACATCGTAACAATAATTGAATTAATAATACGAGAGATATGATGCAACAACCATCTTGTAGTAATAATTGAGTATAATCGAGTGACTTCTTTACGTAAAGCACTGTGAATCAATACCGTGTGTTATTATGCAACCACGCCAGACATCAGATTTTTTACTCTTAGGGTAGTTCAACAGCTTTTAATAAAGAATACTTTCGCCAAGTTATTTTTATAAAATGATAATTCTGCCATTTTTAACTATTTACAATACTTCCGTTAGGGGTCCACTAATGATTGTGCCGTCGTATGAATATTTCCTCGTTAAAATGAATATTCCCCGACCAATCGAATATTATATAATGACTTGCTTACTTTGCAAAATTTATAAATATTACCCACAACTATAACATTATATCAAATCCATACCATAATATTAAAAAAAATATTTTGAGAAATTTAAATCTTTATTCATAAAATCTGGGGTCTCACAATCTCCCCTCCTTATGAAATTTCGCCCTCGAAATTTACGTACGTACCTGGTATGCCGAAGAGATGAGGATACCTTGACTTCATTTCAGATTCTAACTCTTGAGGTATAACCTTTGTGAGTGTTGAATACGATCCTTCTTATCCAAGATTTTAACACGTATCTCCTCATAAGTTAAATCTTCTGCTATCTCGTCTAGTTCTAATTCAATAATGTGTTTTGGGTTGTCCATATATTTGCGTAACATCAATACATGAAAAACGTTATGAACACGCGACATACTTGGCGGTAAAATGAGTCTATAGGCCACAGATCCTACTCAATCGAGGATTTCAAATGGGCCAATTAAATCGAGGGTTGAGATAACGCCTTCTTGAACCTTATTCTTCACATTCATCCGATTCGGGTGTGTAGCTTGAGCGGCTTTAACTTTATTGATTAAAGTCGATTCTACTCATATATTTGATATCACCACGTGGGTCCCTAGAGTCTTTAACTCTATCTTCATCATTTGTAAGTTATACGAAATGGGTTTTTGTGTTAACAACATCGCACTCGTTAACGCATATGATCTTCTACTCAACACGTCAGCTACCACGTTCGCTCTTCCACGATGATATTGAATGTTATAGTCGTAATCTTCAACAGCTCGAGCCAACATCTTTGGTGCATTATACGTTCGTTTTGGTTGAAGAAATATTTAAGGTTTGAAGAAATGGGTTTTGTATTGGGGTCAATACAAAATTCGATTTAACGCTCTAGGGTTAGGCTAAGAAGTCTTCAAGAATACGTTAGGAAATTTATTAATAATAGAAATATCATTCAAAAATGTGACTCTCATCCAAGACTTGGATAGCACATGAAATGAAGGTTTCTCCTAACGGAGTTTTAATCGATAAGTCAAAGTCTAACTTCTCTAGAGTTAAATTTAAACGTTGAACGCAAGCAAGAAAGATAAAAGAAAGGGTAGAACCGGTATCTAATAAGGTATAGACTTCGCAAGAATTTATAATTAACTAACCCGTACTAACTTTGTTTGGGTTACTCGTTTTTTGAGAAGTCACAAAAAATGCTCTTCCTGAAACCACCGACTTTGTTTTGTCCGAGATCCTTTGGTGCCATTGCCTCATTTGGACTTGATTTCGCTTATAGGACAAAATCGAGCTATGTGACCATCTTTTCCACAACTAAAACATACCTTGGAAGGTTGTGGACAGTTTGGACTTATGTGTCCCTCATCTCCGTGATTCAGATAATCTAACTTATGGTCGTTTCTCCTTCCTTAACAATGTGTGTTGTTGTCATTGCCTTTCAATCATTATTGAACCTTCTCTTCTTAAAATTTCTACTTCTATTATCTTGGCCATGATTACCATAGAAGTGGTTACCATTCTTGGCATGATAATTTCTCCCACGATGGTTATCATTGTTCCGATGGTCGTTGCCACCGGTATGATTATTATCGTGTTGTTGGTCGTTACCTTTTGGTTGAGCTGACTCAACGGTCTCATGTGCTTCATTTCTTATCTCAACATGTTCAGATGTCATTCTCAAACACTATCACAAAACAAGGGTTAATTGACATATCACATATTATCCTTTATACTCTGACCGACCAATTAAATACCAAATAAACTTAGGTAGGTCATACCAGCGAAGGAATTCCTGTTGCCTCTTTTTCAGTTATGACAAAAGAGCTCTAACTCATGCAAGCATACATGTGTCAACAAGTAGAACAGAGTAAGTAGAGTATCGATCCCATAGAGAAAGTTGTTCAATTTAAACTACTATTCATCAATCAAATCACTATTTCTATATGCTTAAACTAAAGATCAAAACTGTGAATTATTCTAACTGCAAATAATAACTAAAATGAGAATAAGAATGGAATAAATCAAATCTGGAAATAATGGGATCCTAACTTCATTTAATACTTCATCTAATTACCACTATCATGCAAGAATTATTCATATATCACAGGAAAATAGCCAAGAGCACTAATATAGTCATACCCATTTTTCAATGCACTATGACCTATTTACACAACATCCACAAATGATAGACTCTATGTAATCATCAATATAACCAAAATCACTATATGTCTATGTGAAATTGCAATCATACTAATTTTAAGCACATGCCCTTATTTTAACTCATACGGTGAATAAGTATATGTCTATCTCATTCACGAAATACGCAAGCCATATAAAACAACCCCATATACGTATGCTATTATGATTACAATCCATACTCGCATGTTCATTGTCAATTCCATGCAAATACTGAAATGAATGGTGATCAAGCATTCATGTATATAAAACAACCATAATAGAATTCCCATATGATATGTAAAACAGCCCTAGCAATCAAGCATGCAACTAAACTACATATTAAAATCCGTTAGAATCCTATAATGGAGTTTAGTTTATAACTGAACCAAAAACCATTATAGGAACAACGCTAAACATGATTATCAAGCAAACACTTGAAAGATGAAAGATAAAAATGATCAAACCCAATTGTAGATTGTAAACCAATATCAACGTTTAACTCCTCATAAAAATCCAGTTAAATAATAAAAAAAATCCACAATGACAGAAAATCCCAAGAAGAATTAGAAAAGATGGAGTTTAGGCTTCGTTCTTCGTTGGAATCTCCCTCACGTGTAAACCCTAGTTACTCTTATGAAAGTACGTCAAAAGTTATCCAAGTTATGTCTGACACCAGTCAGATATCGTTTTTAAAACAAATTACAACTCATTTAATTAAAAATTAAAATAAAACAAATACATACCACAAACATCGCATGTGCGCTGCCAGGCCCTCCAGATGTGTTCTCAGCAGCGCGAGACTTGCGAGAGGTCATGCTATGTCCAAATGAGTACTCACGCTGTAGCCAAGGCTCAAGGCTATTCTGCCCCAAGGTTCCTTGCCAAGTAACATAGAGACAAATCCTAGAAGAGATGGGAAGGAACAATGCCAAGCGATATCATTAAGATCTGGGAAAAATCTGACAGACACTATAAGTCATACCGGGCCCGAGAACACTAAGGAGGTTACAATGCACATGAAAGGCGTAATATTGATCGTTGATGAAGAAAATTTGGAAAAATCAGAGTCGCAGCAGGAAGAGAAAGATAAAGCAGGTTCAGAGGAGAAGCTCAAGATTTCAGTGCCACCAATTCACCCTCAAGTACTGTATCCGCAAAGATTAACTAAGCAGAGGGAGGATAAACAGTTTAGGAAGTTCTTGGAGGTATTCAAAAAGCTACAGATCAACATACCGTTCGCCGAGGCATTGGAACAAATGCCAAGCTATGCAAAGTTTATGAAGGGTATACTGTCAAGGAAGAGAAGACTAGATGAGTTTGAGACAGTAGCCTTGACAGAGAAATGCAGTGCAGTGCTTCAGTAGAAATTACCTCCAAAGCTGAAGGATCCAGGCAGCTTCACAATTTCGTGCACAATTGGGAAGATGAGCTTTAGTAAGTGTTTATGTGATCTTGGGGCAAGTATAAATTTGATGCCCCTGTCAGTATTCAATCAGTTGGGACTGCCGGCTCCAAGGCCAACAAACATATCATTACAGCTAGCTGATAGATCCATCACGTATCCACGGGGAATTGTTAAAGATGTGTTGGTTAAGGTGGACAAGTTTATATTTCCGGCTGACTTCATCATCTTAGACTACGAGGAAGACAAGAGCATACCGATTATACTGGGGAGACCATTCTTAGCCACAGGCAGGACTTTGATTGATGTGCAGAAAGGGGAACTCATTATGCGTGTACATGATCAAGAGGTCACCTTTAATGTCTTTAAAGCAATAAAGTTCCCAACGGATGAAGAAGAATGCTTTCTGGTTGACTTGGTGGATTGGGGCCTAAAGGATGAGGTATAGAAACCGGGGAATTATGGACCGTTGATGTGTGCAACGGGTAAAAAATCAGATTTGAAGGTAGAGCCATTGACGAAAGCTGAAGTCATTAAATTTTGGGGTGCGGTGGACAATAAGGAAGACACCTCAATTCTTGATGTGACGTGAGATTCAGAGACAGTAAAGCTAATTGACTATAACATAGCGCTGGATGGGAGGCAACCCATTATTTCTACCTTCATTAACTTTTTAGTTATTCATATTAGATTATTTTAGTTAGTTATATCTAATTCACTTTTGATAGGATATTATATTTTTATGCTTAAGTGTGTATCAAGAATTGCTTTGCGAATATTTGTAAGATGTTAGCATTATGTGGCAACTAATTTATGCCTTAACAATGTGCATTAATGTCTATGCAGGAACCATCATTGGACGCATCACTGATAGGCAGAGTGGAATTGAACTTTAGCATTGCAGATATCAGGATCGCATGCAGTATAAACTCGCGCGTCCCCGCATCAAGTCAATCAGGACAATAGTACATTCTGCAAGTCTCGTGCCCGCACGCCTAGCCCAAAGTACAAACTCGAGCGGCCGCGCGCGACACCGGACTAAGACAGATTTAAAAATTTTAAAAACGAGTTGGGGACCATTTAGACTCTTATTTGCTATCATAACATAAGTTTAAATTCTCTCGCCTCTATAACTCACGCTCTCTATCTCTATCGCCATAAATCGGCCGTACATCTCTCCATTACATTCCCACGATCATCTCCACGCTCAAGGCTCATACCCACGCTCCCATTCACTGCTATAAAGCTAGGGTTTCTGATTGGGTTGGCAGAAACAAGCTTAAAGGTTATCACATCACAAATTCTCATTCATTCTCAGTAATTTCATCTGCATTTTCACTCAATTATCTGCAAATGGATCCAAAGAGAGCACGATCATCTTCCTCTTCCTCATCCTCCTCCGACAGTCATGGGGAGGACATTGTCGACCACACCAAGTTCCTGTCCTTAGAAGCCCTGCAGGAGTACTACCGAATCGTAGCAAAAACATTTATCAAGGAAAGAGGATTCAAACTAGAAGGCCAGGATGGACAGCTTTATGCCATGATTCAAGAGAGAGGCTGGGGTGGACTGACTGCTTCCCCAATGCCCGTCCCGATGAGCATAGTCCATGAGTTTTATGCCAATGCCAAGGTCACCATGAGCGGTATCTCGATGGTTTGCGGGTTCGAGATAGACTACAGACCTCCCGCCATCAAAACCATTTTCTGACTCACTAAGACACCACCAAGAGGGGTCGCCAATCGGGTCACAAAAGCATACGGAAACAGATTTTGAGTTGGTGATTCACGAATCGTGCATTCTCGCACAAAATGGACATACAAAGTCCAGACGACCAAATTATGAATATTCTCAAACTGCAATTTCTAAACCGATATGCAAAGGCATGTAACTTGTTCATATGTGCAAGTTAGTGCCTTCATCACATCAAAGACGAGATTACAAAATGAGAGGCAATTATTCGTGGGGATTATCACCGGAAATATATTGATGTTGGCCATCTCATCCACCGTAATATTCTCGCGATATTCATGGGGAGGAACCACCTGGGAGCATTCCATATGCTTCATGGTAGCGATGCTATGTGCTCATCGTGGATGCAATCTGGGAAACGAACAACTGCAATATCCAAGCCAGGACATCGCACATGCCACAATTGCTAAATTTGAGGACTGGGCCAGAGGCGTGCCACACCCACGCAGAAGAGGATTTATACTCCAGCCCATATTTCCCGAGACATCACAAAGAAATTTCTCAGACAGACGAGGCAGCCCTCTCGCACAACCACAAGCTCTCATGGTGATCGCCATTCAAGGTTGGAGCGCGAATCGATGCCATATATGACAATTTTGGAGCATTTGTTACTGGGTCTCACGAGGCCTTTAGCCAAGCCTTTTGCAGACAAAGAAGGAACAATCTTTGAGTGGCCCCAGATTTTGGGATGCAGTGCCATATCCACCACAGATTCACCACCCAAGGAGGTGGTGGCCGTTCGATCATTAGGGAGTTTTTTTCAGACTCTTTACCTTCATTCAATGGGGTATTGAATATTATAAGTTTGGAGGTATTGGGGTAGTAGTATAGTTGCATATAGTTTTATTTAGTCTGTGCATGTTTAGTTATAATTTGGCATGTTTATGTGTTAGTAAAAATTTTGCAAAAATTTTAATTTTTAGTTATTATTGCTTGTGTTAGGACGCTTTAGTTTGCATGTCTCACATTGTTTAGCTTTATAGAAATTTTTGCCTAGCCAATGATGATAGTGAATTGTGAAGGATTTTAGAATATATTGGTTAACATGAACGTAGTTATAATGTTTTACACGATGGAATTCATGTTGCTATTTAAATGCTTTTTCGGTTACAGACGGATGTGTTCACAATCACTGCAGTATAAGAATTATGTGTTGCATTGCTTGTTAGAAAATGTAGTTTTAAAAGAGAAAAATGTGGAACATGCATGTAGACTTGACAAATATTGACATTCAAACTTTAGGAAAACATGGGTATGCTATGTATAAAAAAATAAAAAAAAAATCAAATGGCAGTAATGTGACTAGTCTTATTTTGAGGCCCTCGCTACTTGAGTAAAGCACGCTCGAGGATTGTTCTCACACCTAGCGCCCTAAGGTCTTGCATGGTCCGGGAGTCGTTGGTTGAAAGCTCGCTAGGGGTAAAGTAGTGTTGCCTAATGGAATAAGGCATTGCACAGTCATGTATAAATATATATATATATATATATATATATATATATATATATAGCAATAAACACCGCGGGAAAGAGCAAAAATTGCCTTCGTGAGTAGCAATAAAGCAATTAAGTCCATTGTTGAACTTTAGTTTGTTTGGATATGTTAGAACAGTTTTCGTTGCATAAGTATACATGATTCTCAATCTAGGCTATAATTTTCTGTTTTGAGCAGGATATCATATATATTCTTTGCTTGAATCAAGTCTTAGTGAACACTACACACACACACAACATCTCTATAACATGTATGAATTATCTGAGTGTATGATGTTATGGCTATTGTTTAGTTTGAAAGTGTATTTTTGAATCTGGATAATTCGCTGAGGCAATTTGGACTGAAATTCTGTTAGAGCTGGAACTATGTGAGACTAGTTTGTATCATAGCTTAGTTGCATAGTAGTGCTTTTGCATTTGTCTTTGTTATTTAGCATGCATTGCTTGAGGGCAAGCAATAGTTCAAGTTTGGGGGTATTTGATAAGTGGGTTTTATACCTACTTATTGGATATCAATTCACGCGAATTATGCCCATCTCAAGTACATTTTAGTCTGTTTTAGTTACATTTCATGTTATTTTGCACTGCATGTACTTAAAACTCCTTTTGGTGAAAAAGTGCAAGAAATGGCCTAATTTAGTGGTGTTGGATGGCAAGAGGCGATTGGACGCATGGCTTGAGGCTGACGGATGTACGACATGAGGATGTAGTGAAGCGAAGGGACTGATAACGAAGGAAGGAAGGAAAAAAATGAACAAGTAGCGATGAAGCAAGCAGCATTTACGTAATCGTAAGCGAGAACCGTAATTTGCAGAATGCAAGCCGCGCGGCCGAATAGCCTTGAGAACGCGTGCCCGCACGAGTACTCGGCAAGATAGAGCATGACTATCGTAAGTCTCTCATATCGCGCCAGCGAGAACACATCGAGGGAGGTGCATGTGCTGACGCGTCGTCAAGTCATGTATTTATTTTATTTTAATTTTTAATTAAATGAGTTGTAATTTGTTTTAAAAACGATATCTGACTGGTGTCAAACATAACTTGGATAACTTTTGACGTACTTTCATAAGAGTAACTAGGGTTTACACGTGAGGGAGATTCCAACGAAGAACGAAGCCTAAACTCCATCTTTTCTAATTCTTCTTGGGATTTTCTGTCATTGTGGATTTTTATTATTGTTTAACTGGATTTTTATGAGGAGTTGAACGTTGATATTAGTTTACAATCTACAATTGGGTTTGATCATTTCTATCTTTCATCTTTCAATTGTTTGCTTGATAATAATGTTTAGCGTTGATCCCATAATGGCTTTTGATTCAGTTATGAACTAAACTCCATTATGGGATTCTAACGGATTTTAATATGTAGTTTAGTTGCATGCTTGATTCTTTGAAATCTGTTTTACATATCATATCGGAATTCTATTATGGTTGTTTTACATGTATGAATGCTTGATCACCATTCGCTTCAAAGATTTGCATGGAATTGACAATGAACATGCAGTATGGATTGTAATCATAATAGCATACGTATATGGGGTTGTTTTATATGGCTTGCGTATTTTGTGAATGAGATAGACATATACTTATTCACCGTATGAGTTAAAATAAGGGCTTGTGTGACGCCCCCAAAATAGGTATACATTACCCATCTTGAGTGGCCAAATACATGGTACAAAATTCAAATACAAATTAATAATACAGCAGTCGTGTAAAATATGACAAAACATATGTTGTGAGTTTAAATACAAATATTGTCTTCTAGACAATATCCACTTTCAAAATAAGTCCTCATTACATTTATTGTCACACTATTTAACAGAATAGTGAGGACTACTATTTAATACTATCATCCGAACCATCACTCCATTCCCCGACTCGTACCAGCTACGTTCTCATTTTCTGAAGAGAACAGTGAAAGAAAGGGTGAGCTCAACTAGCCCAGCAAGAAATATTATGACTAAGATAATGCAAAATAAATTATCATTAGCCTTCAACAATGTTAAACTAATAAAATATAATAGACATCAAGTTTAACTGCAGTGGATCAAACAATCCATTAAAAGAGTCAAGTAGAGAATAAAATCTACTATCTTTTATGATTTAAAAAGTTTTTCATCACTTTTATCGCTGAGACTCAACTTAATAATTAATTCACATCATCCCTGCACTACGGCCAAGGATATTCATTAGGGTCACGACCACAAATTCCATGCACTACGGGCCAAGGATATTTGTGTATCCATCAATGGTCATGATCATGGCAACAACTGTCCATCAATGCACTACGGCCAATGAGGACTTTTACCACATCACTTGTTACATTACGGTTATGATTACACCGAATAATCCTTGTTCATAATCATACCAAGTCCATCCATGCTCTACAGGCCACAGATGACTTTCAAGAATATAAACATGAGGATGATGACAATGATATAAGATTTCAATAAAACAAGTTCAAGAATAAAGTTATTCAGGAACTAATAACGTCCAAATTGTCAACATGATACTTCTTTGTAAAGTAAAATTCAAGAATGCTCAGAAGAATATTTCCATGAAAAGATACTGGATGAAGCGCAAATATCAAGGATATTCCACTAATTTCATGGAGTATAGAAGTCAAAATTTTAACCAACCGAGAATAATAAAGAATGGAATAACAATGTAAATCACCATACATGCAAGATTACATAGACAAGTTATTCCAATAGAATAATAATAACGGAACCAGTCGTGAAAACCACATCAACGAGGATGTTCCAATGTAATAATAAAGAATGGAATAACAATGAAATCGGCATTACATGCGGTCCTTCAGATAGACATGTTATTCCAAATGTAATAATAAATCTGTAATAATAAAGACGGAAACCAGTCCTGTAAAACACATAGTATGTGATATTCCAGCGAGTAATAATAAAGATTTTAATAATAAAGACGGAACCAGTCCGGCCAGAAAGCATAAACGAGATGTTCCAACGGAATAATAAAGACGTAATAATAGAGATGGAACCAGTGTCCATGAAAGCATGCATGAACAGGATGTTCCAAATGTAATAATAAAGATGTAATAATAGAAGAATGTCATCAAGTATAGGGTATTCAGCTGATACAAAAGTTATTCCAATGTAATAATAAAGAAATGGAATAATGTAAGTTCTCTTCTTGAATTCAAAAGAATAATATCCCTTACCGTAAAATAATACTTGATATTAGAGTAGTGAAGTAACAGAAAACTCTTCTTCTTTCTTTCTATAATTTCTCTCTCTAGAGTTCAGTGAATTCGTAAGAAAATAATGAAGGAATGAGCTTCTATTTATAGAAAAAATGGAATGCATAGTAACTAACTCATGAACGGTCCAGATTAATTTACTTTAATTTGACGGTCCATATTTAAAGCAAAATCTTTTAAATAAAATATAATATATTCTATTTATATAAAAAGATTTTTACTCTGTTGATCGATTTCAAGAATCAATGAATACGCAAAAGTATACACTGGCCAACAAGTAATACAATGTTGATAAAGTAGAGTATCGTTCCTACGAGAGAATTCTAATTAATAAATCCCAACTACTAGTACTATATCAATCCAATTTTATTCAAACAATGATAAATTATGATTTTCCAATTATTAACACTAAATTAAACACTTAAAGATATTGTCCTAAAATAAGTTTAATAAATAAACTAATAATTGAGTGAACGACTTCGATAGATAAGGATTAAGACTTCAATATCCCCAATTATGAACTATAAATCAATTATCTAATTATCCCAATTATTATGTCTATCTAATTGTTAATGTGAATTCTCAAATGCCAAAAGTCCTTTTCCAAGTGATCAATTGATTTCTATTTAATCCAGATTAATCTTGCTATATTCCTATGCAAAACAATTGAATTAAACTCCTTCAATCCAAATTCTTATGTGTTGTTACATGCGGTGAACATATATTTTCATTCAATTCACAAACCTAATTATTCACCATACAAATAACTAAGTCACATGATATCATGCCCAGCTTCTAACCCTAGATTTCCTTTCCCAATTCCTTCTAGAGTAACAAGGTAATTATCGCCAAATAATTAAACAATAGATTCAAAACATGATAAATAATTCACTTCAACATAAATAATTAGAAACGACCGAATAACTAATTTATAGCCATAAAAGGTTCAATTGAAATCTTAATTAAAGAATTAGTTCATCACTTTTAAAATAAAAACCACTAATTGTTTCGTAAATCATCCTTAAAGAATTACAAATTGAAAATAAAGAGAAGGAGAAGAAAACTCTGTAGCCAATCCTTAATCTCCAAGTAGTCCTTGTGTAGCCTCCAATGAATGAATTGATTGAATAAAAAAATAAAATCTCTAATTTCAGCACTTAATTTATTTTTATAGCTTCCCACAATCCTAATCCAATTAGGGTTCACATTAGCTCCCAATAACCAAGTCAAGTCCAACAGGAAGTCAAACGCGCTTAATCCGCATAATGTCACTGAGGCTCAATACTTTGCCATTGGGCTGTCAGTAGGTAGTATTTTTCAATATACAGCGGCTACCGACTTCTCTCGAAATTACCATATTGCCATTAAATGTCAATCTCCCATAATTGCCCCCGCAGCCCCAAATCAAGCAAAACAAGACATAAACACAATAAAATGCTACTAAATAACTTGAGAATGCAATAATTTAAGTCCAAATATATCCAATTCATGGGTATATTACCCAATCATCAAATACCCCAAAACTTAAATCGTCATAAGGTCCTCATGCGACAAAAACATAAGATCACAAAACAAAACTAAACATCATGCAAATGCAAACTATTTATATTTATATATTCTTAATTCCAAAGAATTCAAAAGCTCACGATATCCATATGCCTTTAAAAATCACAAAAACATGTTTTTCATCATGCAAAAGCAGATCAATAATATCCCAACAATCAACGAATCAATCATATTACCGATATTGTGAGTGTGTGTTCAACAACCATGCTAACCCATGAAAGGCAAAAATATGAAAGATAATAGATTTCTTTAGTAAGCATCATACATGTTGTAAACTTGAGAACTCATCAAATATACTGCTTTAACCGAAATCAAACACTTACCCAATTCAAAAGTCAAAATGGAATACTTATGCTTTTCTTTTCTTTTTTACTTTTTTTTTTTTTATTATATATCCAATTTTTTGATAGAATATTTCACCAAACTCCTCCATCTCTCTTTGTGTTTATGTAAAGGGAGTCCCTTCCTCAACCAAACCACAAGACTCAACATGTTTTTTTTCTTTTTTTTTTTTTTTTAAAGCTTATATATTCCAAATATTTTTCCCCAAACTCGAAGTTTATGCATAAATTAAGTCTTTCTAGCTATTCAAATTGTTCTTCCATATCACTAGCAATCCTCCTTTAGAACTCTATTATCTAACCATTTAAACTATCATAGCCAACACGGTCATTTTTTTCAAAGTGCCTTCCTATAATATTAGTGTCAAATGATAAAGATTCAATTCATGTCAAGAAAATCATATCACCGACTCAACAATCCTTACTAGACTTGTTCATGCAATTCTACTTTCATCATTGGCCCCAAATATACGCACTATCAAAAACTCGGAATTACTATGCACCCTAAATGTAACAATAACTAATAATCACAAACCAAATCCACAAACTAATAACAAACTAATACTTAGAAATAAAATTAACCACCCCCAAACTAATCTAGAGCAATGTCCTCATGCGATAAATAAGGCAAAATAACACGAGGACTTCCTCGACGAGCTTATTCCTCCGGTGGAGCATCATCGCCCTCGCCATCTCGATCGAAGGGGGAAACATTGGCGTAATCCTGAGCCGCTGGGAAGTGGCTGTTGAACGCCTGGATGGGTTTTGACGGCCAAGGCATTCTCAGGCAACAAATTGGTCAACTAAAAACTTGAAAATCACGCCTTGACGTTCCGATAAGTCGCACATTCTGAGACTCCATATTGTAAAACCAACCATCTATCTCCCACCGGATAATTTTTCGGGGACCACACCTCGATGAGCTGCTGTAGATGGTCCATAAGATGGTGGAGCCCGAGGTGGTGGGGCTTGTGTAGATGTAACTTGGGGATTATGAAACCCAGCCCCTAGGGTGATTTGCTCCACCGACCACACTTTATAACGACGGATCAACTTGTGGTCCAACACACGGCATAGGCGTTTGAATCATCTCATCGATTTCCATTTGACCCCAAACTTAGCACATAAAACGCAGATCGAATGACGGATGTGGTAACCTCTCAGGGTCCCTCCGCGAGATGCGCTGGAGGATAGATTGTCAATAAGATGGCCGACATCAATTCTTAGGCCTCAGATGATCGAGTATAATAAAGACAACCCTTTCTCCGTTACGTGACTCACATATGTGCAGGGCATCAATTTGGCACAAATGAAGGCATACCATGCCTTCCATATGATCGAGGTGTGACAATGGGAAAGTCATGCCGCCACGCCATGCATGGTCCATGTGGTGTCCGGTTGACACAGCCTCCCTAATAAGCTTTTTCGTAGTCAACCCATCACTCACTTAGTCAGCATATTCATCATGAAGGCCTCTAAGGGTAGTTGATAAGACCCATTTATATCCTCCTCGCCGATTTCCACGCTTTTGCCTCGGACAAATACCCCATAATGATCATGTTTCGCAAGTGGCGCGAGAACTCTTTTTTACAACCGCAATCATCATTGGCTTTGGGCCGTTTTCGGTGAGGGAGAAACCGCTTTGCTCAAAGAATCATCACCGCTATTTCTCCATCCTTGGTTTGACGGACGTAGACCACATTCGGGGACGAGAGAGCGGGTAGCCATCTTATCAGAAGGCCCCGTGTTTCTACGGAGACAAACCGTCATGGCTATCAAATTGGAGGAGCCGAGGTCTAAACCCGAATTGCCTCCACGTTGTCGTTGAAGCCATTGAGAAATTTTTGCAATAATACAAATTCACAATTAGTTGCAAATGACAAATTTTCGTTGGGATACATTACGATCCATGACACTACCCCCAAATTAATCTATATATTTGCACATTGAGTATGTGATTGGGGGGGTGTCGGACCCTAATCGCATGACAAGCAAAATTGTACCGCTTAGACACAAATATTAATCAAATTCTATAATTTGTAAAAGAACACAAGATGTGCCCAAAAGATGGGTATGTCACTCAATATGATCACACTAACGCCACAATATCGCGTTTAGCCCCTCTCAATAGTGACACATGTGCGCTTATAATAGAATCATGATAGTTTGATGACCATATATCAAGAAATTCGTGTGTGAAGAGGGCATCGTGTGATATGCACTAAGATACTTGACTCAAGCATACTCTCAAACACGCTGTGGTCAAGTATAACTTTCTTCGAATACCCATACGAAAAAGATA
This sequence comes from Panax ginseng, assembly GCA_020205605.1. Classification (NCBI taxonomy): domain Eukaryota; kingdom Viridiplantae; phylum Streptophyta; class Magnoliopsida; order Apiales; family Araliaceae; genus Panax; species Panax ginseng. Next base: position 30,404,994 of record CM035132.1, read on the forward strand.
TATGCCTACCAATTGAAAGTGTTTCACGATACGCAAGAGAATATAGCCAAAAGAAGAACGAGACGAAGAAATCTTAGTCATGGGAACATGCCTCAAGAGCAATATTACTTCAATTACCCAGATACAAATTTGATGTGGTGATTCTTGGAAATTAAAGCAAAGACATACCTTTGAGATGAAACTAATCATCGAACCAAATAGACAATCGATGAAAAGGGCCATGTGTTTTAGACTTTGTAAAAAAACAATTTAGTTCAAAGTGTCATATGAGAGGAGAAAAGATGTGAAGAGCATTTAAGGGACAAGTAAAAAATTAGGAACCGAGGGCGAGTTTAATAATCAATGCAATAGATCGTCAAGCAGGTCGGGGCGCTGAGATGTGCATGTATTCTAGCGCCGGGGCGCTGTCATCCAGAAACTGTTGAATGCCCTTAAGCGGCGGTAGGCTGGTTTTTGTAGCAATGACAAGTTGTTACGGGCGCTGGACTCTTAAATCGATTCGACTTTCAGCCACGGGCGCTGGGTTCTTTGGTTTTGGAGCGTTAGGGCGCCGGGTCCTTTTTGCAGATTTTGCTCATATATCTCAACCAATAAAATTGCATGAAGTCAAATAAAATAAACTAGAATAAAAATTAAAAATAAAATACGATATAAATATAAGAATAAAATAAAATAAAACGAAAACTCCCGGGTTGCTCTCTCCTATAATATTGGGTTATAGTCACAACCGACTTTGCAGTGTTGCTTTCATTGTCCATCGGTTCGGAGAGGTATCGACCGTAGCTTGACGCTCGATTGGTCCACTCCAATAATGTTTTAGACGCTGACCATCGACCTTGAATGTACGCTTTGAGTTCGGTTCCTCGACCTCAATGTTTCCGTGTGGAGCGAGCTGACAGATATAACTACGAATGTCCCGACCAACCGGATTTCAATTTTCCAAAAAATAGACGCAAGCGTGAGTTGAATAAAGAGTACTTGTGGCTTGGCTCAAATGTTCTATCAAGAATTTTTTTATCGTACAAAGCTTTGATTTCTCCTTATAGAGCTTAGCGCTTTTGTAGGCATTGAACCGAATTCATCCATCTCGCTCAACCGCAGAACCTTTTCTCACCAACCGCTTTCTAGATCAAAGTTTAGTTTTCGAATGGCCCAAAGGTGCATCGTGGTTCTAGCTCGACCGGAGGTGACACGCCTTTCCAAATACCATTTTCAGACGGTGACATACCGATCGGATTTTTTGTACTGCTCGACAGCCCATAGAGCATCGCCAAGACGCGAATGCCCAATCTTTTTCGTGACGGATTTACCACCTTTTCGAGAATCCGCTTAACCTCCCCTGCTCGACACCTCCGCTTGGCCATTGGTTTGTGGATGATACGCAATGCAATTTTGTGATTAACCCCATACTTTACAAGCAATTTTGTGAATCGCTTGTTACGTAAGTTGAGTCCCCTCATCACTTATTATAGCTCCTTGTCCCAAATCGTAAAAATGTTCTTCTTTAAAAATCTGATAACAACGTTGGCATCATTCGTGGGTAACGCCGCGGCTTCTACCCATTTGGAAACATAATCGATCGCTAACAAGATGTAATGATTATTAAAGGAAGATGGAAATGGTCCCATAAAATCGATTCCCCACACACGTCGAATAGTTCAACCTCCGTAATTGTGTTAAATGGCATTTCATTGCGCTTTGAGATATTACCTACGCGTTGGCATCGATCGATTTCAAAGACAAAGAGATGAGCATCTTTGAATAAAGAAGGCCGTAAAAATCCCGATTGTAGTACTTTTTTGTCATTGTTCGATCACCTAATAATGACCTCTCAGAATCGAGGAGTGGCAATGGCCTAATATACTATCCATTTCTTCACGAGGTACACAACGCCTTATCATTTGATCTCGCATGTGCTTTAAAATGTAAATGGTTCATCCCAATAGTATTGCTTCACATCGTGGAGAAACTTCTTTCGTTGTCAGGAGGTCAAACCGGCCAGAACACTTTTGGCAACCACATAGTTTACATAGTCAAGATACCAAGGCAATATGGTAGTTACCCTAATAGTTGCTCATCCGGAAATTTTTCATTAATCACTAAGTTGTCTTCTTTTCTGCTCTCTTTATTTTCTAACCGAGACAGATGATCCGCCACTTGATTTTCTCAGACTTTTCTCGTTCCGGATCTCCAGATCAAATTCTTGTAACAACAAAGATTCCACCAGATTAATCAAGCGGTTTTGCATCTTTCTTTTCAATCGATATTTAATGGCGTAATGATCGTGGTAGACAATTACCTTGGTGCCAATGAGATAAGCTCGAATTTGTCGAAAGCAAACACCACCGCAAGTAATTTTTTTTTTCGGTGGTTGTGTAGTTCAATTGGGCATCCACAACGCCTTACTAGAGTAGTAGATAGTGTGAAAATCTTATCGTGACGTTGTCCCAATACGGCCCCACCGCAGAATCATCAAGCGCCGCACATCAATTCGAATCAGTAAGGACCAATCCAAGCGCCACAATGATTGGAGCCGAGACCAATTTCTTCTTTAATACCTCAAATGCCTCGATGCATGACTGATCCATCTTAAACGGTACATCTTTCTCCAAGAGTGAGCATAGGGGTTTCGAAATCCTTGAAAAATCTTTAATGAAGCGCCCCAGAGAAAACTCCGATGTCCCAAGAAGTCTCAATGCCTTTTTATGATGATGGAGGAGGAGGTTTTTCAATTGTCTCAATCTTCGCCTATCCACCTCCAATCCGGACATGGAAACCTTATGTCCCGTAATAACCCCTTCTTGCACCATAAAATGACATTTTTCCCAAAGAAGCACCAAAGTTAGTCTCCACACATCTTTTTAACACCAAGATCGATTCTTCAAACACAAGTCAAAACTATCACCGAACACGGAGAAGTCATCCATGAATACCTCTAAATTTCGTTCTACCATATCGGAAAAGATTTCCATCATACATCGTTGAAAGGTTCTGCAGATTACATAAACCAAAAGACATACGCCGGAATGCAAACGCATCTGTATGGACATGTGAACGCGATCTTTCTTGATCTTCCGAGAGCTATAGCAATTTGATTGTACCTTTAATATCCATCTAATGATAAAGAGAATTGATGTCCCGCTAACCTATCCAACATCTCGATCAATGAACGACAAGGGAAAGTGATCCTGCGCGGTGGCTTTATTCAACTTGCAGAATCCATGCATACTCTCCAAATTTTATAATAGTTCTAGTCGGGATGAGCTCATGAGCTTCGTTCTTCACCACCGCCATACCCCTTTTTTCTTGCAGATACACCGCATGTGACTTACCCACATTAACCGTCTCGAGATTGGGTAAATAATAATTAAAGATCCAACCATTTTATAATTTCCTTTTTCACCACATCTTTCATAATGGATTTAACCTTCTTTGCATCTCAATGGTTGGTTTTGATCCTCTTCCATTAAAATCTTATGCATACGTAAAGATGGGCTAATACCTCTAATGTCCGCTTATAGTCCACCCAATCATTGCTTTTGAACTCGCGCAGTAACCCGTAGCAATTTTTCCTTTGGGTGTCGCTTAACTTTGTCAAACAATAATTGGTAGAGTCTAATCTTTCCCTAGATAAGCATACTCAAGATGAGAGGGAGTGGCTTTAATTCCAACACCCGTGGCTCTTCTATCGAGGGTTTGCACTTTTTACCTTCGCTTTTGGGCCTATCAAGGGTGTCGAATGGTTGATTATTTTTCGGTAGAATGATGATGTGTCTAGCCATTTGATCCGCTTCAATGTCCTCATCAAGACTATCGTCGCTCATTCCGAGCAACATGGATTCTATCAGATCCTCTGAGTAATTACCGCAAATCTTGTGATTAACTATCTCATCCATTAAATCCACCCGCAAACACTCACCTTTTTCCTTCGGATAAGACATTGATTTAAACACATTAAAAGTGACCTGTTAATCTTCAACTCTCATCATCAATTATCCTTTTGCACGTCGATCAACGCTCTCCCCCTGCTAAGAATGGTCGCCGAGAATGATGGGAAGTTCCAGATTCCGCTTCACAATCCAAGATAACAAAGTCTCATTGGGAAGATGAATTTATCCACCCTTACTAATACGCCTTCAACGATACCTCGTGGATATATAATCGACGGCTCGCCAACAAAGAACTCGATATTTGTCGATTTTGGTGCCTTGAGCCCGAATCGATCAGTAGATCGATAATGGCATCAAATTAATATCGCCCCCAAATCACACAAAGGTTTCCCCCAAAAACCGATTACCAATGTCGCATTTAAATAGTAAAACTACCGGATCTTTCAACTTTGGAGGCAACTTGTTCTCAATAATTGCGTTGCATTCTTCGATTAGCTTATTGTTTCAAAATCACCCGCTTCCTTTTCTTTGATAAAGACATCCTTCATGAACTTTAGGCATTTGTTCTAAAGCTTTGGCAAATGGGATGTTGATATGCAATTTTTGAAAATATCCAAAATCTTTGAAATCGCTTATCTAACTTGGATTTCAAAATCATGGATATGGTATTGGTGGCATTGTTATAGTTGGTTCCGGTGCATTTTGTTCTACGATTTCTCTTTATCTTTCCCTTGCCACAACTTCTTCTATTTCTACCGTCATGCGTTGTCCCCTTTTCCTTATCCTTAATCGCTTTTGCAACTCCTTCCCATCACAGAAGATTACCGCCATAAAGGTTCATTTCTCGCCTCGGATTTATTTCTCAGATCACCGGAGCGTTCCTAGTGGATTTGTTATTCAACGCATGTGCTATTTGCCCCAATTGATTTTCCAGATTCTTTAACGATGCCCCATGGCTTTGCAAAGTAAGATCTACTTGATTTAATTTCTTATCTTGTTCCTCGTTCTTTTTGTCGTAAGCTCTAATGAATTTTTCCAAGGCTTCTTCCAAACTTGATTTCTCTCGGTTGTTGAGTCGGATTTTGAAACCGGAGGTGTTTTGTTGTTCAGGTGGTTGAGTCGCAGCTTGATTGTTACTCCATGAAAACCCCGGATGATTCTTCCAACTTGGATTATAAGCATTTTGAGTCTGATATTTATTGAGTTGAGTGATTATAATTTCCATTTAATCGTGGCCGATTCGTAATTTATGGCACATTGATCCGTAGTAGACGACCCCAAAGACACAACTCACAAACCATCGCCATCTTTGTGTGGTTTGTGGACGCCTTATATTTCCATATGCTTAGCTATTGCGCCACTTCATACTATACGCACGTGCCGCAAGGCCCACTTCATACTTTCCCGATGCTTTTGGATGATTAGAACTCGTCATGGGCCATCGATAGTTGTTGGTGGCCATTGTCTCTAACAATTGATACGCCTCATCAAAATTTCTGGACATGATCGCTCCTCCCCCGTCACAGATCAATACTAGACCTCGTGGACGCGCTGCAAACCATCACAAAATATTCCTAATTGCATCCATCGCGGATTCCATGATGAGGCACTTACGAGCATATCCTTGAACCTTTCCCACGCCTCATATAACGACTCAATCAAATTTTTGCAAAAGTATGAATATCGTTCGTAGTTTTGCCGATTATTGGTGGGAAGAACTTAGCTAAAAAATTTTGAGCTAAGTCATCCCAAGTGGTGATCGAGCCAGAGGCAAGAGTGTAACCAACTTTCGCGGTTTTATCTTTTAAAGTAAACGGAACATCCTCAACCTCAGAAGATCATCTTCCGATACATTGTTAAATTTGAAGGTATCGCAAACTTCCAAGAAACTCAAGATATGCTCATTAGATCATCTATCGAATTACCCCCAAACCGACATGTATTCTCAGAAGATCCGAATTGTTCCCGATTTTATCTCAAAATCGTTTCGCATTGATTGCCTATTTCTTAATACTCAATCAGAACTGTGATATTCTGCATGGCGTAATCCCTAAGTGATTTCTATTCGTTCTCTGCCTTGTTCATGAGTATTTCTTGGTTTTCCAGTTCTTATTCCAAATGTATAACCTCACTATTCAAACGCACTATCCGGAACTTCCTCTCGAGGTCGTCTGTATATGTAAAAAGTTCCTTTTTAGCTTTCGATCTAGTGTGCATACACTAATTCTCGCCAATCCAAGAAGAAAAATTAAGTAACGCTTAAATTAAAACCGAATTGATTATAACTAATATGAAATTAATATTAATAAAAAATTCCCAAGAATTGGCGCTAAAAACTTGTTGATCGATTTCAAGAATCAATGAATACGCAAGTATACACGGCCAACAAGTAATAAAGTGATAAAGTAGAGTATCGCTCCTACAGAGAATTCTAATTAATAAATCCCAACTACTAGTACTATATCAATCCAATTTTATTCAAACAATGATAAATTATGATTTTCAATTATTAACACTAAATTAAACACTTAAAGATATTGTCCTAAAATAAGTTTAATAAATAAACTAATAATCGAGTGAATGACTTCGATAGATAAGGATTAAGACTTCAATATCCCCAATTATGAACTATAAATCAATTATCTAATTATCCCAATTATTATGTCTCATCGAATTGTTAACAGAATTCTCAAATGCCAAAAGTCCTTTTCCAAGTGATCAATCGACTTCTATTTAATCCAGATTAATCTTGCTATATTCCTATGCAAAACAATTGAATTAAACTCCTTCCAATCCAAATTCCTTATGTGTTACATGCTATGAACATATATTTTCATTCAATTCACAAACCTAATTATTCACCATGCAAATAACTAAGTCACATGTCATCATGCCCATTCTAACCCTAGAATTCCTTTCCCAATTCCTTCTAGAAAGTAACAAGGTAATTATCGCCAAATAATTAAACAATAGATTCAAAACATGATAAATAACTCACTTCAACATAAATAATTAGAATGACCGAATAACTAATTTATAGCCATAAAAGGTTCAATTGAAATCTTAATTAAAGAATTAGTTCATCACTAAATAAAAACCACTAATTGTTTGCAAATCATCCTTAAAGAATTACAAATTGAAAATAAAGAGAAGGAGAAGAAAACTCACAGCCAATCCTTAATCTCCAAGTAGTCCTTGTGTAGCCTCCAATGAATGAATTGATTGAATAAAAATAAAATCTCTAATTTCAAAGACTTAATTTATTTTTATAGCACAATCCTAACAATTAGGGTTAATCCAATTAGTCAAGTTCACATTAGCTCCCAATAACCAAGTCAAGTCCAACAGAAGTCAAACGCGCTTAATCCATATTGCCATTAAATGCCAATCTCCCATAAGGCTCAAGACATAAACACAATAAAAATGCTACTAAATAACTTGAGAATGTATTTAAGTCCAAATATATCCAATTCATGGGATATTACCCAATCATCACAAAAATTACCATATTGCCATTAAATATATTCAATAGAATAACTTTAATAATTGCCTATTTTATATAAAAGCTTCCCAATTCGTTAATAATACTAAAAAAGACATAAAAACACAATCAAATAAAATGCAAAGAATAACTAAATAACTTGAGAATTAATAATAATTTAAGTCCAAATATATCCAATTCATGGGTATATTACCCAATCATCGTTATCATTATGGGGTCCACCAATGATTATACCGTCGTATGGATATTTCCTGACAAAAAGAATATTCCTCAACCAATCGAATATAATATGACAACTTGCATACTTTGCAAAATTTATAAATATTACCCACAACTATAACATTATATCATAATATTCAAAAATGATAATTATAGAAAATTCATCTTTATTCAAAAGTGGGGTCTTACAACCTCCCTTCTTAAGAAATTTAGCCCTCAAATTAGAATGTACGACTGGTATATCGAAGAGGTAAGGATACCTTGACTTCATTTTCAGATTCTAACTCCCGTGTCATTTCCTCAACATCGTGGTTTCTCCACAAAACTTTGACTTGAGGTATAACCTTGGAGCGTAGAATATGTTCCTTCTTATCCAAGATTTGAACAGGAACCTCTTCGTACGTTAAATCTTCCGCTATTTCGTCCGGTTCTAACACAATAATGTGGTTCGGGCCTTTCACATATTTACATAACATGGATATATGAAAAACTTTATGAACACGAGACATACTTGGCGGTAAAGTGAGTCTATAGGCTACAGTCCCTACTCGATCGAGGATTAAAAATGGGCTAATGAAACGAGGATTGAGCTTTCCTCTCTTTCAAAATCTTGTAACTCCTTTCCATGGAACAACACGTAACAAAACATAATCTCCAATATCGAATTCGACGTCCTTTCGATGAAGATCGACATAACTCTTTTGTCGGTCTTGTGAGGTTTTTATACGTTGTCGGATCGTTTGAATCTTTTCTGTAATCATACATACCAACTCCGGTCCCAACAACGTTGCTTCACCCACTTCATCCCAGCATACTGGAGAACGACACTTTCTTCCATACAACGCCTTGAATGGAGCCATGCCAATACTTGCTTGATAACTATTGTTGTATGAAAACTCCACTAACGGTAAGAACTTGTCCCAACTTCCTCGAAATCAAGGACACGTAGTCTTAATAAATCTTCAAGAGTTTGAATAGTCTCTCTCGATTGTCCGTCCGTCTCGAGGATGATATCTTTGAACTAAATCGTAAATGCGTGCCCATAGCTTTTTGCAAACTAACACAAAATTGTGAAGTGAATCTTGGGTCTCGATCGAAACTATGGATCTTGGCATACCATCTGATCTTACAATCTCGTTTATGTACATACGAGCAGGACGTTCAAGTGTATAAGTTTCTCGTATTGGTAAGAAGTGAGCAGACTTGGTCAATCTATCAACAATGACCCAAATTGCATCAATGCCTTGAGAAACCTTGGGAAGACCAGTAACGAAATCCATGGTAATGTGCTCCCACTTCCATTCTGGAATTTCAAGTGGTTGCAATGGACCTTTTGTACTTGATGCTCCGCCTTGACTCGTTGACAAGTTAGACACCTTGAGATAAACAACGCTATCTCTCTCTTCATATTGTTCCACCAAAATATATGACGTAGATCACGGTACATTTTGGTACTCCCAGGATGGATTGCAAACGGTGTGTTGTGCGCCTCCATCATGATTTTATACTTTTAACTCAGGATCGTTAGGAACACAAAGTCTGGAGTTGACTCAAAGTATTCCTTCATCATCGATTCTTGCTTCCGGTATAGCACTTTCTTGCACTTTCTTCCTCATACGCATCAGCTCCAGGTCTGTAGTTTGAGCAGCTTTAACTTTATCAATTAAAGTCGGTTCTACTCGTATATTTGCCATCATCACATGGGTCCCTGGAGTCTTTATCTCTATCTCCATTCTTTGCAAGTCACACAAAATGGGCCTTTACGTTGACAATATCGCACTCGTGCACTCCGCATATGATCTTCTACTCAACGCGACATATACTACCACGCTCACTTTTTCGGGATGGTATTGAATGGTATGATCATAATCTTTCAGCAGATTCAAGCCAACGTCGTTGTCACATGTTGAGTTCCTTTTGAGTGAAGAAATATTTGAGGCTTTTATGATCCGTAAAGATCTCCACTTTCTCCCCATACAAGTAATGCCTCCAAATCTTTAGTGCGAAAACAACAGCTGCCAACTCTAGATCATGAGTAGGATAATTCCTCTCATATTCTTTGAGTTGTCGTGAGGCATATGCTATGACTTTCCCATGTTGCATAAGAACACATCCTAACCCTTTTCAAGCATCATCATCAGATGACAAATCCTCCGAACCAGATGGTATTGTCAGAACAGGTGCTAAAATGAGTCTCCTCTTGAGTTCTTGAAAACTCTTCTCACATTCCTCGCTCCAACCGAACTTTGTATCTTTCCGAGTCAGCTGAGTTAATGAAGTAGCGATTCAAGAAAACCCTTCTACGAATCTCCGATAATAACCAGCTAAACCGAGAAAGCTACGTACTTCGGTCACTGATTTAGGTTACTCCCAGATTTGAATATATTCAATCTTTGCTGGGTCAACAGATATTCCATGACTTGATACCACGTGCCCAAGGAATGTTACTTCCTCAAGCCAGAACTCGCATTTCTTCAACTTGGCATAAAGCTTATATTCACGAAGCTTTTGGAGTATCAGCCTCAAGTGTTGCTCATAATCTTCACAGGTTTTGGAATATATGAGGATGTCATCAATAAAGACGACCACAAAGTGATCCAAATATTCCTTGAATACTCGGTTCATCATATCCATGAAGCAAAGCAAAGTGCATTAGTCAATCCAAAAGACATGACTAGGAATTCATAGTGCCCGTCTTCGGGAGTTTCGAAAGCCGTCTTTGGAATGTCATCGGTTCTAATCTTCAACTGGTGATATCCGTAACAAAGATCAATCTTTGAAAAGAATTTGGGTCCTCGTGAATCGTCAAACAGTCATCAATACGTAGTAATAGTACCTATTTTTGATGGTGACATGATTCAACTCCCGAGAAATCAATACAAAGTCGCACTCCCATCTTTCTTTTTCACGAATAGTAAGCAGAGCACCCCAAGGAGAAGTACTAGGAAGAATAAAGCCAATGTCTAACAATTCCTGCGGTTGGGTCTTTAACTCCGAAGTTCAATAGAGCCATTTGATATGGGGCTTTGGAAATGGGTTTTGTCTAAGGGTTCAAGGTCGATACAAAATTCAATTTCACGCCTGGGGTAGGCCAGGAAGTTCTTCAGGGAATAGGTCAGGAAATTCATTAACAATAGAAATATCATTCAAAACCGACGTATTTTTATTTAGATCTGGGACATGAGCTAAGAAAGCTTGGCATCCATTTTTCAATAAACGAATAGCTTTATGGCTTGAGATGACTGTGATTGATTTTAATGGTTTGGTTGTTTGAATTCGCATAATAGGTTGATTAGGAATATGAAAGCTAACAACCTTACGAAAACAATCAATTTTTGCATGATGAGTAGTTAACCAATCAATTCCTAGAATCACATCAAATGCAAGTATTTTCAAAGAAATAAGATCGACAGGTAACGTGCAGTTACCAATTTAAATCAAACAAGTCTTATAAACCGTGAATGTAATGAAGGTTTCTCCCAACGGGGTTTCAACTGATAAATCAAAATCCAATTTCTTCGGAGTTAAATTCAAACGTTGAGCGCATGTAGGAGAAATGAAAAAGTGGGTAGAACCAGTATCAAATAAAGTATAAGCTTCGCTATAGTTTATGATTAGCTTACCCGTGATGACCTCGTTCGGGTTCCTTGCTTTCTGGGAGGTCACAACAAACGCTCTCCCTTGCACTATCGGCTTTGACTTTTCTGGGACGGCCTTTGGTGCCTCCATCCCAGCTGGACTTATCTTCGGTGCACGACAAAAGAGGGCCAGGTGACCTTCTCTTCCACAGTTGTAACATGCCTTGGATGGCATCGCACAGTTGGGACTGATGTGACCCTCTCCTCCACACTTGAAGCATATGATAGGTAGTCATTCTCCTTCCTTAACGACAGGTGCTGATGTTGACGTCTTTCCATCATTGTTGAATCTCCTATTCTTGAAATGTCCATTCTTATTATTTTGGCCATTATTACCACCAAAGTGGTTACCATTTCTGGTATGTTGATTCCCTCCACGCTTATTGTCACCGCTTCGATGACTGTTATCACTGGTATTATCGTTTTGCCGGCTGCTCTCCTTTGGTTGGTTTAACTCATTATCGTGCTCCAATAACTGAGCCCTATTAACAACATCTGAATACAAACATAGTTTATGAGAGATAAGATATTGACGTATCTTTGGTTTCAAACCTCTTAAAAACATTCGCGTCATTCTCTCCTCATTATCAACCAAATGAGACGCAAACCGGGATAACTCGGTGAACTTGGCTTCGTACTGCGACACGGTCATGTTGTTCTACTCTAGCTTGATGAACTCTACCTTTTTCATGTGACGAATACTTTTGGGAAATTACTTGTCATTGAACAGTTCCTGGAACTTCTCCCAAGACATCTTCAGTGCGGCAGGTTGAGTATGTTTTACAGATTCCCACCAGTAATCTGCCTCTGCACGCAACATGAAGGTGGCAAAGGGAACCTTTTGCTCCTCGGAGCATCCCAAGACATCAAATATCTTGTTGATCTGTTTAATCCACATCTCCGCCTTAAGTGGTTTTGGCTCTCCAAAGAACTCCGGTGGTCCCAGTTCCTTAAACTGCTTGGCGGTGACCATCTGAGAGTTGCCAGTGTTTCTACCTGCATTTTGGGCAGGAGTCGCTCTTTTCTGATGTTGCATGAATTGCATGAAGCCTCGGAACATTCCATCATTCATAATTTGGTCAGTGATGTTGTTTGCCTGAGGATTTTCGCCTTTCTGATTCACATTATCCTGATTATTGATCTGTGGAGACTCAATGGTCTCCTGTGCTCCATTGATAATCTCAACATTCTCGGATGTCATTTTCAAATACTGCCACAAAACAAGAGTTAAATAACATATCACATATTATCCCTATACTCTGACCAACCAATTAAATACCAAATAAACTTAGGTAGGTCATACTAGCGAAAGAATTCCCCATCTATCTCCTCCTAGTTCTTGTCTCACATCTTAGCCAGGGATCATATCCCTAAGCTTTGATACCAACTGTGGCGCCCCCAAAATAGGTATACATTACCCATCTTGAGTCGCCAAATACATGGTACAAAATTCAAATAAAATTAATAATACAACAGTCGTGTAAAATACGACAAAACATATGATGTGAGTTTAAATACAAATATTGTCTTCTAGACAATATCCACTCTCAGAATAAGTCCTCGTTACATTTATTGTCACACTATTTAACAAAATAGTGAGGACTACTATTTAATACTATCATCCGAACCATCACTCCATTCCCCGACTCGTACCAACTACGTTCTCATTTCCTGAAGAGAACAGTGAAAGAAAGGGTGAGCTCAACTAGCCCAGCAAGAAATATTATGACTAAGATAATGAAAAATAAATTATCATTAGCCTTCAACAATGTTAAACTGATAAAATACAATAGACATCAAGTTTAACTGCAGTGGATCAAGCAATCCATTAAAAGAGTCAAGTAGAGAATAAAATCTACTATCTTTTATGATTTAAAAAGTTTTTCATCACTTTTATCGCTGAGACTCAACTTAATAATTAATTCACATCATCCCTGCACTACGGCCAAGGATATTCATTAGGGTCACGACCACAAATTCCATGCACTACGGACCAAGGATATTTGTGTATTCATCAATGGTCATGATCATGCCAACAACTGTCCATCAATGCACTACGGCCAATGAGGACTTTTACCACATCACTTGTTATATTACGGTCATGATTACACCGAATAATCCCTGGTCATAATCATACCAAGTCCATCCATGCTCTACAAGCCACAGATGACTTTCAAGAATATAAACATGAGGATGATGACAATGATATAAGATTTCAATAAAACAAGTTCAAGAATTAAGTTATTCAGGAACTAATAACGTCCAAATTGTCAACATGATACTTCTTTATAAAGTAAAATTCAAGAATGCTCAGAAGAATATTTCCATGAAAAGATACTGGATGAAGCGCAAATATCAAGGATATTCCACTAATTTCATGGAGTATAGAAGTCAAAATTTTAACCAACTGAGAATAATAAGGAATGGAATAACAACAGAAATCACCATGCATGCGGTACTTCGCATAGACAGGTTATTCCAATAGAATAATAATAACGGAACCAGGTCAGGTGAAAATCACACCGACAAGATGTTCCAATAGAATAATAAAGAATGGAATAACAATAGAAATCACCATGCATGCGGTACTTCGCATAGACAAGTTATTCCAACAGAATAATAAATACATAATAATAAAGACGGAACCAGGTCCGGTGTAAAACACACAGACAGGATATTCCAACAGAATAATAAAGACGGAACAAGGTCCGGCGTAAAGCACAGACAGGATGTTCCAACGGAATAATTAAGACAGAATAATAGAGACGGAACCAGGTCCGACGTAAAGCACAGACAGGATGTTCCAACAGAATAATAAATACAGAATAATAGAAGAATGTCACCAAGTATAGGGTATTCCGCGTATACAGGTTATTCCAATAGAATAATAAAGAAATAGAATAACAGAAGTTCTCTTCTTGAATACAAAAGAATAATATCCCTTACCGTAAAATAATACTTGATATTAGAGTAGTGAAGTAACAGAAAACTCTTCTTCTTTCTTTCTATAATTTCTCTCTCTAGAGTTCAGTGAATTCGTAAGAAAATAATGAAGGAATGAGCTTCTATTTATAGAAAAATGGAATGCATAGTAACTAACTCATGAACGGTCCAGATTGATTTACTTTAATCTGACGGTCCATATTTAAAGCAAAATCTTTTAAATAAATTATAATATATTCTATTTATATAAAAAGATTTTTACTATGCAAACACTATGCAGGCACTATGCAAACACTATACATAATAAAATATAATATATTCTATTTATAGAATAACTTTAATAAAGTATTCTATTTTATATAAAAAGCTTCTTCTGTTTTATTACGTTAATAATACTAATAAAACAAAACTTATAAATCAACAATAATTGAATCAAATAATGTGAGATACTATGCAGCAATAATTGAACAAAACTGAGTGACTTCTCACATAAGCATTAATAATCAATACCATGTGCTACTATGCTACCACACGTATTACTGTACTTTTACTACCGAGTAGTTCAACAGTATCAATGGTAAAACTTCCGCCGTTATTTTCAATATAATATTTTTGTCATTTTCTCAATCCGACAATAATTACATTGTCAGGATCCACCAATGATTTGTATCGTTAAATGCGGATATTTTCGACAAAAAGAATATTCCCCGACCAATCGAATATAATATGACAATTTGCATACTTTGCAAAATTTATAAATATTACCCACAACTATAACATTATATCATAATATTCAAAAATGATAATTATAGAAAATTCATCTTTATTCAAAAAGTTGGGGTCTTACAGCTTGTGCTTAAAATTAGTATGATTGCAATTTCACATAGACATATAGTGATTTTGGTTATATTGATGATTACATAGAGTCTATCAGTTGTGGATGCTGTGTAAGTAGGTCATAGTGCATTGAAAAATGTCAATGACTCTATTAGTGCTCTTGGCTATTTTCCTGTGATATGTGAACAATTCTTGCATGATAGTGGTAATTAGATGAAGTATTAAATGAAGTTAGGATCCCATTATTTCCAGATTTGATTTATTCCATTCTTATTCTCATTTTAGTTATTATTTTCAGTTAGAATAATTCATACTTTTGATCTTTAATTTAAGCATATAGAAATAGTGATTTTATTGATGAATAGCAGTTTAAATTGAACAACTTTCTCTGAGGGATCTATACTTTACTTACTCTGTATTACTTGTTGACACATGTATGCTTGCATGAGTTAGAGCTCTTTTGTCATAATTAAAAAAGAGGCAAAAAGTTTTTGGTTGTTGGTTGTTTTACCGATCAATATATGCGTGCAAGTATACACGGTCAACAAGTAATAAAGAATAAGTAAAGTATCGTTCCCACGGAGAAGTAACTAATAAATTTCACCAAGAATTAGCCCATAACCATTTCAGTCTTATTTAAACGAATGATACTATATTTTTTATGTAAACTATGAAATAAAATAAACCTAAATATTCCTAGAGTAAGACTAGATAATGAAGACCTGAGATCATAATTTCATACATACATTTCATGTTAAGCTAAACGAATTGTACTGGTTTGTTAGTCGAGAACACAAAAGTAAGTATAGCCATCTCTCAATTTACCATACCCATATCACATATAATCCACAGTTGATAGAATACACATGAACACCCACATTACCTAAATCATTATATGTCTATGTGATTTATAAATAATTAGGGTTTAATCTCAAGTTCTCAATTGACTACGAATGGCGCTTCGGTATATGTCTATCCTAAGCACAAATCATACATCCCAACACAATGTAGAATATACAATCATAAGCTATCAAGATCAGATCTAAACCTATACTTCATCTCTCAAGTCCATATGGATTATCACAATAATTGATGGCCAATCAACTAAGCAATTAAGCATGAATCTTAATAGACAAACCCATAGAAATCAATAAGGCTATCAATGAAACATATCAGAAATAATTAATCCATAGACTCCATTACAATCTCAGAATAGTGTTTAAATCATAACTGAATTAAAGCTATCATCCACATATTGAATAAACATCATAAGATACAATTAGGAATCAAAGAGAGAGTAAGAATAGAGAATGGTAGTGCAAATCTGTTCTCTTGCTCCAAGGTTGAATCTCCAATGCTTTCCAATCGCTTCAAGTCTTCAATCTAATCAACTCTAGAAAATCACTACTCTAATCTACTATAATCTAATTATTTCAAAGTGAAGAAAGAAAATAGCAGTAGCTTGAGCCCCCAAGGGGTGGAATGTCTCTTACATAATGAAAATATGTCTAATATATAAGCCCTAATTGAACCCCTCTCCAATTACGCTTCAATTGCACTGTTTAATGAAAAGTTAGCTTTGGTCAACACCCAAAGTTGCGCGTGTGACGCCCCCAAAATAGGTATACATCACCTATTCTGAGTCGCCAAATACTTGGTACAGAATACAAATACAATCTTTAATATACAACAAGAAAGCTGTGAGTTTTAATATAAATATTGTCTTCTAGACAATATCCACTCTCAGAATAAGTCCTCATTACATTTATTGTCACACTATTTAACAGAATAGTGAGGACTACTAATACTATCATCTGGACCGTCACTCCATTCCCCGACTAGTCCCTGCTACGTTCTCATTTCCTGAAAAGAATAGTGAAAGAAAGGGTGAGCTCAACTAGCCCAGTAAGAAATATTATGACTAAGATAATGCAGAACAAATTATCATTAGTCTTTGACGTTGTTAAACCGATAAAATACAATAGACATCAAGTTTAAGCTGCAATGAACATGCAATCCATTAAAATAGTCAAGTAGAGAATACAATCTACTATCTTTTATGATTTAAAAGGTTTTTCATCACTTTTATCGCTAGGACTCAGCTTAATAAATAATCCACCTCATCCCTGCACTACGTCCAAGGATATTCATAAGTATCACAACCACAAATTATCCATGCACTACAGGCCAAGGATATTCGTGTATTCATCAATGGTCATGATAATGCCAACAACTGTCCATCAATGCACTATGGCCAATGAAGACTTTTAACACATCATTTGTAACATTACGGTCATGATTACACCGAATAATCCCTAGTCATAATCATACCAAGTCCATCTATGCACTACAGTCCACAGATGTCTTTCAACAAAATATAAATATGAGGATGATGACAATGATATAAGAATTCAATAAAACAAGTTCAAGAATTAATTTATTCAGGAACTAATAATGTCCAAATTGTCAACATGATACTTCTTTGTAGAGTAAAATTTAAGAATGCTCAGAAGAATATTTCCACGAAAAGATACAGGATGAAGCGTAAATATCAAGGATATTCCACCAATTTCATGGAGTATAAAAGTCAAAACTGTAACCAATTGAGTATAATAAAGAATGGATAACAAAAGAAATCACCGTACATGCAGACTTCTCATAGATAAAGTTATTCCAATGAATAATAAATAACGGAACGGTCGTCAGCGTAATATGACCGGCGGGATATTCCAATGAATAATAAAGAATAGAATAACAACGGCAATCACCATGCATGCGGTATCAGCATAGAAAAGTTATTCCAATGAATAATAAATAACGGAATCGATCCGGTGTAAAATGCATAGACACGATATTCCAAATGTAATAATAAAGAATGAAATAACAATGAAATCACCATGCATGCAGTGCTTGGCGATAGACATGTTATTCCAATGAATAATAAATAATGAACCGGTCGAGCGTAATACGCATCGACGAGGATATTCAGCAGAATAATAAAGAATGGAATAACAACAAGTAATCACCATGCATGCGGTGCCAGCGTAGACGGAGTTATTCCAATGTAATAATAAATATCGGAATCAGTCGGCGTAAAACGCATGTACGACGAATACTCTAATGTAATTATAAAAGGCGGAACCAGTCCGGCAGAAAACGCATATGACAGGATATTTCAATGAATAATAAAAGCGGAACCAGTAGGTGTATAACGACGTAGACAAGATGTTCCAAATGTAATAATAATGAATGAAATAACAATGAAATTACCAAGTATAGGGTAGATCAGCGTATACAAGTTATTCCAATGCGAATAATAAAGAATGGAATAATGAAGTTCTTTTCATGAATATGAAAAAAAAATACCCCTTACCTTATAAAGAAGAGTACTCAGAAGCGGTAGAGGCGGGGATATACTTGAAAAAACTGCACCACGCTGTTTCAAAGCTTTCTTAAACGCTAAAGAAATACATTTCAAGATAGAAGAATAATTCTCTCTACGGTTTCTCTCTAGAGTTTTCAATTGAATTCGTAAGAAATAATGAAGGAATGAGCTTCTATTTATAGAAGAATGGGTGAATAAGTAACCAATCCATGAACGGTCAGATCGATTTACTTTAAGCGGACGGTCAGATTGGTTTACAATAAAATATAATATATTATATTTATAATCTAATAAAACGAATAACTTTTAAAAAAAATTTATTATGCAAACACTATGTAGGTACTATGCAAACACTATGCATAATAAAATATAATATATTCTAATTATTGTCTAATAAAACGAATAACTTTATAAAAGTATTCATTTTTTATAGAAAAAAGATTTTACTATTAGCCTAATAAAACGAATAACTTTATAAAAGTATTCTATTTTATATAAAAAGTTTTTCCATTTTATTAAATTAATAATACTAATAAAACAAAACTTCATCATCATTATTATTATTCACACTATTAATCGACCGGTGTGTCTCCTCCTGAAAGAGGGCTTTCCAATAAGGATTTCTCCTATTATGGCGTAATTAGGTGACCAAACCTCTCCTCGCGAAATTCTAGACATCGTTAATAATGCAAATAATAATATTAATAACTCTGTCATCTCAATTATTGATTTAATAATATATAAAATATCGACAATAATTGAATTAAACTGAATGACTTCTCACATAAGCATCAATAATCAATACCGTGTGCTACTATGCAACAACGCGTATTCTTGTACTTTTAACACCGGGTGTTTCAACAGTTAATGGTAAAACTTCTGCCGTTATTTTCATAAAAAAATATTTTTGTTGTTTTCTCAATCCGACAATAATTCCGTTGTGGGGTCCACCATTGATTGTGCCGTCGTATGAATATTCCCTGTTTAAAACAAATATTCCCCGACCAATCGAATATTATATAACAACTTGCGTACTTTGCAAAATTTATAAATATTACCCACAACTATAACATTATATCAAATTTATTCCAAAAATGATAATTATAGAAAATTCATCTTTATTCATAAAAGTTGGGGTCTTACAATATCCCATTCTTATGAAATTTCGCCCTCAAAATTAGGGTACGTACCTGGTATGTCGAAGAGGTAAGGATACCTTGATTTCATTTCTGATTCTAACTCGGTCATTTCCTCAACATCGTGGTTCCTCCATAAAACTTTGACTTGAGGTATAACCTTGGAGCGTAGAATATGTTCCTTCTTATCCAAGATTTGAACAGAACCTCTTCAGACGTTAAATCTTCCGCTATTTCGTGGGTTCTAACACAATAATGTGGTTCGAGTCTTTCACATATTTACATAACATGGATATATAAAAACTTTATGAACACGAGACATACTTGGCGGTAAAAAAGTGAGTCTATAAAGCTACGATCCCTACTCGATCAAGGATTAAAATGGGCCAATGAATCGAGGATTGAGCTTTCCTCTCTTTGCAAATCTCAGAACTCCTTTCTATGGAGCAACACGTAACAACACATGATCTCCAATATCGAATTCTACGTCCTTTCGATGAAGATAAGCATAACTCTTTTGTTTGGTCTTGTGAGGTTTTTATACGTTGTCGGATCGTTTGAATCTTTTTCATAGTCATACACGTATCAACTCCCGGCCCCAACAATGTTGCTTCACCCACCTCATCCCAAAGATCTTGGAGAAGCGACACTTTCTTCCATACAACGCTTCAAAAATGGAGCCATGTCAATGCTTGCTTGATAAATTGTTGTTGTAGGAAAACTCCACCACCAATGGTAGAACTTGTCCCAACTTCTCTTGAAGTCGAGGACACTGAGTCTTAATAAATCTTCAAGAGTTTGAATAGTCTCTCTCGATTGTCGTCTGGTTTGAGGATGATATGCCAAACTAAATCGTAAATTCGTGCCCATAGGTTTTTGTAAACTAACCCAAAATTGTGAAGTGAATCTTGGGTCTCGATCGTAAACTATGGATCTTTGGCATACCATGCAATCTTAAACCTCGTTTATGTATATCTGACGAAAGACGTTCAAGTGTATAAGTTTCTCGTATAGGTAAGAAATGAGCAGACTTGGTCAATCTATCAACAATGACCCAAATTGCATCTATACCCTGAGAAACCTTGGGAAGACCAGTAACGAAATCCATGGTAATGTGATCCCACTTCCATTCTGGAATTATAAGTGGTTGCAATGGACCTTTTGGTACCTGATGCTCCGCCTTGACTCGTTGACACGTTAGACACCTTGAGATAAACTTTTGAAGATCATGATACATTTTATAAGGATTTCCAATAAGGATTTCTCCCTATTGGCGCGTAATTAGGTGACCAAACCTCTTCTTGGCAGAACTTCTAGACATTGTTAATAATGCAAATAATAATATTAATAACTCTGTCATCTCAATTATTGATTTAATAATATATAAAATATCGATAATAATTGAATAAAACTGAATAACTTCTCACGTAAGATCAATAATCAATACTGGTGCTACTTCTTATGCAATACACAGATTATTCGCATTCTTTTAACACCGGGTGTTTCAACAGTTAACGGTAAAACTTTCACCGTTATTTTCATAAAAAAATATTTTTATCGTTTTCTCAATCCTATAATAATTCCGTTGTGGGGTCCACCAATGATTGTCTTAGTCATTGAATATTCCTGCATTTAAAACGAATATTCCCCGACCAATCGAATATTATATAACAACTTGCGTACTTTTGTAAAATGTATAAATATTACCCACAACTATAACATTATATCAAATTTATTCAAAAAATGATAATTATAAAAAATTTATCTTTATTCATAAAAGTTGGGGTCTTACAACTTGCTAATTTTATAAAATTTGCACATTTCACCCATAACCAAAGCATTATATCAAATTAACACCTTATTAATTTAAAATAATGAATCGAAAAAAAAAATTCAATTTT
Organism: Panax ginseng; assembly: GCA_020205605.1. NCBI lineage: Eukaryota > Viridiplantae > Streptophyta > Magnoliopsida > Apiales > Araliaceae > Panax > Panax ginseng. The sequence goes on from CM035132.1 coordinate 30,426,445, forward strand.
ATTTATAATAAGATGGGGTCTTACATAAACACTGAAAACCCTTTAATAAATATATGAGAACCAATATTCAATAGAGAATCGAGACAAGAAGAATGAGAGAAGAAGAAGGACAGAAGAAGAGAACCCTAATTTTTAAAATGAATAAAAGATGAAAACCTCTTGTTTAATGGAGTGTAATATTTTTAAAGACAATCATCACCAGAACTTTTTTCACTTGAATTATCAAATTGTAAGTCGTGTCCCTAATGTTTAACGGAGTGTAACATTTTTCAAGTACAATCATCACTTTATAACTTTTTTCACTTCGAATATTAAATTATAAGTCATGTCCTAGTACAGGTACCAAAAATTAATTTATTCCTTTTCTTTTAATGTGCAATCCATACCAAGACAAAACTATCGCAATCAACTTTATGTCTTGTCTTTATTAAGTGGGGCGGGTGGTCCATGGGCACATGTGAGAGACCCTTCAAATAAACTATGACGAGATTAATGATTGATTTTGCACAGTACTCCCTTTGTTTCTTTTTAGTTGACATTTTAATATTATACACTTAAATTAAAAAATATAAATAATATTTTATCTGATTGATTAATTTAAGTATAAAATTTTAATATTAACTTTTTAAAATATATTAAAAAATGAGAGACAAATTTATTAGTCTTTAATCATAATAAATAATATAAAAAATTTAACGTTTAACATTTTTTAAAATTTATAAATAACATATAAAAATTAACAAAAATCTCTTTTTAAAATGACAAATAAAAAGAATCCATGTTGGCCTGCTGGGAAACACTACGTACGTGACTGGCTGACTTCATCAATTGTTAGACAATTATTGAGAACCGATAAATGCACCGTCAGAATAAAAATACTCTCTCCGGATTTTTAAAAGATTGTCATTTTAGAAAAAAAAAATTATTTTAAAATGTTTGTCGTTTATAACTTTCTAGGAGAATAAATTATTTACTTTCCTATATTACCCCTACCTTTCTCATCGTTTATGCCGAATTCTTCCTCAGATATTAATAGTTTTCAACTTCCCATAAAGGGTAGTAATGGAATTTCAAACAAATTTTACTTGGTAAATGATCTTTCTTAATCATGTCATCAAAACCTTAAACGACAATCTTTTAGGAACGGAGGTAGTATTTATTACGCTATCCTTTTCATTGTACATGAATGTTTTAATTATTTTTAAGTGGTAATATATAAGACGTTTTATATATAGTTAAGAGAAAAAAATAATTATTTTTTATTTTATCTCATCAAGATAAAATAATTGAAAGAGGAGGGAGAATAATTAACAAATACTCCTACATTGGTAGTAATAATTAATAAAAAAAATTCTTACTATAAGTCAAGAATGGAGGTAGTATTTTTTTGTTTTTTTTTTGCTACGTAATGGAGGTAGTATTGATATGTGCTCATAATTTGAGCCCTGTTAAAAGTTTAGTGCTTCACATTTCTTGGCACTGAAGATAGAAGGAAACAAGAAACTCTCATCCATGGCCGCCAATGACAAATTACACATAGTTATGTTTCCATGGTTGGCCTTCGGTCACATCCTTCCGTACCTAAAGCTCGCTAAGCTCATTGCTAAAAAGGGTCATAAAATCTCCTTCATCTCCACCCCTAGAAACATAGATCGCCTCCCAAAAATTCCCCCTAATCTAGCTCCTCACATAGATCTAGTCAAGTTTCCATTACCTTCAATCCCAAACCTCCCTGAAAATGCAGAGGCCACCATTGATGTACCATTCAACAAGGTCAAGTACCTAAAAATCGCCTACGATCAGCTTCAACAACCGTTAACCCAATTCTTAGTATCCAATTCACCAAATTGGATACTTTTCGATATAATTGCTTACTGGGTATGTCCTATTGCATCCAAACTCAATGTTCGCAGCTCTTTTTTCTCCATTTTCAGTGCATCTATAATGGGTTATTTTGGTCCTCCGTCGGTTTTGATGCACAATGATGAAGATCGCCGGAAACCGGAAGATTACTCGATTAAACCCAAGTGGGTTCGATTTGAAACAACTGTTGCAGTGAGTCTTCATCAGATGCAACGCATGTTTGTTAATTTTACAGAGGATGAAACAGAAAACGTTCCCGATCAGTATCGTATTGCAGCTAGCATTAGAGACTGTGAAATGGTTGCCGTAAGAAGCTCTTCAGTATTTGAACCCGAGTGGTTGGAATTACTAGACGAGATTTACCAGAAACCGGTAGTTCAAGTCGGATTGCTACCTACTGATACCACCGATACCGATACCGGTGGTAAGGGTAACGATTCATGGCGCGATATAAAAGATTGGCTAGACAAACAGGAAAAAGGGTCTGTTATATATGTAGCTTTTGGAGCCGAGACGAAACCGAATCAAGACGAACTCACTGAGTTAGCTCTAGGATTAGAGCTATCTGGGTTACCTTTCATCTGGGCTTTAAGAAAGCAACGAGGGTCTGCAGATCCAGAGCCGACTGAGTTACCGGAAGGATTTGAAGAGCGAACCAGAGGACGTGGGTTAGTTTACACGAGTTGGGTGCCTCAAACCAAGATACTGAGTCATGACTCGGTGGGTGGGTTGTTGATTCACTCGGGTTGGAGCTCGGTGATTGAGGCGGTGCAGTTCGGGAGAGCGCTGGTATTATTGCCACTTTTGGCGGATCAGGAGCTGATCGCTAAGCTGGTGGAGGAGAAGAAGATGGGTTATTTGATACCGAGGAACGAACGAGACGGGTGGTTTAGCAGGGACTCGGTGGCCGAGTCAGTGAGGTTGGTTATGGTGGATGAAGAGGGGAAGATATACCGGGACAACGTGAAAGAAATGAAGGGCGTTTTCGGAGATATGGATAAGCAAGACGAATATGTGGACAACTTGTTATCTTATTTAGAAAGTCATAAAATTCTGACAAAATGAATATTTTATGCTTACCAGGAAGACAAGTATGATGTTAAGTTTGTTTTAATTTTTTGATAAGCATTATGTTGTGCTTAACCATATTTCATAATGGTTGAATTTATTTAAGTTATGCTTTGTGTTGTATTATGTGTAGCAGGATAATGGGTAAAATTGAAATATGGTAAATTATTGAATTGGGGCTACATTTATTAAGAACAAATTAATAAATTAAAGTAAAGGAATGAGTCATTCATGTGACAAAAGCCACAATAATGAAATTTGTACAAAGAAATATTTGTAGTCGATACGAAAGCAAAGCCATCAGACTAGCTTTTGCTTTAATCAATCAAAGTGAAGGAATGATGTGACAAAAGCCACAATAATGGAATTTGTACAAAGATTCCGTTTAGACAATTATTCAGACAATTGTTGTGGAAATTTCACGAGCAATTAATAGATATTATTATATATAAATAGAGGTGCGAACCACCGGAGTTGATATGAAGCAATCAAGCAACTGATATTTCAGTTATACACTAGTATTATAATTTCATCTCTTTGCAAAGTACGTACTAACATTTTGCAGGAATGGCCAGCAGCAGTAATAACATTACCGTTGAAGTACTTGAAGCAATGATGGCAATCCTTCAAAAAGTTGCCCAGTCAAGCGCTGTAACTACGAACAAGGAAAGCACACCTTCCAGAACGGTGTTGCCTAGTCCGTCTTCTGCGGCAGAGGCAGACGGTAAAGACATCTCAACTCCTGTTACGGCTGTTGCTTTGCCAAAAAGCAAAGATCATCAGATCAGTCGTTGTGAGAAGAGAAAGGCAAAACAGGCTGAGACTGGTAAAACCACAAAGGAGAGGCCTATGAAAAAGAGCTATGCCTCAGCACGTACTGAGAGAAAAGAGTCCAAGCTCATTATTTCTTTAGGGAAACCCTTGAACCCTCCAAACCATGGAAATATCTTTGACCTGGCCCATAAACCAAAGAAGCTTACCCCTGAAAAGCCAAACCCTGAACACTATAACCCACAGAAAATCAAACCGAAGCCTAGGTATAGTGTTGAAAAAGATACTGTAGATTGGCGCGTTCACCCACATAACCAAATTACAGACAACCAAAAGGCTATTTTGACAATGTGTTTCAGGCATATTCGAGCAGGATCTATGGACCCAGACATTGTCAGGCAGATCGAAAGAGAATTTTCCCAGCTTAACAAAGCTTCATCAAGAGTTGCCAGCGAAGAAACGGTGAGTAATGACATCATGCAAAAACTTGCATCTTGGAATGCCCAATTTGCTAGGCCTCAAGACAAAATGTAACAGAATTGTACGATTCATCCCACATAAATTCATCATTGTTATATATTGCACCTTATTTTATACTTTTGTGACTTATAATATGTTATATTTGAGTTTGATAAAACTCATATGTGGACATAATAAAATACTATTACTATAAATAATTAAATAATAATAATAATAATAATAATAATAATAATAATAATAATAATAAAGTCAGTCCTTCGACTTTCGGAGTCATGACGCCATTCCCGAAGAAGTTCATCATACCCGAAGTCATGACGTCATCCGAAGCCGAACTCTCGACCCCAAAGACATGCATGAACCTAACGTCTGACCCCGAAATCAACCGATATCGTTGCGCTGATCCCTTAACTCATGGTCGTTTAGCGTCATCATCGAAATGTCTGACCACTCTCCATCATCGGCCTCAAATCCTCCTGCATCAGCTGACGTCAGACGGGATAGCGATTATCCTGCGAGCTAATAATAAATAAATTCACAGGTAAAGGAACAAGAGATTCATTGAAAAAAACATAGAGAAATTAACTTCTCTAATGCTTGAGTTTATATTTATCAAAATTGAAGTTATCTTCCATTCAACCCACAAACTGGGTTTTATAGTTAACAAAAATTTTATCTCCAAGTCACTCTAGAATCTTCTTAGAGATACGAAAAAAAATCCTCCTAGAGATACGAAAACAAAAATCCTAACAAACTTCCTAAAAATATGGAAACAAAATCTTAACAAGTAACAACTTATTATAAAAGATTTATTACCTAATAAAATACTATTACTATAAATAACTAAATAATAATAATAAAGTTAGTCCTTCGACTTCTGAAGTCATTACACCATTCCTGAAGAAGTTCGACATACCTAAAGTCATGACATCATCCGAAATCGAACTCCCGAGGCCACAAGACATGAAGGCAACGCACCGACCAGAAGTCAACCGATCTGAATTCTTGTTGATCCCTTTAACTCGTGGTCCTTTAGTGTCATCATTAAACTGTCTGACCTGTCTGACCATTCTGCATCATCGGCCTTAGATCCTCCTGCATCAGATTCATGTAACTTCTTAAAATATTAAATATTGTAATTCATGATATTTTTTAGATAGTTTATAATTTCATAAATAATTGTATTATCTAAATTAAATTAGTTCGTGGTAGTTTTAAATTTAAAATTTGAAAATTTGTAATTAAGCACACCTAGAGGGGGGTGAATAGGTGTAAATACTTAGAAGTGATCTACAGTGGCCAATTTTTGAAGTTTACTATAACAGGCTATAATCGGACGGTCTAACCCCGTCCGTATTAGTTATGTTCTTTGTCTGTTATAAATGGACAGTTAATACCTATCCGTATTAGTATAAAATTAAACCAAAATCTACAGAATATTAAAGCTTAAAACAGAAACTAAATAACAGTAAATCACACCGAGATTTTTTACGTGGTTCAGCCCCTATCCTCTAGTCTAGTAGTCTAATCAACGTCCAATCCCAACTAGGATTGGAGACTCACTTTATTAAAATAATACTCAGCAATTACAAAGTAAATAACTCCCTGTTACAACGACGATTGATTGGACACCGCCTTTTTGCACCTCTGCAACACCTCTCACCTCCGAGACTTTGATAACCGTTTATGACCGTGAATATTACTAAAATAAAAACCCCAAGCCAACCTAGACTTGTAGTATGTTTCCAATAGATATGAAAGAAGAAATACAAGAACACTGTAAACCAAGACTAAAAGAGTGATATGATAATTTATGTGTATCTCAGATAGCTTTCTTGAAGTTTTTGTTCTGCAGTCTTCTACTTCCATCAAGCCGAGCAAACAATATATATAAAGAAGAGAGCAACGACTATGTTCATGTAACGTTCCAATTCATCCAGCAACGACTATTACGTTTTAATTGAAATAGGAGATGAACGTTAGCAATAACAGCCTCAGAAGATAAGGGAATACTGCTATGAAGTAGTCAAATAAAATCCAAAGACTAGTTGAAAGAGTCCAATTGATTGTTAGCATTCTTAAAACAACTGCTGTTCCAACTTAAATAAGAATCCTTAATTATACCAATTCCTAAAACATCTCCAAAACACATATAAATTGGTAACTCAATATATATATATATATATATATATATATATATATATATATATATATATATATATATATATTGTGACGCTTCAAAAGCAAGTATACATCATCTATTTTGAGTCGCTAAATACATGGTACAAAATACAACTACAAACTTAATTATACAACAGTCGTGTAAAATACGACAAATATAAACAATGAGTTTTAATACAAATATTGTCATCTAGACAATATCCACACTCAATGGAGTCTTCATTACATTTATTATCACACTATTTCACAGAATAGTGAGTTGTAAGACCCCAAATTATTAATAAATAAAATTTAAATTCCTCTATTTATTATTTTGAAATAGTAAGGGTTGATTTGATTAATGTGGATAGTTATGGGTAAAATACGCAAATATTTTAAATAAGCAAGTGATTATAAAATATTCGTTTGGTCGTGGAATATTCTTACTTATATCTGGGAATATTAAATGCGACATACTTGAAACCTTGAGTGAGCCCCATGTGAAAGCGATTGGATGAAGAAAACAACAAATATAAGTTGTTTATAAATGATGGCGTAGTTATACAGATTAATACTATTGAAATACCCGGTGGTTAAAAACACGAAGAAGATTACGGTATTGCACCAATTATTGATTCTTACGTAAAGAAGACACTACTCAATAATTGTTACGAATTAATTCTCAAAGATTATTTTATTTTATTGATTCAATAATTCTTTGCATTGATATTTTATATTCTTTGTTGTTTAAATAATTGTCATTACACAAAGTATTTTCCATTATCAGACAATAATTCATATTATCCGAATAATATTATTAGATAACATTATTGGCAATGTCTAGAAAGTTCATACAAGGAGATGTTATTTAATTGCTTGGCGCCAAGAAGGAGAAATCCTTAGGAAGGCCCCTCTTTCTTGGGAAGCTGCACGGTTGTCGATTATTGTGATTACGTAATATTATTTGTGAATAATCAATTATTGATTTATATGATGAGAAAAATATTGATTTTATGTGGATATAGATGAGAAAATTTTTAATGAGACAATTGTTAAAAATTAATATTTTATCTTTTTCGATAAAATAATTCATTTAAATATATTATTATATTTTAATAATATAATAACGGTGATATTTTTACAATGAATGTGAGATATATGAGTATACGAGGAGGAAGAGTATTTTTGTTACAATAAATGTTTAAAACATGTTAAACATGTCGGTGGATCCCATTTATTGACTGAAATTTGATTATAGCCTGTAAAATCATCCGTATGTGGATTTAGGTCAATTTCGGTTTTGAATTTGGAAAAACTTTCTTCTGCAAAGTTGTAGAGAATTGAATTTCCTATAAAAAGTTGTGAGTTTCAAATTTTCTGACAAAAGTGCTATTTATTATGAATTATTGAAGTTCTGAAGCTCCGAAATAATTAATTTTTGGAAGTTTTAAATATTTATATTAACAAAAACGTTTTTTTACACTTGTGGGCCTCATGAAACATGTGCAAAGTGTTGAAGCTAGAGGATTCAAAGTGGGCGTAAGAAAATTTAATTATATATTAATATTTTATTAAATTTTTTACTGTGGTGTTCTAAGCATTTTTCTATAAATAGGGTGCTTAGGTTAGAATTGAAAATTACACCGAATACTGAAGTTTTCTCTCTCTCTCTCTCTCGATATATTGAGCATATTATTGTGAGTATTTTAATACTTTGAGTGTTCTTTATACTGATGCTAAGTTCAAGTCATAGCTTTATATCCGATGTTTCAACTAAATCTTGTCTTTACAAGGTAAGGGATGTTATTTTTTTTTTCCCGTAATGATGTTATTCTTTCAATATCATTATGCCAAAATATTGATCTGAACTTTTTATCAAATTTAGAACTTTTGGTGTCGGGGTTACTATTCACGTATACGGCACTATTCACGAATACGACACTATTCACAGAAAAGTTAAATTTTTGTTTTTGTCCAAAATATCTATTATGGATAATAGCTTTGATTGTATCCATGTTTTTGATCATTTTTGAATTTTACTCCACTATGATTATTATTGAGGTATTTTTGGACGTGAATAAACCGAATTACTAATCCTTAATCCTTAATCCTTGTCTTTTGTTTCACTGGATTCGTTTCTTTAAAAATATTTTTTATCATCCTCAGTCCTAAATGATGATGTTACTGAATATCTTTGACCTGTAGTGCAAAGATGGTTGATTTTCTTATGAATATCTTTGGCCCATAGTGCAAAGATGAACATGTGTTGAGGTGAACATGACCAACTTATGAATATCTTTGGCCTGTAGTGCAAAGATGAATATTTGATTCAAGATGTATATTGATTGATGTTACAGGGATAAAATATTGATGATGGACTTTTAAATTCATAGATACAAGTAGATTGCATTCTCTACGTAACTCTTCTATGAATTAATATTTTCGCTGCGAATATTGATCTGAAATTTGTTGTCTATTATATTCTATCAGATTTTTCCCTGTTGAGGACTAACGATAATTTGTTCTATGTTATCTTAGTCATAACATTCTTTACTGGGCCAGTTGAGCTCACCCTTTTCCTTGTTATTCTATTTTTCTTCTCAGGAGGCGAGAATGTAGCGAGTACGAGTCGGGGTGTGGAATGATGGTACTAGAAAGTTGTCTTAGTAGTTCTCACCATTTTTGTAAAATAATGTATCAATAATTGTAATGAGGACTTAGTTGGGTATGGATATTGTCTAGATGACAATATTTGTATTTAAACTCACAGTTTTTATGTTGTATTAATAAAGTTGTAGTTGTTTCTGTACCATGTTATTGATGACTCAAAATGGGTGATGTGTACCTATTTTGGGGGCGTCACAGTTGGTATCAGAGCTAAGGGATATGATCTCTAGCGGAGATCGGGGAATAGAACTAGGAGGGGAGAGACGAGTAAATCCTTCGCTAGTGTGTCCTACCTAAGCTTATTTGTTGGTTGGTCATAATATAGGGGTATTATGTGATTTGTTAATCTGTTTAATTAACCCTGGTTTTATGGAAGTATTTAAGAATGGCAACTGAGAACGTTAACAGTGGAGTAAATGAGACCGTGGAGACGCCTGTACTCACCAACAAGGAGAACGTGCAACAGGCTGGCAATGTTCCTCCTGTAAACAACACCACTGAGCAGACAATGAACGATGAGATGTTTAGAAGCTTTTTGCAGTTCATGCAAAATCAGACGAAGGAGATTCCTGTTCAAAATACAGGAAGAAACAATGGTAACGCACAGCTGGTCACAGCCAAGCTGTGACGCCCCCAAAATAGGTATACAACACCCATTCTGAGTCGCCCAAATACATGGTACAGAAAAAAAAAACTACAACTTCATTATTACAATTGTCGTGCAAAATACGACAACACAAACTGTGAGTTTAAATACAAATATTGTCTTCTAGACAATATCTACACCCAAATAAGTCCTCAATACATTTATTAAAATACTATTTTACAAAATAGTGAGGACTACTAACATAACTATCTGCAACCATCACTCCATACCCCGACTAGTCCCTGCTATATTCTCACCTCCTGAGAAGAAAAATGGAACAACAAGGAAAAGGGTGAGCTCAACTAGCCCAGTAAAGAATATTATGACTAAGATAATATACAACAAATTATCATTAGTCCTCACGAGGAAAAATCGATAGAATATAATAGACAACAAGTTTTAGATCAACAAATGCAATGAAAACAAAGAATCCATTAGAAAGAGTAACGTAGAGAATGAGTTCTATTATCTTCTAATATTTAAAAGTCCATCATCATTATTTTATCATTTGTAATAACAATCAATATTCATCTTTGCACTCTGAGCCAAAGATATTCATTTATATCACTAGTCATTCATGTTCATCTCAACACTGTTCAAATCTTTGCACTACGGCCAAAGATATTCATCGATTAATCATTCATCTTTGCACTACAAGCCAAAGATATTCAAGAAGTATCATCATTTAGGATCGAGGATGATGAAAATACTTTAAAGAAAAGCGAATCCGGTGAGATGAAGGACAAATATTAGGGATTCAGACATTAAGTATATCCAAATTGATAATACTCCATAATAATCAAATATGAAGCGAATTCCAAAAATAAAGATTCAAAACATGGATACAATCAAAGATAGTACCCATAATAGATATTTTGGACAAAAAGAAAAAATTTTATTTTTCGATTGAATAGTCTCAGTATTCGTGAATAATGTGTCGATCGTGAATAGTCATGACACGTGAATAGTAACCCCGATACAACAAGTTTCAAATTTGATAAAAAGTTCAACCATTATTTTGGCATAATGATATTGAAGAAAATAATATCATTTGCGAAAGAAATAACATCCCTTACCTCAAAATAACCGTACTTCTGACTGAATTTCGGATATAAAGCCGACAGAAACTTGAACGGAATAACAACTCTCAAAGTCTCAAAATACTCACTAAAATACACTCGACAATATAGAGAGAAAGAAAACTTGTTTCTGGTGTGATTTTTAATTCTAACCTAAGCACCTATTTATAGAAAAATGCTAGAACGCCAAATGAGACTAAAATAATAAATTAATATTATTTATTTTTCAAATCCTACGTACTCCTTCACCAACCAAGCCAACCAAGTTGGAAGATAATAGCAGCCCATGTGTTATTAACACCAACCAAAGTGGGTCCCACCCTATTTTTTTTTAATAAAAATTATTTTATTATCCAAAACTTCAACAATTTGTAGAAAATAGTCCGTTTATCAGAAAAATATGAATTTTATGTCCATTTCACACGAAATCGAATTCTCAACAACTTTACAGAAGAAATTTTTTCCAAATTCCAGACCGAAAATATCCGAAATCCACAAACGGATGATTTTAAACACCGTTTCAACACCTTTTAAAATTCATAACAAATCATGCGTTAATTTTCAACGGTTCAAAATTTTTGTACATATACTCAACTCATATATGTATAACATATCCAAAAATCACAACGATCCAACGATCGGATTAAAATTATAACTCACGTAATAAAGCTTTAAGAACACCGAAACCCGACAAAATACTGATAAAACACCTCAACCTTAATTTCTTCATTTTTAACCACATAAATAAATCCATTATTTATATCCACATAAAATAAATATTTTCTTATCATATAAATCAATAATTAATTATTCACAAAGAATATTATAGAATCACAATAATGACAACGAGGTAGGTTCCTGGGAAAGAGGGGCCTTAGGTAAGATTTTTCTCCTCATTGGCGTATGCAATTAAATAACTCTCTCCTTAGACAGAACTTTCTAGACATTGCCAATAATGTTATCTAATAATATTATTCAAATAATATGAATAATTGATCTGGTAATGGAAATACTGTGTAGTGATAATTATTGAACAACAATAATATAAAATATCAACACAGCAATTATTGAACCAATAAAATAAAATATTGAACAGTAACTCCTGTAGCAATTATTGAGTAGTGCCTTCTTACGTACGAATCAATAATTCAACAATCTTGTCGTAATCTTGTGTCTTCTTGTCAAGGCAACAATAGTATTCGTATTTTAACCACCAGGTAATCCAACAGTGTTAACGGTAATAATTTACACCGTTATTTATAAAATTCAATCTTTGTCATTTTCTTTCTTCCAACCGTTTTCCGTTATGGGGCCCACAAATGGTTGCTTGTAGTAAATGCGAATATTCCACGTGCAATGAGAATATTCCACGACCAAACGAATATTCCCCGACAAAAATGAATATTTATAACCACTTGCTTATTTTGAAAAATTTTCACATTTCACCCATAACCAAAACATTATATCAAATTACCACCTTAGTAATCAAAAATAATAATTAGAGGAAATTTGATTTTATTTATAAAAAGTTGGGGTCTTACAACCTCCCTTCCTTATGAAATTTCGTCCTCAAAATTGACATACGTACTGGTGTATCGAAATGATGAGGGTACCTTATTTTTATTTCCAATTCCAACTCCCATGTCATTTCCTCAATAGCATGGTTCTTCCACAAAACCTTAACTTGTGGTATAATCTTGGTGCGTAGGACATGCTCTTTCCTATCCAAGATCTTGACAGGTACCTCATCGTATGTTAAATCTTGATTTATCTCATCCGGTTCTAATAATAATAATATGATTGAATCGTCCACATATTTATGTAACATCGATCACGTGAAAAATGTTATGAACACGTGACATACTTAGCGTTAAAGCGTAGATCTATAGGCCACAGTTCCTACTCGATCGAGGATTTCAAATAAATCGAAGGTTTGAGCTTTCTTCTTTTCATCGACTCTTACTTCTAGAATAACACCTTCATGCACCTTCTTCTTCATATTCATCAGCTCCAGGTCTGTAGCTTGAGCGGCTTTAACGTTATCGATTAAAGTCGATTCTACTCGTATATCATCACGTGGGTCCCTAGAGTAAATTATACAAAATGGGTCTTTGTGTTAACAACATCGTACTCGTACTCGCATACGATCTTTTACTCAATGCGTCAGCTACCACGTTCACTTTTCCAGGATAGTATGGTCAGAACATGTGCCGAAACGAGTCGCCTCTTGAGCTCTTGGAAAATCTTCTCCTATGCCTCGCTCCATACGAATTTTGTATCTTTTCGAGTCAGCTAAGTTAACGGAGTAGCGATTCGAGAAAATCCTTCCACGAAGCTCCGATAGTAACCAGCTAAGCCTAGAAAGCTACGTATCTTGATTACTGACTTAGGTTGCTCTCAACTTTGTATTGCTTCAATCTTCGCTGGATCAACAGATACTCCATGTTTTGACACCACGTGCCCAAGGAATGCTACTTCCTCAAGCCAGAACTCGCATTTCTTCAGCTTGGCATAAAGCTTGTTTTCACGAAGCCTTTCAAGTATCAGCTTTAAATGGTGCTCATGTTCTTCATGGCTTTTGGAATAAATGAGGATGTCATCAATAAAGACAATAACGAACTGATCTAAATATTCCTTAAATACTCGGTTCATCATATCCATGAAAGCAGCAAGAGCATTAGTCAATCCAAAAGACATGACTAAGAATTCATAATTCCAGTACCGAGTTCTGAAGGCAGTCTTTGGAATATCCTCAGTTTTAATCTTCAGCTGATGATATCCAGAACGAAGATCGATCTTTGAAAAGAATTGCGCTCCTTGCAACTGGTCAAACAACGGGTCATCAATGCGAGGTGCGGATACTATTCTTGATGGTGACATGGTTTAATTCTCGGTAGTCAATACAAAGTCGCATACTCTAAAATCTTTCTTCTTTACGAATAAAACAAGAGCACCCCAAGGAGATGTACTAGGACGAATGAAACCGATGTCTAATAACTCCTGTAGTTGGACTTTTAACTCCTGAAGTTCAATAGAAGCCATTTGATATGGGGTTTTAGAAATGAGTTTTGTACCCGGTTCAAGGTCAATAAAGAATTCAACATCACGTTCTGGGGGTAGACCGGGAAGCTCTTCAGGAAATACATCAGGAAATTCTTTAACCACAGAAATATTATTCAAATTCGACTTGTCTTTATTCAAATCCATAACATGGGCTAAGAAAGCTTGGCATCCGTTTTTCAATAAACGAATAGCTTTGTGGCTTGATATAACAGTGACTGATTTTAGTGGTTTAGTAGTTTGAATTCGTATGACAGGTTGGTTAGGAATATAAAAACTAACAACCTTACGAAAACAATCAATTTTGGCATAATGAGTGGTTAACCAATCAATTCCTAAAATCTCATCAAAAGCAAGTATCTTCAGAGAGATAAGATCAACAGGTAATGTGATAGTACCAACTTGGATCATACAAGATTTATAAACTGTAGATGTAACGAAGGTTTCACCCAACGGAGTCTCCACAGATAAATCAAAGTCTAATTTCTCCGGAGTCAAGTTTAAACATTGAGCACAAGTAGGAGAGATAAAAGAATGGGTAGAACCGATATCTAGTGAGGTATAAACTTCGCAAGACTTTATAATTAACTAACTCGTGATACCTTCGTTCGGATTCCTAGCGTTTTGGGTAGTCACGACAAACGCTCTTCTAGAAACCGTCGACTTCATTTTTGTTCGTATCCTCTTTTGGTGCCACCGTCCCAGCTGGACTTGATTTCGCTACAGGACAAAATCGAGCTATGTGACCGTCTTTTCCACAACTAAAACATACCTTGGAAGGCTTTGAACAGTTTGGCCTTATATGTCCCTCCCCTCCGCATCTGTAGCATCTAACTGGCGGTCGTTTTCCTCCCCTAGAATTTGTTGCTGGTGTTGGTGCTGCTGCCGACGTCTTCCCGTCATCGTTAAATCTTCTCTTCTTAGATCGGACATCTCTTTCCAAAATATCTGTAATGACCCCAAAATAGGTCCATTCCATCCAACCCATTCTGAGTCGTCAAAATACATGATGCAAAAAATAACTACAACTTTATTACAACAATTGTCGTGCAAAATACAACAACACATATGCTGTGAGTTTGGATACAAATATATACCAACTGTAGCATGTCACAATGACATCTTACATAAAGGTATAGTCGAAAACTGTTTTAGAAATTAGAATCTTTGGGAAGTGCTTCGAGAAACCTTCGTATATGGGAGGCCATGCTTCTAGGTTATGATAGATATCATATGGCCACAGAATTATCCTTGGTTGACCCAATAGACCCCAAAGAAAAATGAGAAGATTACTATCATATTCTTCCCAATGGTGAGTTTTCTCTTAACATATCATTATCTCTACTATCTCTAATTGAGAGTTAAATTTCAAATAGACTCCAAGATCATATAGGTAGTCTTTGGTAGATATACTCAAAGAAGTGGATGAAAGACAACCACGTCTTATGATGACACGAGGTTGTATGTCATTAGACATCTTATATGATAGTGGCAAAACACCCTTCCAAGTTAAATTCACCTCACCTCAACATCTATAGACCACCGATTCTATTCCCTTGTTATTCCCCGCTCGACCCAGCTACACTTTTATTACCTGAAAGAAATTGTGAAGCAAAAGGGTGAAACCACAACTAGCTTCGATAAAAAAATATCATGACTAAAGATAATTAAATTATCAATAGCCTTCATTAATAATAAATCGGAGATTTAGAACATATGGTAGATGATAAAAAATTTCAACCATAGTTGCGGTGAACGAGCACTCCATTAGAAGAGTCAAATAGACTATAAAGTCTATTATCTTCTCCATGTTAAAAGTCCACCAACAATGTTTTATCCTCGTAACATCAATCAACAATTCTGCCCACAATCATATGTATAACTCATAATCGTAATTGTTGTTCTAAATTCCTTTTCTCATTCGGGACGAAGATAATTTTCATCGACTTGTCTTTTTACGAAACATCAAAGATCATGGTTATACCAAATCCAGTTCTCATTCATAATCATACTAATAAATTTATCTTTGCACTCTACGGGCCAAAGATATTCATCAATAGTTCATCTTTGCTTCTGGGCCAAAGATATTCATCAACAAGTCATCTTTGCACTACGGGCCAAAGATATTCATCAACAAGTCATCTTTGCACTACGGGCCAAAGATATTCATCAACCAGGTCATCTTTACACTACGGACCAAAGATATTCATCAATAATTGATCTTTTTGACTACGGGCCAAAGATATTCATATCTCAAAAAGAAATACATAATCATTTCAGAATTTATATAAACCATAATTATAACCATATATGTTGATTAATTCACCTTTGCACTTAAGCTAAAGATATTCAATTATAAATTCAATGGTCATGATCATATCAGTCAACAATTCAACTTTGCACTACTGGACAAAGAGAACCTATAGTCACGATCATACCAATAATCTATCCATCTTTACACTCAAGCCAAAGAGAAATATCATCATTAGGGTTATAAGAATGTTAAATATGATAATAAAAATAATATAATCAACATATAGATTTAATCTTAAGAGTAAGATTCATAAATCAATGATCTCATAACACCTTAATCAAAATGTTATAAATCACTTAATAATCTCATAATCTAATATTATTAATACTACCACAATATTTTAATCATTTCTAAAACTTATAAACAATTTTTAATTGTTTACATTTTACTAATAAATGCATTTAATCATCTTAAAATGCCAAACTCATAAGATCTCATCACCAATAACCAAAACCCTCATCAAAAATCTGCATATACCTCATATATGATTCTCAAGCCATAAAATCATATTTTCTAATTTTCTTACTTCACAAAACATATTTAATTCATTTACTCAAAACTAAAACATTTTCATGAAAAATATCAAATCCATTCCAAAAATATTTCTTTTCTGGGATTTAGCATAATATAGTTCCATATTGAACATATATTTTTCTCAGAATTTTTAAAATTCATTTACTATTTTTCACATGGCCAAAACCACCGAATATTCATACATTTATCATAAATTGTACTTTTATCAAAAAATTCCGAAATTCACAGGGTATACTGATATTATATAGATATACTTCCAATAAAAATTTCATCAATTTTGGAGTTAACCACAAGGAGTTATAAGCGATTACGTTTAAAATAGTCTTTCCTCATAAAATTCATAACTCTTAATCTATACATCCAAAAATCTCCATTTTTGGACACAATAAACAAAACTCATCAAATTATCATTTCAAATTTTTACAGAATTTTTGAAGGTTCAGAAGAATTTCAAAATAATAACCCTTAAAATCCCTTATTATCCCTTACCTCAAAAAGCGATTACCTGACATTTGGAATAAATTTGAACGAACTTGCACCGTAGTATAGCAATACTCAAAGTATACTCAAAATACTCACAAGAATACGCTCGATAATATAGAGAGAGAAAACTTCAGTTTCTGGTGTGATTTTCAATTCTAACCTAAGCACCCTATTTATAGGAAAATGCTTAGAACACCAAAGCACAAAATTTAATATAATATTAATATATTATATAAATTTCTACGCACACATTCTAAAATCTGAACTCAGCCATCTTTCACATGCTAAATGAGGGAACCAAATGAAAAAAACGTTTTTGTAAATAAAAATATTTTAAACTTCCAAAAATCAATTATTTCGGAGCTTCGAAACTTCAATAATTCATAATAAATAGCTCTTTTATCAGAAAATTTGAATCTCGCGAGGTTTTATAGGAAATTCAATTCTCTACAACTTTGCAGAAGAAATTTTTTCCAAATTCCAAACAAAAATTGACCGAAATCCATAAACGGACGATTTTATAAAAGTATAATCAAATTTCGATCAAGAAATGGGGTCCACCGAACATGTTTAACATGTTTTAAATATTTTGGTAACAAAAATACTCTTCCTCCTCATATACTCATATATCCCACATTCATTGTAAAAATATCACCATTATTATATTATTAAAAAAATATAATAATATATTTAAATGAATTATTCTATCAAAAAAAGATAAAATATTAATTTTCAATAATTGTCACATTAAAAATTTTCTCCATCTATATCCACATAAAATGAATATTTTCCTCATCATAAAAATCAATAATTAATTATTCACAAATAATATTACATAATTACAATATCGATGACAAGCGGCTCCCAAGAAAGAGGGGCTTTTCGATAAGAATTTCTCTTCTTCTTGGTAGCCATGATTAGGTGATCAAACCTCTCCTTGATAGAACTTTCTAGACATTGCCAATAATGCTATCTAATAATATTATTCAAATAATATGAATTATTGTCTAGATAATGGAAAATGTGTAGTGACAATTATTGAAACAACGATAATATAAAATATCAACGCAAAGAATTATTGAATCAATAAAATAAAATCTTTGAGCGGTAGATTATCGTAACAATTATTGAGTAGTGTCTTCTTTACGTAAGAATCAATAATTGGTGCAATACCGAAGTGTCTTCTTGTGTTTTAACCACCGAGTATTTTAACAAAGATTACTTGAATAACAACTACGTAGTCATTTATAAACAACTTATATTTGTTGTTTTCTTCATCCAATCGCTTTTCAGTTATGGGGCCCACACAAGGTGCTTGCCGTAACATACGGATATTCCGACAAAAAAGAATATTCTACGACCAAACGAATATTCTCCACAACAATGAATATTTTATAGCCACTTACGTATTTTTGAAAAAATTTCATATATCACCCTTAACTTTAACTTTTTATCAATTTAACCATTTACTGAATTGTAATTATAAGAAAAATTGAATACTTTTATTTCATAAAATTCGGGGTCTTACAATATCAATGCATCGTGCGGCTTTTACCCATGCATCACTCATTCTCACTCGTTCAGTTGTTTCTTCTTTCAGCTCAGATTCTAGCTTTATCATATTATACTCTGCCAAAGAGTGCTTCTGTTCAAGCATCACATATCGGGTAACACAAGCTTGAATCGTTGCATCATTTTGCTCCACGACCGCCTGCCGTTCTTCAGCCTGCTCTTCTAACTCATGGATACGATTTTGTAATTCTACATTTTGATCATAAAGTACCTCTAATAAATTCTCCTCATGTACCTCTTCTTCCTCTTCTTCCTCACTCTCAGCTGTTACCTCTGCGACTACCTCGGGTGCAACTATCAATTCTTCACTCACCACATGGATATCTCTAATTCCTTCTTCGCCTGACATCACATTATCCTGGTTGGCGATTAGCGGTGTCTCCAAAATCTCATTCACTCCATTGTTAACGTTCTCAGCTGCCATTCTTAAATACTACCATAAAGCAAGGGTTAATTAAACAAATTAACATGTCACATAATATCCCTATATTATGACCGACCAACACATAAGCTTAGGTAGGACACACTAACAAAGGGTTTACTCATCTCTTCCCTCCTAGTTCTATTCCCCGATCTCCGCCAGAGACCATATCCCTAAGCTCTGATACCAACTGTGACTCGGGACACCATCATGTGTCAGCACCTCACCAGTGATACCTATCGGTTGCCACCATGCAGAATCAGGCGTCCCCTACGGAGAGTGTGGCTTCGGTGCATCCCCATCAACAGGAAGTCACCAGATAGAGGCTCGGGGCTCTTTACTTATGGCTCTGATACCAACTGTGACGCCCCCAAAATAGGTATACAACACCCATTCTGAGTCGCCAAAATACATGGTACAGGAAAAAACTACAACTTCATTATTACAATTGTCGTGCAAAATACGACAACACAAACTATGATTTTAAATACAAATATTGTCTTCTAGATAATATCTACACCCAAATAAGTCCTCAATACATTTATTGAAATACTATTTTACAAAATAGTGAGGACTACTAACATAACTATCTACAATCATCACTCCATACCCCGGCTAGTCTCTGCTATATTCTCACCTCTTGAGAAGAAAAATGGAACAACAAGGAAAAGGGTGAGCTCAACTAGCCCAGTAAAGAATATTATGACTAAGATAATATACAATAAATTATCATTAGTCCTCAACAGGGAAAAATCGATAGAATATAATGAGCAACAAGTTTTAGATCAACAAATGCAATGAAACAACAATCCATTAGAAGAGTAACGTGGAGAATGAGTTCTACTATCTTCTAACATTTAAAAGTCCATCATCATTATTTTATCCTTGTAACAACAATCAATATTCATCTTTGCACTACAGGCCAAAGATATTCATTTATATCATCACGATCAATATATTCATCTCAACACGTGTTCATCTTCTGCACTACGGCCTAAGATATTCATCGATTAATCATTCATCTTTTGCACTACTGAGGCCAAAGATATTCAGTAGTATCATCATTTAGGACTGAGGATGATGAAAAATACTTTAAAGAAAATGAATCCAGTGAGACAGAAGGACAAATATTAGGGATTCATATTACAGTATATCCAAATTCAATAATACTCCATAATAATCAAATATGAAGCAGAATTCCAAAAATAAAGACCAAAACATGGATACAATCAAAGATAGTACCCATAATAGATATTTTGGACAAAAAGGAAAAATTTTATTTTTAGGTGAATAAGGTCAGATATTCGTGAATAATGTCGATATCGTGAATAGTCTTGTATCGTGAATAAGTAACCCCGACACAACAAGTTTCAAATTTGATAAAAAGTTCAACCAATATTTTGGCATAATGATATTGAAGAAAATAATATCATTTGCGAAAGAAATAACATCCCTTACCTCAAAATAAGCATCATTTGGATTGAATTTAGGATATAAAAGCCTATGTAAACTTGAACCGAAATAGCAACTCTCAAAGTATCAAAATACTCACTAAAATACGTTCGACAATATAGAGAGAAAGAAAACTTGTTTCTGGTGTGATTTTTAATTCTAACCTAAGCACCTATTTATAGGAAAATGCTAGAACGCCAAAAGAGACTAAAATAATAAATTAATATTATTTATTTTTCAAATCCTACGTAATCCTTCACCAACCAAGCCAACCAAGTTGGAAGAAAATAGCAGCCCATGTGTTATTAACACAAACCAAAGTGGGTCCCACCCTATTTTTTTTAATAAAAATTATTTTATCATCCAAAACTTCAACAATTCGTAGAAATAGCCCGTTTATCAGAAAAATATGAATTTTATGTCCATTTCACACGAAATCGAATTCTCTACAACTTTGCAGAAGAAAATTTTTTCAAATTCCAGACCGAAAATATCTGAAATCCACAAACGGATGATTTTAAACACCGTTTTAACACCTTTTAACATTCATAACAAATCATGCGTTAATTTTCAACGGTTCAAAATTTGTGTACATATACTCAACTCACATATGTATAACATATCCAAAAATCACAACGATCCAACAATCGGATTTTATAACTCACGCAATAAAGCTTTAAGAACACCGAAACCCGACAAAATACTGATAAAACACCTCAACCTTAATTTCTTCATTTTTAACCACATAAATAAATCCATTATTTATATCCACATAAAATAAATATTTTCTTATCATATAAATCAATAATTAATTATTCACAAATAATATTACAGAATCACAATAATGACAACCCGACGGTTCCGTGAAAAAGGGGACTTAGGTGAGATTTCTCTCTTACTGGCGCGCAATTAAATAACCTCTCCTTAGATAGAACTTTCTAGACATTGCCAATAATGTTATCTAATAATATTATTCAAATAATATGAATTATTGATCTGGTAATGGAAATACTGTGCAGTGACAATTATTGAACAACAATAATATAAAATATCAACGCAGCAATTATTGAACCAATAAAATAAAATATTGAACAAGAACTCCTCGTAGCAATTATTGAGTATTGCCTTTCTACGCATTTAATCAATAATTCAACAATCATCGTAATACCAGGTGATCTTCTTGTCCAACAACAACGCATTATCTTGTATTTTAACCATCAGGTAATCCAACAGTGTTAACGGTAATAATTTACACCATTATTTATAAAACTAAATCTTTGTCATTTTCTTTCTTCCAACCGTTTTCCGTTATGGGGCCCACAAATGGTCGCAAGGCTGGCAATAAATTAATATTTCAAGACAATGAAGAATATTCCACGACCAAACGAATATTCCCCGACAAAAATGAATATTTATAACCACTTGCTTATTTTGAAAAATTTGCACATTTCACCCATAACCAAAACATTATATCAAATTACCACCTTAGTAATCAAAAATAATAATTAGAGGAAATTCAATTTTATTTATAAAAAGTTGGGGTCTTACACAAGCAGTTTAAAGAGTTGGGACCACCAGAATTCTGGGGAAAGCCGGATCCGATTAAGGCGGAGACGTGGGTCAAACAAATCACCAAGATATTTGATGTCTTGGGATGCACGGAGGAGCAAAAGGTGCCATTCTCCACCTTTATGTTCCGTAATGAAAGCAGATCTTGGTGGGAGTCTCGTGAGGCGTATTCTTCAAATATTTCGGCATGACTTGAGAGACATTTCAGAAACTATTTAATGACAAATACTTTCCTGAAAGTGTTCGTCATATGAAGGAGATGGAGTTCATTAGACTAGAACAAAACAACATGACGGTGTCCCAGTACGAGGCAAAGTTTGCAGAGTTATCCAGGTTTGTACGTCATTTGGTGGAGAATGAGGAACGTATGACGCGGATGTTTCTTAGAGGTTTGAAACCCGACATACGTCAGTATCTCATTTCTCATAAATTTTCTCTCTATTCAGATGTTGTAAACAGGGCTCAATTATTAGAGCGAGATAACGAGTACGGTCAATCGAGGGACCACAACCAGGATCATATTGGAGATAGCAGTCAACAAAACAACGATAACCAGCGGAGAAAGAAAAAGATAGACAAAAATGGTAACCACTCTGGTGGTAATCATGGCCATAAAAATAGAAGAAGCGAGTCGGGGGGAGATTTTAAAAAGAGGAGGTTTAACAATGATAATGCAAAGACGTCAGCACCAGCTGGTTCCGAGGGAGGAGAACGAACACCGGGCATAAGCTATAAATACGGGAAAGAAGGACATATCAGTCCAAACTACCCACAACAATTCAAGGTATGCTATAATTATAGAAAGGAAGGACATATCGCTCGGGATTGTACGGTAGCGAAACCAAGTTCAGTGGGGACGGTGACTCAAAAGGTTGTCCCAGAAAAGTTAAAGTCAACGGTTCCTGAAAGAGCATTTGTCGTGACTGGTCAAAATGCGAGGAACCCAAACGAGGTGATCACGGGTAAGTTAATCATAAATTCTTATGAAGTTTATACTTTACTAGATACCGGTGCTACCCATTCATTTATCTCTCCTACTTGTGCTCGACGTTTAAATTTGACTCCAGAAAAATTAGACTTTGACCTATCTGTGGAAACTCTGTTAGGAGAAACTTTCATTACATCCACTGTTTATAAGTCTTGTTTGATCCAAGTTGGCACCATCACCTTACCTGTTGACCTTATTTCTTTAAAAATACTTGCTTTTGATGTGATTTTAGGGATTGATTAGTTAACTACTCATCATGCCAAAATTGATTATTTTCGTAAGGTTGTTAGTTTTCATATTCCTAAACAACCTGTTGTTCGAATTCAAGCAACTAAACCATTATAATCAATCACTGTCATATCTAATCATAAAGCTATTCGTTTATTGAAAAATGGATGTCAAGCTTTCATAGCCCATGTTATGGATTTGAATAAAGATACGTCAAATTTGAATAATATTCCTGTTGTTATTGACTTTCCTGATGTATTTCCTGAAGAACTTCCCGGTCTACCCCCAGAATGTGAAGTTGAATTCTTTATTGATCTTGAACTTGGTACAAAGCCCATTTCTAAAACCCCATATCGAATGGCTCCTATTGAACTTTAGGAGTTAAAGGTCCAACTACAAGAACTGTTGGACATCGGTTTCATTAAATCTAGTACATCTCCTTGGGGTGCTCTGCTTTTATTTGTAAAGAAGAAAAAGCGGGAGTATGCGACTTTGTATTGACTACTGGGAATTGAACCATGTCACTATCAAGAATAGGTATCCGCTACCTCGTATTGATGACTTGTTTGACAAGTTACAAGGAGCACAATTCTTTTCAAAAATCGATCTTTGTTCTGGATATCATCAATTGAGGATTAGAACTGAGGATATTCTGAAGACTGCCTTTAGAACTCGGTACGGGCATTATGAATTCCTAGTCATGTCTTTTGGATTGACTAATGCTCCTGCGGCTTTCATGGATATGATGAACCGAGTATTCAAGGAATATTTGGATCAGTTTGTTGTTGTCTTTATTGATGACATCCTCATATATTCCAAAAGTCGTGAATATCATGAGCACCATTTGAAGCTGGTACTCCAAAGGCTTCGTGAAAATAAGTTATATGCCAAGTTAAAGAAATGCGAGTTCTGGCTTGAGAAAGTAGCATTTCTTGGGCATGTGGTGTCAAAACATGGAGTATCTGTTGACCCAGCGAAGATTGAAGCAATACAAAGTTGGGAGCAACCGAAGACGGTGACTGAAGTATGTAGCTTTCTGGGCTTAGCTCTCTAGAGTATTTAACTCTATCTTCATCATTTGCAAGTTATACGAAATGGGTTTTTGTGTTAACAACATCGCACTCGTAAATGCATACGATCTTCTACTCAACGCGTCAGCTACTACGTTCGCTCTTCCACAATGATATTGAATGGTACGATCGTAATCTTCAACAGCTCGAGCCAACGTCTTTAGTGCATTATGCGTTTGTTTTGGTTGAAGAAATATTTGAGGGTTTTAGAAATGGTTTTGTACTGGGGTCAATACAAAATTTGATTTCACTCTCTAGGGTAGGCTAAGAAGTCTTCAAGAATACGTCAGGAATTTTATTAACAATAAAAATATCATTCAAAACTATGACTCTCCTCTATGACTTTGATAGTACGTTACATTGATTCCTATCAACTTGCCATCGTAATTCACGATGTCGCCTACAGAAAGTTTGGCTTCGGCGCATTCCACACAAGGAAGTCAACAACGAAAGGATCGAGGCTCTTTACTTATGGCTTGATATGACAATGATTGTCTTTAGTGGTTTGGTTGCTTGAATTCGCATAACAGGTTGGTTAGGAATATGAAAGTTAACAACCTTATGAAAAGCATGATGAATAGTTAACCAATCGATTTCTAAAATCACATCAAAGACAAGTATTTTCAAAGAGATAAGATCGACAGGTAACATGAAAGTGTCGATTTGAATCAAACAAGATTTATAAACAGTGGAGGTAACGAAGGCTTCTACTAACGAAGTTTCAACCAATAAGTCAAAGTCTAATTTCTTCTGAGTTAAATTTAAACGTTGAGCACAAGCAAGAGAGATAAAAGAATGGGTAGAACCGATATCTAATAAGGTATAGACTTCGCAAGAATTTATAATTAACTAACCCGTGCTAACTTCGTTCGGGTTACTCGCTTTTTGAGGAGTCACAAAAAATGCTCTCCCTTGCACTACCGACTTTGACTTTTCTGGGACGGCCTTTGGTGCCTCCTTCCCAGCTGGACTTGTCTTCGGTGAACGACAAAATGGGGCTAAGTGACCTTCCCTTTCATAATTATAACACGCTTTGGACGGCATCGCGCAGTTTGGACTGATGTGTCCCTCAGAGGTAGCAGCTGAGAATGAGGAAGAAGAGGAACCTGAGGAGAATTTATTAGAAGAAATATTTGATCAAAATGTAGAACTGCGAGATTGTATTCATGAGCTAGAAGAACAGGTTGAAGAACGGCAAGCGGTTGTGGAACAAAGGGATACAACAATTCAAAATTGTGTTACCCGATATGTGATGCTCGAACAAAATCACGCTCTGGCAAAGTGTAAGATACTAAAGTTGAAATCTGAGAGTTCAAATATCAAGGATCAGCTGAAAAAGTTGGAATCTGAGAATTCAAATATCAAGGATCAGCTTAAAGAAGAAACAACTGAACGAGTGAGAATGAAGGATGCGTGGGTAAAAGCCGCACGACATGTTGATATTGTAAAAAGAAACGTCCGATCAAAAAAGGCTAAAATAGATTATATACATTTCTCTTTTTGGACAACAATTGGAAGAACCCAACATCGAGTTTTAAATTACCCGGTATAAATCGGTCAATCTCAATTCGATATGGATCGAAGATTGATGATTCAGATCATGAATCAGGAGTACGATGAAGCAGTTGAAGGTGGAATATGCCCTATAGGAAAGTCAATTCCAACGATAGTGACGACACCAAATGCTACCCCAGACAAGTCAAAGCCGGGTAGTTCAAAGGAGAGCGGTTGTCATGACTTCCCAACAAGTGAGGAACCCAAATGAAGTTATCACGAGTAAGCTTATCATAAACTCTAACGAAGTCTATGCCGTGTTAGATACCGATTCTACTCACTTATTTATTTCACCTAGTTGTGTTCAAAGTTTGAAGTTAACTCCGGAGAAGTTAGACTTTGATATATCTGTTCAAACTCAGTTGGGAGAAACCTTCGTTAACTCCACTATTTATAAATCTTGTTCAAATCAACACTTTCACGTTACCTGTCGATTGTATCTCTTTAAAAATACTTGCCTTTGATGTGATTTTAGGAATTGATTGATTAACTACTCATCATGTTTTTTTTGTAAGGTTGTTAGCTTTCATACTCCTAACCAACCTGTTATGCGAATTCAAAGTAACCAAACCACTAAAGTCAATTATTTTCATATCAAGCCATAAGTAAAGAGCCCGATCCTTTCGTTGTTGACTTCCTTGTGTGGAATGCACCGAAGACAGACTTTTCGTAGGAGACGTTGTGAATAATGATGGAAAGTTGTTAGGTATCAATGTGACGTGTTATCCAAGTCTTGGATGAGAGTCACAGTTTTGAATGATATTTCTATCGTTAATAAATTTCCTGACGTAATCTTGATGACTTCCTAGCCTACCCCTAGAGCGTGAAATCGAATTTTGTATTGACCCCAGTACAAAACCTATTTCTTAAACCCTCAAATATTTCTTTACTTAAAATGAACGTATCATGCGCCAAAGACGTTGGCTCGAGCTGTTGAAGATTACAATCGTACCATTCAATATCATCGTGGGAAGAAACGAACGTAGAATGATTTATTGAGTGAGAAGATCATATCGCGGCACGAGTGCAATATTGTCAACGCAAAGACCCATTTTGTATGACTTGCAAAGGATAGAGATAGAGTTAAAGACTCCAGGGACCCACATGATGATGGCAAAATATACGAGTAGAACCGGCTTTAATCGATAAAGTTAAAGCTGCTCAAACTACGGACCTGGGGCTGATGCATATGAAGAAGAAAGTGCAAGAAGATGCTATTTCGAAAGCAAGAATCGATGAAGAAGGAATACTTCGATTTAACTCTAGACTTTGCGTTCCTAACGATTCTGACTTGAAGCATAGAATTATGATGGAAGCACACAACACCCCTTTCGCAATCCATCTTGGGAGTACCAAAATGTATCATGATATTCGACATACATTCTGGTGGAACAATATGAAGAGAGAGATCGTGGAGTTTATCTCAAGGTGTTTGACTTGTCAACGTGTAAAGACAGAGCATCAAGTGCCAAAAGGTCCCTTGCAACCACTTGAGATTCCAGAATGGAAGTGGGAACACATTATTATGGATTTCGTTACGGGTCTTCCCAAGGTTTCTCAAGGCATAAATGCGATTTGAGTTATTATTGATAGATTAACGAAGTCTGCTCATTTCTTGCCAATACGTGAGACTTATTCCCTTGAACGTCTTGCTCGTATGTACGTGAATGAGATTGTGAGATTGCATGGCATGCCAGTATCCATAGTTTTCGATCGTGACCCAAGATTCACTTCAAGATTTTGGGTTAGCTTGCGAAAGCTATGGGCGCGGATTTGACGATTCATTCTAAGATACCATCCTCAAACGGACGGACAATCAGAGAGGACTATTCAAACCCTTAAAGATCTTTTAAGACTATGTGTCCTGGATTTCAAAGGAAGTTGGGATAAGTACTTGCCACTGGTGGAATTCTCCTACAACAACAGTTATCAAGCAAGTATAGGCATGGCTCCATTTGAGGCGTTGTATGGAAGAAAATGTCGTTCTCCAGTATGCTGGGACGACGTAGGAGAAGCAACGTTGTTGGGACCAGAATTAGTACGCATGACTATAGAAAAGATCCAAATGATTCGACAACATATTCAAACCTCACAAGATCGACAAAAGAGTTATGCGGATCTTCATCGTAAGGACGTGGAATTTGGTATTGGGGATCATGTACTATTACGTGTTGCTCCATGGAAGGGAGTTACAAGATTTGGAAAGAGAGGAAAGCAATCCAAGGTTTGTTGGTCCATTTGAGATTCTTGACCGAATAGGGAACGTGGCCTATAGACTCGCGTTACCTCCAAACATGTCTCGTGTTCATAATGTTTTTCACATATCTATGCTTCGTAAATATGTGAAAGATCTGAACCACATTATTGAGTTAGAACCAGACGATATAGCCGAAGATTTAACGTACGAAGAGGTACCTGTTAAGATCTTGGATAGGAAAGAGCATGTCCTACGCACCAAAATTATACCACAAGTTAAGGTTTTGTGGAGGAACCATGCTATTGAGGAAATTACATGGGAGATGGAGTCAGAAATGAAAGCGAGGTACCCTCACCTTTTCGATACACTAGGTACGTACGTCAATTTCGAGGACGAAATTTCATAAGGAGGGGAGGTTGTAAGGCCCCAACTTTTTATAAATAAAATCGAATTTCCTTTAATTATTATTCTTGATAATAAGGTGTTAATTTGATATAATGCTTTGGTTATGGGTTAAATGTGCAAATTTTACAAAATAAGCAAGTGGTTATAAAAAAATCATTGTTGTCGGGGAATATTCGTTTGGTTGTGGAATATTCTTTTTGTCGGGAATATCCGTACGACGGCGTAGTCATTTGTGGGACCCATAACAGAATAACTGTCGGATGTGGAAAACGGCAAAGTATGAGTTTATATGAATAACGACGTAGTTGTTACCGTTAACACTGTTGGATTACCTGGTGGTTAAAATACGATGAATGGCGTTGTTGCAGCACAAAGAGAGCATTACAGATTGCATAGTATTTTGAATTATTGATCCTTACGTAAGAAGGCACTAATCAATAATTATTACGGTGAATTCTTATTCAATATTTTATTTTATTGGTTCAATAATTGTTGCGTTGATATTTTATATTATTGTTGTTCAATAATTGTCACTACACAGTATTTCCATTATCAGATCAATAATTCATATTGTTTGAATAATATTATTAGATAGCATTATTAACAATGTATAGAAAGTTCTGTCTAAGGAGAGGTTATTTAATTGCGCGCCAGTAAGGAGAAATCCTTACCGGAAGGCCCCCTCTTTCCTTGGAACGGCCTGGTTGTCATAATTGTGATTCTGTAATATTATTTGGGAATAATTAATTATTGATTTATATGATAAGGAAATATTTATTTGATGTGGATATAAATAATGGATTTATTTATGTGGTGAAAAATAAAGAAATTAAGGTTGAGGTGTTTTATCAGTATTTTGTCAGATTTCAGTGTTCTTAAAACTTTATTGCGTGAGTTATAATTTTAATCCGACCGTTGGATCGTTGTGAATTTTTGGATATGTTATACATATATGAGTTGAAAATATATCCACAAATTTTGAACCGTTGAACATTAACGCATGATTTGTTATAAATTTTAAAAGGTGTTGAAACGGTGTTTAAAATCATCCGTTTGTGGGTTTCGGATATTTTCGGTCTGGAATTTGGAAAAACTTTCTTCTGTAAAGTTGTAGAGAATTCAATTTCGTGTGAAATGGACATAAAATTCATATTTTTCTGATAAACGGTCTATTTTCTATGAATTGTTAAAGTTTCGAAAAATAAAATAATTTTTATTAAATTATGGGGTGGGACCCACTTTGTTTGGTGTGGTTATCAACATGTGGGCTGCCAAAAAATCTTCCAAGATGGCTACTATATTAATTCAATTGAAGCATGCGTGGAATGTTTATAAATAATAATATTAATTTACTATTTTAGTCTCCTTTGGCGTTCTAGCAATTTTCAATAAATAGGTGCTTATGTTAGAATTGAAAATCACACCTGAAACATAAGTTTTTTCTCTCTAGATTATCGAGCGTATTTTTGTGAGTATTTTGATACTTTGAGAGTTGCTATTCCGTTCAAGTTTATGTCGGCTTTATATCCGAAGTTTAGTCAGAAGTACGGTTATTTTGAGGTAAGGGATGTTATTTTTTTCGCAAATGATATTATTTTCTTCAATATCATTATGCCAAAATATTGGTTAATCTTTTTATCAAATTTGGAACTTGTTGTGTCGGGGTTCTTATTCACGATATAAGACTTATTTACATATATCTGACTTTATTCACTTGACACGACACTATTCACCAAAAAATAAATTTTTTCCTTTTTATCCAAAATATCTATTATGAGTACTATCTTTGATTGTATCCATGTTTTGGTCTTTATTTTTGAAATTCTGCTTCATATTTGGTTATTATGGAGTATTATTGAATTTGGATATACTGAAATACGAATCTCTAATATTTGTCCTTTTGTTTCAATTGGATTCGTTTCTTTTAAAATATTTTTCATCATCCTCGGTCCTAAATGATGATATTCATGAATATCTTTGGCCTGTAGAAAGTAAAAGATGAATGATTAATCGATGAATATCTTTGGCCCTGTAGTGCAAAAGATGAGCAGTGTTGAGATGAATACGACCGACTGGTGATATGAATGAATATCTTTGGCCTGTAATGCAAAGATGAATATTGATTGTTGTTCTGAGGATAAAATAATGATGATGGACTTTTAAATGTTAGAAGATAGTAGAACTCATTCTCTACGTTACTCTTTCTAATGGATTGTTGTTTCATTGCATTTGTTGATCTAAAACTTGTTATCTATTATATTCTATCGATTTTTCCTCGTTGAGGACTAATGATAATTTGTTGTATATTATCTTAGTCATAATATTCTTTACTGGGCTAGTTGAGCTCACCCTTTTCCTTGTTGTTCCATTTTTCTTCTCAGGAGGTGAGAATGTAGCAGGGACTAGCCGGGGTATGGAGTGATGATTGAAGTTAGTTATTTTAGTAGTCCTCACTATTTTGTAAAATAGTATTTCAATAAATGTATTGAGGACTTATTTGGGTGTAGATATTGTCTAGAAGACAATATTTGTATTTAAACTCACAGTATGTGTTGTCGTATTTTGCACGATAATTGTAATAATGAAGTTGTAGTTTTTTTCTGTACCATGTATTATGGCGACTCAGAATGGGTGTTTTATACCTATTTTGGGGACGTCACACCAACTCCCCTAATATTAACAAGAATGTGAATCAATAGTACACACATGTGAACAAATAGTTATAATCATGTGAATTAGTAGCAATTAATTGTTCATTTATCCGATAAATTACCCGATTTATCAATATAACCCCCAGACATCAATTATCATCAAAATAAATATCGATTTCCACTAACACTAATAATCCCAACACAATAGAACTATCAATTTCATCTTTAATCAACACAATTTATTCATCATTAATATCATAACTCACAATATTTAACAATCAGGTCGTTCCCAGGAAAGATGGGGCCTTCCGGTAAGGATTTTTCCTCACTGGCGCGCAATTACCTAACCTCTCCTTGACAGAACTTCTAGACATTGTCAATATTACAATTTAATAATATTAATAACTTTGTCGTCTCAATTATTGATTTAATAACATAACATATTATGCACATGATACTGTGACAATAATTGAATCAATAATATGAGAGATATGATGCAACAATTACTATAGCAATAATTGAGTATAACCGAAAGTGCCTTCTCACGTAAGCATCAATAATCAATACTGTGTGCTACTATGCAACCACGCCAGACATTCTTGTACTTTTATTAATAGGGTAGTTTCAGCTTTTTAGCAGTAACACTTCCGCCAAGTTATTTTTATAAAAGATATTTTTATCATTTTCTCAATCAAACAATAATTTACGCTGTGGGGTCCACCAATGATTGTGTAAGTAGAAGACGAATATTCCTGTTAAAAACGAATATTCCCTAACCAATCGAATATTATATAACCACTTGCTTACTTTTGCAAAATTTGTAAATATTACCCACAACTATAACATTATATCAAATTCACACCATAATATTCAAAAATATATTTCGAGAAAATTATTCTTTATTCATAAAAGTTGGGGTCTTATAACTCCAATTCACATTAGAATTAATCTTCATACCAAAACAAGTTTAGTTAATCATATAAATATTATATTCCAAAAACTTTGAAGCACGTGACCAACCTGTAGTATACTTTCATGCAATAACTCATGGAAACTATTATATATTATATAATTAATATGCATAAAAATATTTGATTAACATGACTCAATTAAATTATAGGCCAATATAAAATCAATTTAGCCCATATAAACATTGTCATCATTAAAAAACCACAAAGTATAAATACTAACAAAAATATCTCAATTGACATTAAAAAATAATATTGAGCATGTATTTTACAATATATATATATATATATATATATATATATATATATATTATTGATTATATATACTTCATATAATAAGTTCTATTTTCTTCTATTGTGAGACATATTAAAATGAAGTTTTCTTGTACAGGACCCGGCCGTATAAAATGAATTACCTTAGGTTGAATTGGAAGCAATTTCTTGGCACAAGAAAGGTGGCTGAAAACTCAAGAGAATGATGAATTTTGTATAGGTAGTCAAGTTATCAAACTGAAATGATGGACTTTATTTAGTATTTTTAAGATATGAATATTTTATGCGTATCAGGAAGACAAGTATGATGTTAAGTTTGTTTTAATTTTTTGATAAGCATTATGTTGTGCTTAACCATATGTCGTAATGGTTGTATTTATTTAAGTAATGCTTTGTGTTGTATTATGTGTAGCAGTGGGTAAAATTGAAATATGGTAAATTATTGAATTGGGGCTACATTTATTAAGAACAAATTAATAAATTAAAGTGAAGGAATGAGTCATTCATGTGACAAAAGCCACAATAATGAAATTTGTACAAAGAAATATTTGTAGTCGATACGAAAGCAAAGTCATCAGACAAGCTTTTGCTTTAATCAATGAAAGTGAAGGAATGATGTGACAAAAGCCACAATAATGGAATTTGTACAAAGATTCCATTTAGACAATTATTCAGACATTTGTTGTGGAAATTTTACGAGCAATAGATATTATATATAAATAGAGGTGCGAACAACCGGAGTGGATATGAAGCAATCAAGCAACTGATATTTCAGTTATAAACTTGTATTATAATTTCATCTCTTTGCAAAGTACTAACATTTTGCAGGAATGGCCAGCAGCAGTAATAACATTGCCGTTGAAGTACTTGAAGCAATGATGGCAACCCTTCAACAACAAGTTGCCCAGTTAAGCGCTGTAAATACGAACGAGCAACTGATATTTCAGTTATACACTTGTATTATAATTTCATCTCTTTGCAAAGTACGTACTAACATTTTGCAGGAATGGCCAGCAGCAGTAATAACATTACCGTTGAAGTACTTGAAGCAATGATGGCAATCCTTCAAAAAGTTGCCCAGTCAAGCGCTGTAACTACGAACAAGGAAAGCACACCTTCCAGAACGGTGTTGCCTAGTCCGTCTTCTGCGGCAGAGGCAGACGGTAAAGACATCTCAACTCCTGTTACGGCTGTTGCTTTGCCAAAAGCAAAGATCATCAGATCAGTCGTTGTGAGAAGAGAAAGGCAAAACAGGCTGAGACTGGTAAAACCATAAAGGAGAGGCCTATGAAAAAGAGCTATGCCTCAGCACGTACTGAGAGAAAAGAGTCCAAGCTCATTATTTCTTTAGGGAAACCCTTGAACCCTCCAAACCATGGAAATATCTTTGACCTGGCCCATAAACCAAAGAAGCTTACCCCTGAAAAGCCAAACCCTGAACACTATAACCCACAGAAAATCACACCGAAGCCTAGGAATAGTGTTGAAAAAGATACTGTAGATTGGCAGGTTCACTCACTTAACCAAATTACAGACGACCAAAAGGATCTTTTGACAATGTGTTTCAAGCATATGCGAGCAGGATCTATGGGCCCATACATTGTCAGACAGATCGAAAAAGAATTTTCCCAGCTTAACAAAGCTTCATCAAGAGTTGCCAGCAAAGAAATGGTGAGTAATGACATCATGCAAAAACTTGCGACCGAATTTTGGAATGCCCAATTTGCTAGGCCCCAAGACAAAATGTAGCGGAATTGTACAATTCATCCCACATCAATTCATCATCAATGCAGCGCACACCTGCGTAGAAACCGGAGATTCTAGAGAGCAAGTTTACACCCAGCCATATTTGCAGAATGCAGACCTAGACCGATGGAAAGAGCTGTACCAGTAAGTTCAGGCAGGAGCGATACATCAACTGCTTAATTCACCTCAGACAAACTCCAGTAAGGGAAGAGAATCTGGCCACCAGAAAAGCCCTTTACGATGATGCAAATATCCACGTGAACGGAGACATTCACCAACAGTACCTAATGATGTATAGTGACTAATGATTAATGTAATATTTTCTAGGCCTGTATAAGCCTCATCTTCAACAATAAATAAATAAAAATAAAAAAAGATGTCAGCCCTAGCTAATGGTGTATGTATATCATAGTTATCTAAGGACAAGCTATTAATTAATTTTTAATTTTTCAATGGCAATAAAATCATTTTAACATATTTGGGTGTTCAACTATCACTATAAGATGCGCATATATTAACACCTTTTTAAAAAAAATAGTACGTATGGACGGGATTTTTTTAAATCGCGTCAATTGAATCTTATAATAAATGATTCAAATTAGTTACTACACACTTCACAATTCCCTTACTTTGAATCATTCCCTTTATATAATGGCATCTTGATCTGTTCTAAAATTAGAAATACATTTTTTAAACGATGACTTATCAAATAATTATATATACTCAAATCTATCCCTAACACTAAATAAGCATTCATTATTGGTGGTGTGATATTAAAAATTATATTAACCAAAAAACTAATGAAAAATTAGAGATATCACATAATTTACATGTAAACTATAAGATGAGCGAAATTGGAACATTCACAAATTTAAAGAATAATTATGAATATCAATTTAAAATGAACAAATTAATATAATCAAAAAATTCTTTATACATATCATCAGATAAATTATTAGTACTAACACTAACATCAATTTCTTCCCCTGAAGAATCAAATTAATTTGTTATATATCTAGCTTAAGCTGCAACTGATTTCTTACAAGTACCCTGGTCTCTTTTTCTTTTTCATTTTTTTTTTGAGAAAGAAGAGACCAAGGGAGATTAATCATTAGAACGATCTGAATTACAAATATGATAGAGTTGAAGGGGAAACCTCCTCCATCCAAAAATGAAATTCATCAAAAGAAAAAGTCATCCATGCAAGTGAATGTGTGCAAGCATGTTGTCATTTCTAAGTATATACTACATCGTACTCAAAACTCCTACACAAAAGACCTCTATCCAAAACTGAATTCATCAAAAGAAAAAGTCATATTGCCAAGTGAATGTGTGCAAGCATGTTGTCATCTCTAAGTACATGGGAAAGAGAATAGCACTCAAAACTCCTACACAAAGAAAGACATTCCGAGATCAAGTGGCCAGCTTCGAAGAGACCCCCACATCCCGACTGAAGTAAATTGATCAAGTTTAGAGAATCAGACTATAATAATATCTTAAACGTCAAGGTCGAGAGCAAAAGAAATCCCTTTGAGAACCCATGGCCTCAGCAGAGGTGATACCAAAAAAATCCCCTAAATGATCACGGACGGCAATACCAACGCTAGTGCGACCATGGACGGACAAAGCAGCATCAGAATTAATTCTTAAGCTAGTCGGAGGGGGCTTCTGCCATTTGCGAATCAAAGGAACATGCTGAAGAAAGGGTAAAGAACTAGGCCGAGCAACTTTGGAGCAGTTGAATTCGGAAATAAATTGTAGAGACTTCTATTGAATATATAAAAAGCATTCAAGCGACGTCCTTTGAAAGGAACGTTGTTGCGATGCTCCCATAGAAAATAACAAATGACAAGAACCAACAATAGGTCCTGCGAGCAAATGAAATCCATCCATGGATTCAATAGGTACTGGTATCCAGGTCTTGCAATGCTTCTTTCATACTATATTTCTCCTCCTTTTCAGGTCCCTAGCTTGTAAATGTTTGTGGAAACGAATTGGTAAATTATTACAATATTTCCGGGGCTCATGATCACAGCTAAAATTCCATAATAGTTATCCAAACGGCTGTAATTTATGGTGCCACGAAACAAATGCCTGAATATTAATATCGAAAGAATGCTGATAAGTTTGACTGTCCATAGCTCTCTAATGAATCTGCAACTTGATAGTAGAAGAATTCCTCAAGACATTGTTCAGCGAGATCCTTCATAAACCCCAACAGACAGAACTGAGGTGCCAACCAAAAGATACTCATGTTAATCATTTCATCATTCGAGTCGCGATATCGATTATCTTCTGTAAGTTTGTCTAACCTTTGAAGCTCTAGTAACCGAGCTGCATCACAGCATAAAAATGAACAAAACATTCCAAGACTAAATCTCACTTTCACATAACTAAATTTTTTTAGCCCTAGACGACTTGTGTCTGATTATTAACTCGCATAGAGCTTTGATTCCATAACTTGATACTTTTTTTTTCTTGCTAAATGTGCTTGTTTATAAAGGAACCAAAATATACAATGGCTAGGGGCATCTCCCAGAATATAGCAGATTCATCTAGAGACAAGCCAAAAGATGAGCAAGCTATACATGGAATGTAAACCAATCCTACAGTAGCCAATTACAATAATATGAATAAAAAGTAGTGGCTCTAACAAAAGATTTGCAAGTTGAGAGTCTAGACTTGATAATATTTATTACATCTAATGCAAGTCTAGAAGGGGGAATGAGGAAATTTCTATGTATCCTTGAATTTCTAGCTTCCCGTACTTTGTAGAATCACTACTAAAAAAATGGTCATTTGTGATGGCCAAAATCCATCACAAAAAGTAGAAAAATCATCACGAAAGGTTTACGTGATGGCTTTAAGCATCACAATGGTTGTCTTGTATACGCTCATCATGAAAGATTTTACGTGATGATTTTGGCAATCATGCAAACGCTTAGTGCTTTTGTGATGATTAATACAATCACATTAACACGTAATCTATTGTGATTGTCAAAGTTATCACAAAAAAATAAGACTTTAGGGATCAAAGGTAAGAACGTGAATCTCTATTATAAATTATTTCATTGTATTAATTCTATCAAATAATACTTGTAGGATTCGAACCCTCCACCCATTTGCAAACTAAATAACGAGTATTACCACTACATCAAAGCCCAGATCATGATTATAATTTTAAAACAAACTATAAAAGGAAACATATGTGAGTTGCCTTATTAAACAAAATTACTTTCATATTAGATTTGGTGATTACAATGGCAGTCACAAATACTTTATAATAATGGTAAAATTAGTCATCACTGAGAGCCATCATATATTTTATTATTTTGTGATGACTTGAAAATTCCATCACAAAATACCTTCTTTTTGTAATTGCAAATAAAAGTCGTCATAAAAATCTATCTTTTTTAATGATTGTCAAGGCCAACATAAAATATTGTTTTGATTATTTCTTACATTAAAATATTAGCGATAGCTTAAATGCAATCACGAAAAGGGTATATCTATAAGTGATGACTTAGTGCATCACAAAAAGAAAATTTATTTTGCGTGAAAAAATTGGTGTGATTGACATGGCCATCACAATTATAATACATTGATGGCAAGATTAGTCATCACTAAGAGCCATCATATATACTATTATTTTGTGATTGCTTAAAAAGTCTACAAATTAATATCTTTTCTAATTATTTTTAAAAACTGTCACAAAGTTTCGTCACGTATTCTTGTTTTTCTAGTAGTGAATGTGATTGCAATTGACAGAAAAATTATGTTCTTTGAGAGTTTTGTACCTTGGAATGAAGTAGCAAAGTCAACAATATCATCCCAGTTGTGAGAGATGTGGTCCCAGTTTCCCAAACATAAGGTAGCATCAAGTAAAATTTTGGAGTAATCACATTTAAAAAAATGGTTATCAAAGGATTCCGGATGTTACAAACAGAGAGGGCAAAGAGTAGCATGTCTAGTATATAACCTTGTTCTAACATTCGTTGGTAATCTCTTGTGAAGTCCCAACCACGGTATGAATGAGTATCGAGGAACATGCAACTTATTCCATGTAACACCCCAGTCCCACATCGAAAGATAGGGGAAAAATTTGTCTGCATATAAGAAAATAAGTTACTACCAATAGTACCTTCAAGTCATGACCTTTTGGGAGCCTGTGGTGGGGCTAGATGACCCAAGAAGATACTATTGGGCAAGAGTTTGAGGCCTTATTTGGATGGATTTGATTCGATTCGGACTTGGGATTTGACCCAAGATTTGTTCAACTCCGATTTGACCGGGTTGTTTCATATGGGTATCGAGCCGACTCTCAAAGCTCGGGTCGTCATCCGACGGGTTCACGGAGAGGTGGGGACACGAAGGTGGTGGTATTATCCCACAATGGAGAGATGAAGGTCCAGAGGTGGGGACACACGAAGCCGGTAGGAGGTGTGATCGGATTACGACGGGGACGTCGAGAAATTTAAGTGGGGGAGTTTGTAACACCCCAGTCCCACATTGAAAGATAGGGGAAAAAATTGTCTGCAAGATATAAGAAAATAAGTTACTACCAATAGTACCTTCAAGTCATGACCTGGGAGCCTCAGTAGTGGGCTAGATGACCCAAGAAGATACTATTGGGCCGATGAGTTCGAGGCCTTATTTGGATGGATTTGATTCGATTCGGACTTGGGATTTGACCCAAGATTTGTTCCGAACTCGGGATTTGACCCGGGTTGTTTCATTCCATATCATAGAGTGTCATGAGACCAACTAGCCTCTTGTTCTAGTGCCCTCCCATATCTGTTTTGCCTTTAGCATATGTATGTCAATTGCACCCCATAGAATCTGTCCTCCAGGAGGGTAGCAGCTGGCAATAATTCAATTTGTCTTTTGAATCGAATGACATCATGGTGATTAGAGTGGGGGAGGCGACATGATATCAACAAGAATATGACTAACTGTAGCATTCACAAGAATATCAGTGTTGTATATTAAATTTGGTGAGGGGTTCAGAATTGCACCATTAAACCAATGGTCGAACCAAAAGCTTAATATGTTCCCCTTCCCAAGCATGTAAGTCAGATGAGGCATGATATGGTGTCTGAGCTTTAGGACCTGCTTCCATATCCAAGAACAATCATTTGGAATGGGAATTTGCCAGATGGATCTGCCTTTGAGGATAGAAGTTTTAATCCAATTAGCCCAGAGAGATGGAGGATTGAACTAGAGTATATGGATGAGATGCAGCATCATAAGAGCCTAATTCCAGTCAATGATGCTTTTAACTCCCAACCCTCCTTCAGAGGTGGGAAGGGAAATGGTACTCCAAGCCACTTTTACACCATGAGTAGCTAAGGATGAGCCTTTCCAAAGAAATCTACAAAGGATAGACTGAATAGATCTGATCACTGCTTTTGGGAAAATAAAATGGTTACTCCGAAAGTTTTGAATGGCAAAGAGTATAGATTTGATCAGTTGGAGTCTTCTTGAGTAAGCAAGTATGTTAGTTGTAAGACCCCAACTTTTTATAAATAAAATTGAATTTCCTCTAATTATTATTCTTGATTAATAAAGTGGTAATTTGATATAACGCTTTGGTTATGAGTGAAATGTGCAAATTTTATAAAATAAGCAAGTGGTTATAAAATATTCATTTGTTGTCGGGGAATATTCGTTTGGTCGTGGAATATTCTTTTTGTCGAGAATATTCGTACGACGGCGCAGTCATTTGTGGGCCCCATAACAGAATAACTGTCGGATGAGGAAAACGACAAAGGATGAGTTTTTATGAATAATCTGGCGTAGTTGTTACCAAGTAACATTTGTTGGATTACGGTGGTTAAAATACGATGAATACGCGTTGTTACACAAGAAGATTACTGCAGTATTGCACAAAGATTTTGAATTATTGATCCTTACGTAAGAAGGCACTACTCAATAATTGTTATAGTAATTACTGTTCAATATTTTATTTTATTGATTCAATAATTGTTGTGTTGATATTTTATATTATTGTTGTTCAATAATTGTCACTGCACAGTATTTTCCATTATCAGATCAATAATTCATATTATTTGAATAATATTATTAGATAGCATTATTGGCAATGTCTAGAAAGTTACATCTCAAGGAGAGGTTTGGTCATCTAATTGCTTACACAAGAAGGAGAAATTCTTATTGGAAAGCCCCTCTTCCAGGAACCTATCTAATTGTGATTCTGTAATATTATTTGTGAATAATTAATTATTGATTTATATGATAAGAAAATATTTATTTGATGTGGATATAAATGATGGATTTATTTATATGGTTATTAATAAAAGAATTAATGTTGAGATATTTTATCAGTATTTTGTCAGATTGGAGGTATTAAAAATCACCCGGTTGTGGATTTCGGATATTTTCTATTTGGAATTTGGAAAAATTTTCTTCTGCAAAGTTGTAGAGAATTCAATTTCGTATGGAATGGACATCAAATTCATATTTTTCTGATAAACGAGTTATTTTCTATGAGTTATTAAAGTTTCTGATTATTGTTTAAATGATAAAACATTTTGGAATATTCTAGAATTGGTTGGTGAGAAATATGCTCAATTGAATTTTCAAATATGGTGGGTGGTAATTGTAGCAGGTAAAGCCATCAGGTAGAAGATCAAGTCTGCTTCGGCGTGCTAACATTTTCCTATAAATAGAAGGCTAAGTTAGAATTAAAAATCACACCAGAAACAAGTTTTCTCTCTCTATATTATCGAGCGTATTCTTGTGAGTATTTTGATACTTTGAGTACTGTTGTTATACGGTGCAAGTTCCTTTAGCACTATATCCAGTATTCCAGTCAGAAGTACTGTCTTTTTGAGGTAAGGGATGTTATTTTCTTCATATATGATATTATTTCTTTCAATATCATTATGCCGAAGTATTGATATGAAATTTTAATCAAATTTGGAACTTTTTGTGTCGGGGTTACTATTCACGTATACGACACTATTCATAAATACGGCACTATTCACCAAAAAAATGAAATTTTCTCTTTTTCTTCCAGATGTCTTTTATAGTTACTACCTTTGATTGTATCCATGTTTTGATCTTTATTTTTGAATTCTACTTCACACTTGGTTATTATGGAGTATTATTGAATTTGGATAAACCAAAATACGAATCCCTAATATTTGTCCTTTTGTCTTACTGGATTCGTTCTCTAAAATGTTTTTTATCATCCTCAGTCCTTAATGATGATACTTAATGAATATCTTTGGCCTGTAGTACAAAGATGAATGATTAATTGATGAATATCTTTGGCCCGTAGTGCAAAGATGAACAGGTGTTAAGATGAACATGACTAACTGGTGATATAAAATGAATAATATTCGCTTTGTAGTGTAAAAGATGAATATTTGATTAAAGATGTATATTGATTGTTGTTACAGGGTTAAAATATTGATGGATGGATTTTTAAATCTTAGAAGATAGTAGAACTCATTCTCTACTTGACTCTTCTAATGGATTGATGTTTCCGCTGCAGAATATTGATCTAAAACTTGTTGTCTATTATATTATATCAGATTTTTCCCTGTTGAAGACTAATGATAATTTGTTGTATATTATCTTAGTCATAATATTCTTTACTGGGCTAGTTGAGCTCACCCTTTTCCTTTTTGTTCCATTTTTCTTCTCAGGAGGTGAGAACATAGCAGGATCGAGTCGGGGTATGGAGTGATGGTTCTAGAAAGTTGTTGTAGCAATCCTCACTATTTTTGTAAAATAGTGTATGAATAATTGTAATGAGGACTTATTTGGGTATGAATATTGTCTAGAAGACAATATTTGTATTTAAACTCACAGTATGTGTTGTCGTATTTTGCACGACAATTATATTATTAAAGTTGTAGTTTACTTTCTGTACCATGTATTTGGCGACTCAGAATGGGTGTGGTGTATACCTATTTTGGGGGTATCACAGTTGGTATCAAAGCTTAGGGATATGGTCTCTGGCGGAGATCGGAGAATAGAACTAGGAGGGAAGAGATGAGTAAATCCTTCGCTAGTGTGTCCTATCTAAGCTTATTTGTTGGTCAGTTATAATATAGGGATATTATGTGATATGTAATTTGTTTAATTAACCCTTTTTTATGATAATTTTTAAGAATGGCAGCTGATAACGTTAATAGTGGAGTGAATGAGACCGTGGAGACACCTCTAATCGCCAACCAGGATAATGTGATGTCAGGCGAAGAAGGAATTAGAGATATCCATGTGGTGAGTGAAGAATTGATAGTTGCACCCGAGATAGTCGCAGAGGTAACAGCTGAGAGTGAGGAAGAAGAGGCACATGAGGAGAATTTATTAGAGGTATTTTATGATCAAAATGTAGAATTGTATAATCGTATTCATGAGTTAGAAGAGCAGGCTGAAGAACGGCAGGCGGTCGTGGAGCAAAAGGATGCAACGATTCAAGCTTGTATTACCCGATATGTGATGCTTGAACAGAAGCACTCTTTGGCAGAGTATAAGATGATAAAGCTAGAATTTGATCTGAAAGAAGAAACAATTGAACGAGTGAGAATGAGTGATGCATGGGTAAAAGTCGCACGACGCGTTGATATTGTGGAAAGAGATGTCCGATCTAAGAAGAGAAGATTTAACGATGACGAGAAGACGTCGGCAGCAGCACCAGCAACAAGTTCTAGGGGAGGAGAACGACCACCAGTTAGATGCTACATATGCGGAGAGGAGGGACATATAAGTCCAAACTGTTCACAGCCTTCCAAGGTGTGTTTCAATTGTGGAAAAGACGGTCACATAACTCAATTTTATCCTGTAGAGAAATCAAGTCCAGCTGGGACGGTGGCACCAAAGGTGGATACGAACAAAACAAAGTCGGCGGTTTTTGGAAGAGCGTTTGTCGTGACTGCCCAAAACACGAGGAACTCGAACGAAGGTATCACGCGTTAGTTAATTATAAATTCTTGCGAAGTCTATATCTTATTAGATATCGGTTCTACCCATTCTTTTCCTTGCTTGTACTAAATATTTAAACTTGACTCCGGAGAAATTAGACTTTGATTTATCGATGGAGACTCCGTTAGGAGAAAATTTCGTTACATCCACGGTTTATATATCTTGCTTTATCCAAGTTGGCACTATCACCTTACCTTTTGATCTTATACTTGCTTTGATGTGATTTTAGAAATTGATTAGTTAACCACTCATCATGCCAAAATTGATTGTCTTCGTAAGGTTGTTAGTTTTTATATTCCTAACAAACTTGTTATACGAATTCAAGCAAGAACACCATAAAGCTATTCGTTTATTGAAAAACGGATGCCAAGCTTTCTTAGCCCATGTGATGGATTTGAATAAAGACACGTCAGATTTGAATAATATTTCTGTTGTTAATGAATTTCCTAACGTATTTCCTGAAGAATTTTTGGCCTACCCCCAGAGTGTGATATTGAATTTTGTATCGACTTTGAACCCGGTACAAAACCCATTTTCAAAAAAATCCATATCAAATGGCTCCTATTGAACTTCAGGAGTTAAAAACCCAACTGTATAAGTTGGTAACCGAACCTCTATCTGGTGATTTCCTTTGTGGAATGCACCGAAGCCAGACTCTTCGTAGGGGACGTCATATTCGTGCGATGGTAAACTGATAGGTGCCATTGTGACGTGCTATCCAAGATTGGGATATGAGTCACAGTTGAGGGCAACTTAAGTTAGTAATCGAAATATCTATCTTTCTAGGCTTAGCTGGTTACTATCGGAGATTCGTGGAAGGATTTTCTCGAATCGCTACTCTGTTAACTAAGCTGACTCGAAAAGATACAAAATTCGTATGGAGCGAGGAATGCGAGAAGATTTTCCAAGAGCTCAAGAGGCGACTCATTTCGGCATATGTTCTGACCATACCATCTTGGAAAAGAGAACGTGGTAACTGACGCGTTGAGTAGAAGATCGTACGCGAGTACGAGTGCAATATTGTTGAACACAAAGACCTAGTTTGTATAATTTACAAATGATGGAGATAGAGTTAAAGACTCTAGGGACCAACGTGATGATATACGAGTAGAATCGACTTTAATCGATAACGTTAAAGCCGCTCAAGCTACACACCGGAGCTAATGAATATGAAGAAGAAGGTGCAAGAAGGCGTTATTCTAGAAGTAAGAGTCGATGAAGAGAAGAAAGCTCAAACCTTCCATTTATTTAAAATTCTCGATCGAGGG
The DNA here is from genome assembly GCA_020205605.1 of Panax ginseng. Classification (NCBI taxonomy): domain Eukaryota; kingdom Viridiplantae; phylum Streptophyta; class Magnoliopsida; order Apiales; family Araliaceae; genus Panax; species Panax ginseng. The sequence continues at coordinate 30,470,881 of CM035132.1, forward strand.
AGAACTGTGGCCTATAGACTCGTCTTAACGCTAAGTATGTCGCATGTTCATAATGTTTTTCACGTATCAATGTTACGTAAATATGTGGACGACCCAAATCACATTATTGAGTTAGAACTAGACGAGATAGTCGAAGATTTAACGTACGAGGAGATACCTGTCAAGATCTTGGATAGGAAAGAGCATGTCCTACGCACCAAGATTATACCACAAGTTAAGGTTTTGTGGAGGAACCATGCTATTGAGGAAATGACATGGGAGTTGAAATCAGAAATGAAAACGAGGTACCCTCATCTTTTCGATATACCAGGTTCGTACGTCAATTTCGAGGACGAAATTTCATAAGGAGGGGAGGTTGTAAGAACCCAATTTTTTATAAATAAAATTGAATTTCCTCTAATTATTATTCTTGATTAATAAAGTGGTAATTTGATATAACGCTTTGGTTATAGGTGAAATGTGCAAATTTTGCAAAATAAGCAAGTGGTTATAAAATATTCATTTGTTGTTGGAGAATATTCGTTTGGTCGTGGAATATTCTTTTTGTCGGGAATATCCAGATGATATGACAAGTAATGATCAGGGGGCCCCATATAATGTAATAAGCGCTCGGATGAGGAAAATGACAAAGTATGAGTTTTTATGAATAACGGCGTAGTTGTTACTATTAACACTGTTGGATTACCTAGTGGTTAAAATACTGAATGTCTGGCGTTGACAAGAAGATGGCAGATTGCAGTATTGAAGATTTTGAATTATTGATCCTTACGTGAAAGGCACTACTCAATAATTGTTATAGTAATTATCGTTCAATATTTTATTTTATTGATTCAATAATTGTCGTGTTGATATTTTATATTATTGTTGTTCAATAATTGTCACTGCACAGTATTTTCCATTATCAGATCAATAATTCATATTATTTGAATAATATTATTAGATAGCATTATTGGCAATGTCTAGAAAGTTCTGTCTAAGGAGAGGTTTGGTCATCTAATTGCGTGCCAGTAAGGAGAAATTCTTATTGGAAAGCCCCCTCTTTCCTGGGAACTGTCTGGTTGTCATAATTTTGATTCTGTAATATTATTTGTGAATAATTAATTATTGATTTATATGATAAGAAAATATTTATTTGATGTGGATATAAATGATGGATTTATTTATATGGTTATTAATGAAAGAATTAATACTGAGATGTTTTATCAGTATTTTGTCAGATTGGAGGTATTAAAATCACCCGGTTATGAATTTCGGATATTTTCTGTTTGGAATTTGGAAAAACTTTCTTTTGCAAAGTTGTAGAGAATTCAATTTCGTGTGGAATGGACATCAAATTCATATTTTTCTGATAAACGGGTTATTTTCTATGAATTATTAAAGTTTCCGATTATTGTTTAAATGATAAAACATTTTGGAAATTTCTAGAATTGGTTGGTGAGAAATGTGCTCAATTGAATTTTCAAATGTGGTGGGTGGCAATAGTAGCAGGTAAAGCCATCAGGTAGCAAGTCAAGTCTGCTTCGGCGTGCTAACATTTTCCTATAAATAGAGGGCTAAGTTAGAATTAAAAATCACACCAGAAACAAGTTTTCTCTCTTTCTCTCTCTATATTATCGAGCGTATTCTTATGAGTATTTTGATACTTTGAGTACTGTTGCTATACGGTGCAAGTTCCTTTAGCACTATATCCAGTATTCCAGTCAGAAGTACTGTCTTTTTGAGGTAAGGGATGTTATTTTCTTCATATATGATATTATTTCTTTAAATATCATTATGCCGAAGTATTGATCTGAACTTTTAATCAAATTTGGAACTTTTTATGTCGGGGTTACTATTCACGTATACGACACTATTCATAAATACGGCACTATTCACCAAAAAATGAAATTTTCTCTTTTTCTTCCAGATGTCTTTTATAGTTACTACCTTTGATTGTATCCATGTTTTGATCTTTATTTTTGAATTCTACTTCACACTTGGTTATTATGGAGTATTATTGAATTTGGATAAACCAAAATACAAATCCCTAATATTTGTCATTCTGTCTTACTGGATTCGTTCTCTAAAATGTTTTTTATCATCCTTAGTCCTTAATGGTGATACTTAATGAATATCTTTGGCCTGTACTACAAAGATGAATGATTATTTGATGAATATCTTTGGCCCGTAGTGCAAAGATGAACAGGTTTGAGATGAACATGACCAACTGGTGATACAAATGAATATCTTTGGCCTGTAGTGCAAAGATGAATATTTGATTAAAGATGTATATTGATTGTTGTTACAGGGATAAAATATTGATGATGGACTTTTAAATCTTAGAAGATAGTAGAACTCATTCTCTACTTGACTCTTCTAATGGATTGATGTTTCCGCTGCAGAATATTGATCTAAAATTTGTTGTCTATTATATTCTATCAGATTTTTTCCTGTTGAAGACTAATGATAATTTGTTGTATATTATCTTAGTCATAATATTCTTTACTGGGCTAGTTGAGCTCACCCTTTTCCTTTTTGTTCTATTTTTCTTCTCAGGAGGTGAGAACATAGCAGGATCGAGTCGGGGTATGGAGTGATGGTTCTAGAAAGTTGTTGTAGCAATCATCACTATTTTTATAAAATAGTGTATGAATAATTGTAATGAGGACTTATTTGGGTATGGATATTGTCTAGAAGATAATATTTGTATTTAAACTCATAGTATGTGTTGTCGTATTTTGCACGATAATTATATTATTAAAGTTATAGTTTGCTTTCTGTACCATGTATTTGGCGACTCAGAATGGGTGTAGTGTATACCTATTTTGGGGGCATCACATTAGTGGTCCAAGAGGAAGCTCTATTTGTGATTTTATGAATGAGAGGTACACAGTCATTGAATGAAAGTTTAGAAGAGATTAAAGGAACTCCTAGGAATTTTGTGTGGAGGGTACCAAAGGGGAAGCCAATTAAGGACAAATATGATGGAATGGGTGGAAGAAGGATCAATGTTTGCAAGGTAGCACTAGCTCTTATGAGTGTTGGGAATAAGCCTAGAGACAAGGGAAAATGAGCTAATACAAGAGTGAACAATGGCAACAACATTTGGGAGGCTAGCATGGCAAAATATGTGAATGTCAACAAAATATAGGTAGGTTAACTTGCACTCCTTTGTTCTCCAGTTAAATTTTTAATTAGGTTCATTGGCTCCCATGTTCAATTTCTTAGATAGCACATCTATAACAAGCACAAATAAATATATAGAGAGAATATCACCTTGTCTGAGACCTCTAGAACTTGGAAAAAACCCAATAAGGGAACCATTAATTTTGATAGAGAACATGGCGGTGGAAACAAAAGCTTTTATTCAACCAGTAAATATATATAGGTGGGAATTGGTAGAGCTCCAAGATGTCAAATAAGAAATCCCAACTTACAGTGTCAAATGCCTTTTGGAGATCAATTTTGATGGCACACTTGGGTGAGCCCAAAGACCTATGATAATTCTTGAAGATTTCTTGGGCTAATAGAATGTTATCACTAATACTCTTTCCTTTGATAAAAATAGATTGAGCTCTATAAATGATAGATGGGAGGACCATTTTTAGCCTATTAGAGAGGATCTTTGAAATTCACTTGTAAATGGTATTGCAGCAGGCAATGGGACAGAAATCAGCTATAGTGGATGGATTTTCAGATTTAGGGACTAGTGCTATTGCAGTTGAGTTGAACCCCTGTGGCATTCGACAGGTAGAGAAGAAGAACTTGACAGCATTAGTGAAATCATCACCCACCAAATCCCAGCAGTTTATAAAGAATCTTACATTGAATTCATCTGGCCCTGGACTCTTATTCTTTTTCATGGAATTTAGCACCTTGAAGATTTCATCATTTGAGATAGGAGCAGCAAGTAAATTTGTTTGGCTTGGCTCACCTAATTTATAGCTAAGGAGCTTAGATCCTCAATGTCAGTGTAAGGTGGCTCATAACTTGATACTTGCTTAAATACGTATTAAGGAACTATATGGGACCTTATTGTATATGCGATCCTCCAAGTTGTTACTTCACTCAAAAAAGAAACTGCTCCTCGTCGCGTGTATAAGACAGTACACAAGGAAAGTTACTAGCTCAATAATATTTTCTTGGGTCATCTTAACCACTATAGGCTAACCCAAAAGGTCATGACTTGAAGGTACTATTGTTAGTAACTTAATTTCTTATGTAGCATCCCCAAATCCAAGTACTAATCACCACGAACCTGGTACACTAATTCTATAACTATTGCGGAAGATATATATAAACATAATTTGTTTATACATTAAACTTTACACATAATCCCCAAGGTCGATAATCTTAACTTAAAACACAAATTCAAATCTTAAAGGACTTACAATGTTATTTGCCTTTGCATGTATCCGAAGTATTCGTTCTAATCTGCAATGTTTATCATGATATAGCAAGGGTGAGCAACAAGTTTTCCCAATAAGTTTAAATTCAAAGAAAAGATATATCATGATTAAAAGAATGAATAATAAGTTAACAAAACTTTCATCAATATAATAATTGTGAAAGAACATGAATCAATTTTCATAACTGAACGACCGAGACAATAAAAATGAATGGCCAATAATAAACATGAATAAATCAACCAGACCAAATGGTAATGAAGGTAATTAACCTTTCATACCTGATAAACATATGCAACATGCACAACGTGCGAATTAATAAATCATAAATGTGATATAATCGACAAGGATTAACCACTAGCATACTTGAAGAATCATAACTCAGGTTTGAGTTAGAGAACTTGCCTGTACAGTCGACTACTGCTACGTAATCTATTTTAGCTTCATTTGAAGACCTAATATTGATAATATCGATCTCCCAATTAGAATAATATCATTACATATAATACTGTTAATTACAGTTATAAAATAACCTAAACACATTACCACAAAATCCTAACAGTTAATAAAACACATAAGACCTAATATCAAGTCAAACTATTACAGTCTAAGTTGAGTTCAGTACTATTTCGACATCTCGATTGCCTGATCGGATAATTATCGAGCCTATTTTCAATAAGACTCTACTTAAACGCTTCAATATTATCTTAGACAATTTATTTATTAATCAAAACATTTTTTAAAAGCTCATAATAATTTTTAAATCATTATTATCATTTATATTGATTTTTCAATCATTAATATCATTTTATATGATTTAAATATCACATAGTTCCATTATCATTAATATTTAATAAATTTCAAATATTAATGAAATACATGACATAATATTATAAGTTATTTATAATATCTCAAAGTATTTTTAATACCTAAATATTACACTTAAATGATTTTAAAACATTTAAAATCATTATTAAATAACTCCATTAATATTAAAATATTAATGTATTTCATGAAAAAAATATTAAAAGTTATGTTTTATAACTTAAAATATTTTTAAAACCTTAAAATCATGATTTAAATATAAAATCAAATGCTATTGACTTATATATCAAAATAATTAACTCGATCCTTTCTTCACTTTTGGCATGAAAAGAAAAAGAGAAAAATGTTAGGGGTACCAACTTCACTAAATTTGGGATCTTAAAAGAAATGTCACCACCGCATTAATTGCCACATTACTTGTGGTTGGTCATTCAAGATATATATATATATATATATATATATATATATATATATATATATATATATATATATATATATATATACTCATGCCTAAAGGCACGGCGTAAAAAATAATTAAATTAAAATTTGAAAAATATTACATTACCACATATTACCACAACAATTAATACATAGTCAATCATCAACACATGTCCAATTACCAAAATATCAAGCTAATTGGTACTAATTTCCAAAAAAATCGATAAAATTTTCTTTAAAAATAGATATTTAAAAAATTTTAAACCTGTCTACAAAACTTACAATCATCAACACATATCTAACCACCAAAATATCAAGCTAGTCGCTGCTAATTTTAAAAAAATTCGCCATAATTTCCTTTAAAAATAGACATCCAGACAAATATAAACCTGTGTATAAACTAACAATCATCCATACATATCCAAACCATCAAAAAAACAATCATTCCATACCCAAAATCATCATAACCATGTATAATTAGTTAACTTTATAAAATACGGAACAAAAAAAATACATACATGAAGAAATTAATACATACTCAATCATCAACACATCTAACCACCAAAACATCAACCTAGTCGCTACTAATTTCAAGAAATTCAGCAGAGTTTCCTTTAAAAATAGATATCTGAGAAAAATCTAAAACTCTTTTTAAACTTTACAAAAAAACCATCATTCCATACCCTAAATCATCATATCCAAGTATAATTAGCTAACTTTACAAAAAGCGAGAATACAAAAAAATACATACATGCGTAGAAAATAGAGAAACTAAGACCCTTTACTTTACAAAATTACACCAAATATATTCTTTCTGACTTACATCGTGTATCCTTCAATATATACCTAAAAATAATTGAAATTTAAAAATTATTGAAATATGTGAGTTAAAATAAAACAATTATAAATCCAAAACAAATGAGCACACACATATTTGTATGTAGGGAATGATTTAGATTGATTGCAAAGAAGAATTTAGAGATTGTAACAAATAATCAATTTTTAAGGAAAAATATGGACTTACAATCAAATAAAGTTTTCTTAGTACTATCTCAACGAGCAGTTCATTTGCTTAATGATTTAAATCATAAATTTGTATCAGTGGCAGTATAATGGTGTGTGAGTTTGATTTGCGAGTGTTTGATTGGTTACAGTTAGGTGTGTGTGTGTGTGTGTGTTTGTGCATGTATTATGTGTGTTGTGTGTCTGTATGAGAAGTAGAGAAATATAGTCTTAGTAAGAGAGACTTTCACACCTAGACAATTGTTTGGTCAGTGGTAGGTTAGTAATCGTCAAAGGTGGACATGTCAGTATTGGATTGCATATCATTTATCTCTCTTACATGTCTTTTTCATCCCTTTAAATCTCCTCTTCATCAATATCCTTAATGTCCTCGTATCAATACGAACGTACTTTGCCCAATGAGGAGAATGCACAACCACCTATATTATTTACATAAACAATAAAAGTAACATTATTATTTATATAAAATACGGAAGTAACCACCTATATTATTTACATAAACAATAAAAGTTATTTTGATGCAGTGACATAAAAGTAAATTTACCTGATTACGTCGGCCCCATCCACAAAGGTCCATTGTTGTTATTTTATTGTTCTCGTTGACAAATTCACTCCAATCCTACAAAGAATGAACCTCATTATAAAATTAAAAGTTCAAATGTTGAAAAGATTACATAATTTAGTAGAAATAAACTTGTTTAAACTATACCATTTACTTGTCGTAAGAATATCATAATAAAACTTCTAGGTAAACAATATTTGTGGTTTCATTCGACCCATCTTCCGGAAGGAGGACAGTAATACGATCTGCAGATGTGCATCTAGATAGTGCCACATAAAGGTGTCCATGACTAAAAATAGGTGTTCGCAAATCAATCCCAACGAACTTGACAGATTGTCCTTGGGCTTTATTGATTGTCATAGCATAAGTTAATCGGATAGGAAACTGACGTCTTGTCATTCGAAAAGGCAAGTCCAAAGATGTTGGTGTCAATGATATTCTCGGAATGAAGACTAAATTGCCAATTTTATCTCCATTTAATATCCGAGCTTCGATTACCCTTGAGGCACATCTAACAACCATCAATCGCGTGCCATTACAAAGTCCATCTTTCGGTGCAATATTTCGTAATAACATTATTGGGCATCCAACTTTCAACTCTAATTTAAACGGTGGCAACCCTGAAGGATTCAACGAGTTTAAGTACTCGTTAGGATATCGATTCCTAATGGTATGATCGAGCTCACCACCTTCACACATTTTATCTGCAGCTAAAAAAGTAATTGTTTCTCCCGGAGTAATATTCGGTGTTAAAGATTTATATCATCGACGTCGTCATTCATGAAAGAGATAGAATGTATGCATTCGGTGAGAAAGGTTTGATTCACTATACCAACCACATCCAATTGTGGATATATTCTAAATATCAAATCATTTAGATTATGACATCGGTTTATTGTAGATAGAAGTTGCACAATTTCTTGTGGATTGGTCCCAATCTAGAAAATGAAAGTATGATTATTCACAAAATTAGATTTAATTCAAAGTATCATGTTATAAAAATTTAATTCAAGGTTGAATGAAATATTACCTCCATCAAGAATTGAGCAAAATTAATATTTTGAACGTCTTCCCTAGATAATCGCATGTTTAAACCCAGAGTCAAAACACATATATCTTTCCATAGCGAAGACCGTCTCAATGATGCACCCATAATTTGATCGCGAACGCCTTTAGGAATAACAGGCAATATTTGTCGAAAGTCTCCACCTAGGACAACAGTGATACCCCCAAAAGGTCTGTTATCGTCTCTAATATCTTGAAAGGTGTGATCGACTACCTCAACACAGTATCGATGTTGCATAGGAACTTCATCCCATATTATCAGCTTTGTTTTTCAAAATAATTCAGCATGCATTGATTGTTTAGTGAACCCACATATTGAATTATCTAGGGTTTCCAAAGGAATACAAAATGTAGAATGTGCAGTACACCCCCCGACCAATAACAACGATGCAATACCAGATGAAGCCACAGTAACAACAACATGTCCATAGCTACGCAATTTGGTTGCAATGGTATTATACAAAAATGTTTTTTCAGTTCCAGCACCTCCACTCAAAAAGAAAGTAGTTGCTATGTTTTCACATACCGACATTGTGATGATGAGATAAGCGACAAGTTGTGCATCATTAAGTCTGTCAACATTAATTTGTGCATCAGACAGTTGTGCTTCATTCTCAAGTTGTTGGTGCTCAAACAGTAATCTATTTCCAACTATTGCATTCCAATTTCCAGTTGGTTGTGGCATGGATGGAAAGTCAACTAAGCTCTTCCCCGACTCGTGGAGCAATTGATTTATTAAATATAAGCCATAATCTTCAATATGATCATCAGTTGGATTCAAAATACCAAACATGGTACGAATCCTGTGTGCTAAATCATCATATACATGTGCTGAGAATTGCTTCCACAATTCAAATGGATGCAATAGAAAGCATTCCGTTAGAATTACTACAAATAGTCTCCTTAATTGGTATCTCGTTCTCATAATTGCAGCCTCTTGAAGACATTGTATCCATTCTTCATCATCTTCAAGAAGTCCTCTTGCAACACATGCTGACTTGAATGTATCATGCATAACATTATTTACCGTGCGTAGCCAAATCAAATGAAGTAGGTCCTCTAACAACGATTTAAGCAAACGCAAATAAAATCGCGCCACCGAATTAGGGCTAGGAAAGTAAATTCTACCAATTGCATAACCCCTTTGTCTTGGAGTCCATTTATTGATAGACTTGTTCCAAACAAATTTTTTCGGAAATTCTCGATAAGTTAATACAGTTAGATTCATTTGTAGCAAGAACAATCAAAAAACCCGATTAAAGTTTTTTTGATGTGCACCTTTAGAAAGGATCATATCAAAAGATTCAGCAGGGTTAAAGACCACACGATGCATCCCAGGTAAATGAAGTGCCAATCTTACAACTGAAGGAATCTCTTCATGTAAAGGATTACCAAACAATCGCCACGCGGCTTCTGGAGGTCCGATATACCTAGCATCAAGATATTGTTGGATCTCATTAATTCCTCCAAGTACCATTGTTGCGCGATCATGTCCTTTATAATTATATTTGTGAATGTATTTTACACATCTGACTCCTGCACAAACTTCAACATTGATATGACAATTGAACATTCTTGATAAATACGGATTATGTGGCACAACGTCTCTATTATCAATTTCTTGCCCCCTCAGGATGTACTTCTGACCAGTATTACGACGACGATAGAAAGGATATCCATTAGAGTCCATACTTGTTGATTCAACAAATGATCAAGGGTACCGCTTGGTACACACCCCATTTTCCATACATGGTGCTTGTGGATTTCGAGCACCACATGGTCCGTGTACCATGCAACCTATAATTGTTTCAAAAAGTAATGGGTCAGTTTCATAATTCGGAAATTCAGCACACACTACTCTGTCCACTTGAGCACATGTTTGAATTTTATCTGAACCATGAAGGAATAAAAGTGCATGCATGTGCGGTAACCCCCTTTTTTGGAATTCAATTGTAAAAACATGCGCCACTTTTCTACCAAAAACGTTGTTTATTTCTATCTCCTTCATCAAAAAATTTCTCTTCAACTCAAAAACACGGGCCACTAAATCAGGACGGTCAGTAGGGATCTGATTTGGCAATAGTGATTTAGTAATTTCAGGCCATTTTGGGATTTGCATTCATAGTTAGAAAAATATCTGGGTGTTGATTATACCGCGTGATAGCCATTGAATCTTGAAAAATTTCAAACATATGTCTTGCACTACCAGTGAACGAATATGGAAAAATCATTCGTTGACCAACTTGTTCAGGACCAAGCTCATCTACACAAACATCTGTAAGACCTTGGTAAAGTTCTGCACGAAGCTTCGATTGATTCAACTTGTAGTATGTCAACCGATTTTGTTCAGTAGCGGCCCAAGCATCTACTACAAATTCTTGAAATAGTTTTCCGGCTCTCAAAATTGTTGAATACTCAGTGTCACGTTGGAACATACGATAACTGTAATATTGCAATTGTTTCAGTCGAGTAGATGAAGGTCCACCTTAGGAAGCGTTCCACTGTTTCAAATCTGGATTCCATCCGAGCTCACCATAAGGGAACAATACCACATAATGCAATGGCAAATAAGTAGGATGACACTCATTAATTTGCATCAAACCATTATCCCTCTCAAATGTAACATAATATCTCTCATTCCACTTGATTCAGCTCCATCTCCCGGCAATATTACCGCAATCTCATCGGTTGTTGGGAGATTATATCGACGTCGATTCATTATGTGAATCAGTAGTGAAGAGATAGGTAGAATTCACCCCGTCAATTCCAATTCACTTAAAATTGTATGAGCCTGCTGAAATTTTATGGGAAATGGATTTACTTGCAATAAACAATCTTGTATGATTTTCAAAACATCTCTTCTCAAGTTAGGATTTTTGTTGTTGCGAACATCTAAAGCTGAATTAGGATCATAAATGTACAGTTGAGAGTAAATTGGTTCATACCGTGGCTGTGGCATAAGCGATCCTGTTTGATGGCGTAATTCTCCATGGATGGTGAATGTTCTAGGCCCCTTCCCGGGAATTAATCTGTCATCCAAAGTAGCACCAAGACTCGTAAACGCATTAGATGCATTATACTCTCGTGTGACGAAACGATTTTGATTGTTCATCATTTGTCATACAATGCTTTAAGCATTAAAGGAGGTGCAATAAGTGGAGTAGTCTAATTTTTCCTTGTAAACAACATTTACCAAAGAGAGGATTTGATATGAGATGATTTTGTTAATTTTTGAAAGAAGCAAAGGTAAGGCGTAACAATGAGAACATGTTCGATTCATCGCCGAGAAATGACGATTTGGAATTTCATGGTTTTGAGAAGAATTAAGCGGCATCCATATCCATAGTTACACCTTCTACAGAGGCACTACAGATAAAATTATAGATGTCATACAATTTGATTATATATAAATTGAATACAAACTTAAAATCTATAGCAAACACACCGGTGCCTTCATTTGGATTACGCATTTGTTGGAACATGTTTGTCATACATACTGATGCCACCTGGGGAACATGGGAGAATGGTTCCAAGATTGTTGTTGTGCTTTTATATAGGTTTTGAGGAGGTAAGTCTTGGAGCATGGTAGTCACAGGCAACACCCTTGAGATATTTGTTCGTGTGCCTTCTTCAAGATTTTGAGGAGGATTTTCTAGATTCATGATGGCCATAGACAACCACCGTGAAACATCTGTTGTAGTGTCTTCATTAAGATTTTGAAGCAAGTTAGTTGACGATGACTCTAAAACATTTGTTGTCACTATACTGTCTGTTACAGGATGGGAAATTTTGGTAGACAGTGTCATTGGTTGGAGGCGGGACCTTTTATTTGATTCTCGTTCTAGGCATGCTCGGCGACGACAACTCGGTGGTAAAGAAGGAAAAAATCTAGGCTGAACGGGGGCACAAAGTTTTGATTGCTTTTTTTCGTGACGTGCAAGTTGTCCCAATTGACGTTTGGAGCACTCATTTTCTTTCCCAGCATTACGCATTTGTGCAATAAGCCTTGCATATTGCGGCAATGTTGATTTTGATATAACATTATAGTTTGGTGCCTAAACCACAAACTCATAAAAAAATAATTATTATTTTGCTGATTTAACATGTAAGGTGTCCTAATTGTCATTTGGTTGGCTTTGTATATGAGGTAACATGACAATAAAGTGTTTCATCAACAAAACTATCTACCTAACCATCTATTAACATTATAATTATAATTAAAGTTTTGTTTGATGCAAAAATAAAACAACATAGCCACAGTTGCATCCAACATATTGTTTACTAATGTTCTATAGTAATATACTCGATCAATAGCATATTGAATTGAACAACTTGAAAGATAAGATCAAAATAGGCTTTAAACTACTGAGAAAAGTTGAGGTTTCACTATTGAGCTTAAAAAAATGGGACCCAACAAAAGATTCAAATTATATGTTATAACAAAAGCATAAAGGCTACAAATCAACATTAAGCTTAAGAAACTAGTAAAAAAATATAAAAATCATAGTTCCTCAATAATTCAGGAGTAATCACAGAATAACACGATAAAAAAAAATTAAGTAGTATTAAATGAGGCAAACCAACACCATATTGACAAAGCAAACGTTTTACATAAAACGAAACTTGAAAATTTCTAAATTCAATAACATCCAAATCCATTGTAAAAACAGAGAGAAAAGAATAGGATTAAAAGTGATACCAATTGGCAATCTTTATTTTTTCTTCCTTGGCTAGAAGAGGTTGCTTTTTCTTTCCCTTTAAATTTGGCATTCGACAAAGTATCAGACCTTTTTTTCTCCTTCTGTGTAAGAAAACGCTACTTAAAAGCAAAAAAAGAAAAAAGAAAAAATGAATGAGAATTAGGTGTGAGGATACACTACCTCACGTATACGGAGACAATTTAGTTCATACTCATTTCGAATTACCACTCCTACATTATTATGACGAAATCTTCGAACCTGTAGACAAAAAAACAATGAATAGTAAATAAGTGGGTAAAAAGATTAGATAAAAGGTAAGAAAATGATGATAAAAAAAAAACTTATCATACGGTATTTTCTAAGTCATTGTCCATCTGTCACGGCATTAATGAAAATAAATTAAAACAAATAAGTTATTAAAAATCAATAAGATATATTTAGAGAGAGTTAATCAGATGAAAAACTTACACTTCCAAATATAACAACATCATCTATTGGTTGATGATTGTGCATTTGAAACGGTTGTAGCTACACAATAAATTTCATAAGCCATCTATAATTAACATCAATTACAATGAAATTTCATATAATTAACATGAGTTTAATCAAACATGATACATACACATCCAATTCCTAGAACCAAAATTAAGGAAAAAGACAACCTAAATTAGCCTACAAATTTCACAAAATGAACACTCAATAATAACCAACTCAACATCCATTCATCCGAACATTCATAATAAAAAAATCTATTTCATCATAACCATAAACCTATTTCATCATAAAAATAAAAACAGCCAAATTAAAAGACATGTAAATGTGTGTTTTAAAACACACAAATTTAACACAAACATTTAAAAACTGAAGCTGTTGTCAACTTTAAATATTCTTTGTAACAAAGCAAGACTGCTCGGAACAAAAAAAAAATTTAAAACAAAACCCACAATTCCACACCCCCCCCCCCCCATGCAAAAAAAGTAAATAAGAGCTATTTTTGACATACAAATCCACACATATAAGAAAACCTATAATTTAATTTTCAAGGACAAATAAGAATGAAGTGAAACAGATCAATCAAAAAGTGAGTCTGTAAAAACCAACAATTGAACCTACAATTTAATTTTCAAGGACAAATAAGAAAACTATGTTTCTCAGTATATGTCAGATCAAGCTTCAAGATGTTGTTTAACATACCTTAGGAGGTTTGAAAGGATCATCGCTCGAAAACGTTGTGTCAAGGAAAAATATCCCGCCTTGATAAGGCGTTCCTACAACAAAATTTGATGTAATTAGATTTTTACAACAAACATCTTGGAATAAAAACTTCTTGCGTATCTGATCATTGTTATATTTTCTTAGAATCTGTATGAAGAAATTTTTGGAGGCAGTTTGACGTGTGACAGTTTTAAAGTTGAATTTTTTAGATAACCTTCAATATTGGAGGCAGAAGCTAGACCGTTTGAGTTATTAGTATCATTTCACCATTCAAGAAATGAGTTTTATTAGATTTTACATTAGGGTAGCCAAGCTGCTTGGAGCCAATGAAGCCAATGCTTGGATTAAAACCGGGGTGCCCAAACTCCATACTATCGAATCAGTCTTCCCCTCAGGGAAAAGATGTTCGAGGCGGAGTTCAATATAATTTACCATTTTGATTGGGCTACACATGCGAAAACTCCAAGTAGTTTTGTTTCAATAAGTTTGATAAATATTATCATACTTCAGGTGTATGTATATGCATCTTATAGCCATACATTTGCAGCCTAGTATACAAATGCTTATATAGCCTCGATAGCGGCAGATTGTTATTATTATTATTATTATTATTATTATTATTATTATTATTATAATTATTATTAATTTATTACTACTATAATTATTATTATTATTATGTTATCATTATAATTATAATAATTATTTTTTTTGTTATTATTGTTATTATTATTATTATTATTATTATTATTATTATTATTATTATTATTATTATTATTATTATTATTATTATTATTATTAGGAAAATGGAACCTGAGTGAGTATAATCTAGTTGTTTCAAAATCGAAAATAATTATTATTAATTTATTACTACTATTATTATTATTATTTTATTTTATTATTGTTATTATTTTTATTATTATTATTATTATTATTATTATTATTATTATTATTATTATTATTATTATTATTATTATTATTATTATTATTATGAAAAATGGAACCGAGTGAGTACAATCTAACATGTTCTTTTAGGCTCAATTAAAGAAAAGGTCAATAATTGAAAATTAATTATTATTAATTTATTACTATTATTATTATTATTATTATAATTATTATTTTTGTTATCATTGTTATTATTATTATTATTATTATTATTATTAGGAAAAATGGAACTGAGTGAGTACAATCTAACATGTTCTTTTTAGGCTCAATTAAAGAAAAGGTCAATAATTGAAAATTCTTCCAGCAAAGGTTGTTCAACTAATTATTTCTTATGCAAAGTTCAAGGATATGTGAACGTGTGTAATGAAGAGCAGAAAAATGAGGTTGTTCAAGTGTTTCAAGTGTTTCTAACTTATGAGGGAAAATGAGGTTACCAAGTGTTTCAATTAAAACAAAATGAGTTTGTTCAAATTTGTTCACTTTTTATAGTTTTTTGAGTGCATTGCTCCTATTAACAAAGTTAATTCTGTAAATGAGCAAAAATAGCAACCACCAAATGCTAGCTAATTCTGTAAATTTTTGAGTGCGTTGCTCCTATTAACAAAGCTATTAACAAACCTCGTGGATTATTAATCATACCAACCAACAAAATGAGAAAACCCCAAAAAGAAAGCTAATTCTGTAAATTTCTGCAACCAACAAAGGAAATGAAGACCATAGCAATCAACAAAATGAGCAAAAAAAAAACCCCAAAAAGAAAGCTAATTCTGCAAATTTCTGCAAATTGCTCGAGTAAAATGGAATACACAAACCTGAGGGGGCAGCAGAGGAATCGGGAGCTGACGACATGGATGTTGTCGACGGCCATGACCGACCTCTCCCTCCTTCGACGGAAGTGATCTCGCTATTCATTCTAGAGCTAGAAGAGAGAGAAGGAAAGATTTGAGAAAGAAGAGAGAGAAGGAAAGATTTCAGAGAGAGGAGAGAAAGAAGAACAGATTTGGGCGAGAAGAAAAGAATATGGAGGGGTAGCGTGTGATGTAAGGGTATGTTTGGGCGGGCTTTTTTTTAACCTAACATGGAACATGAGCCATTAGATTAAGTGAGATTCAATCTGAGCCGTTGTTGTAGTTTCTCAAATGTAAAAATTTGAATTTGGTTGTGTTTTATTATTATAGATATATATATATATAAGTTTTATTTTTTTATATAAAATAGAATATATTATATTTTATATAAAGTTATTTGTTTTACTTGAATATTATATTCTTATTTTACTTTTTAAGCGGACGTCTGTGAATTATAAGAATTCGGCCCGTGAGTCTTCAATGTTTCGCCCGTGAATTTTCTAAACAGTGATACTCTTCCATTCTCCTATAAATAGGATGCTTAGTTAGAATTGAAAATCACACAAGAATCAGAGAATTCTTCTTCTATAATATTGAGCGTATTTCTTTCGAGTTTTAGAAAGTTTAGCGTAGAAAACAGTGAAAGTTTTCTTCAAGAATATCCCCGTTATACCAGTTGGAATACTCTTCTTTTCAAGATAAAGGGTATTATTTATTTCATATTCGCTTGCGATATTATTTTTCGTATTCGTAAGAATTTTATTTCGTTCAAGATTCGTAAGAAATATTATTTTCGTTCAATATTCGTAAGGAATATTATCTTCGTTTGATATTCGTATAGAATATTATTTTCGTTAACAGTTGTAAGGGATGTTATTTTTGTTCAATATTCGTATGAAATAATATTTTCTTCCTTACTTTGTAGTATGTAAGTAATATTATTTCGTTTCAGATTTCGAATTCTACACTCGATTTGTTAAAGTTTTGGCTTCTATACTCCATGAAATTAGTAGAATATCTTTGATATTTGCGCTTCATCCAGTATATTTTCATGGAAATATTATTCTGAGCATTCTTGATAAGTTTTAACTTTTTATGCCAGAGTACTATTCACAGGATTACTATTCCCAAATTACTATTCACGGGGTACTATTTACTCGGGTACTATTCACCCGAGGCACTATTTATTACAAAATTTGATTTCTTTTCGGTCCAAATCATTTTTGATACAATATTATTCTTGAATTTTACTCCACAAAGCAATATCATGTTGACAATTTGGGCATTATTGAATTTTGGATAAATTAAATTATAAATCTTTAAAAATTTATCATTTAATTGAATTTATATATATATATCATTGTCATCATCCGCATGCTTATATTGTTATGAAAGTCATCTTTGGCCCGTAGTGCATAGATGGACTTGGTATGATTATGACCAGGGATTATTCGGTATAATCATGACCGTAATGTTACAAAAGATGTGGTAAAAGTTCTCATTGGCCCGTAGTGCATTGATGGACAGTTGTTGGCATGATCATAACCATTGGTGAAAACACAAATATCTTTGGCCCGTAGTGCATGGATAATTTGTGGTCGTGATACTAAAGAATATCCTTGGCCCGTAGTGCATGGATAATTCAGTGATGTGGATTATTTATTAAGCTGAGTCTCAACGATAAAATTGATGATAAACCTTTTAAATCATAGAAGATAGTAGATTTTATGCTCTACTTGACTATTCTAATGGATTGTTTGTTCTGCTGCAGTTAAACTTGTTGTCTATTATATTCTATCAGTTTAACATTGTTGAAGGCTAACGATAAATTATTATGTATTATATTAGTCATAATATTTCTTACTGGGCTAGTTGAACTCACCCTTTTCTTTCATTGTTCTCTTCAGGAAATGAGAATATAGCTGGGACTAGTCAGGGAACGGAGTGACGGTCCAGATGGTTGCATTAGTAGTCTTCACTATTCTTTGAAATAGTGTGATAATAAATATAATGAAGACTCCATTGAGTGTGGATATTGTCTAGATGACAATATTCGTATTAAAACTCTCAGATTATGTTTTGTCGTATTTTACACGACAGTTGTATAATTAAGTTGTATTAAAATTTTGTACCATGTATTTGGTGACTCAATATGGGTGATGTATACCTATTTTGGGGCGTCACATCTAGACATGGTATGGACTTGATTCCACTTCCAGTCTACTCTCCTCATGGCATAGAACATGAAGAATACACTAATCTAACCTAACATCTAACACACAAAGATCTATGGGCCCTAACATTAGGCTGTCAGGCCTCAAATTAGGGTTCTTGGTCAGTTGCTAAAACTCCTATTTTCATGCACTTAGATGTTATGGATCTATGATATAATAACATCTTATAACACTACTCTAAACAACAAATCACATAGATTACAAAAATCATAAAGATCTAGCAACGCTTTAGGGTTTATACCTTTTTAATGTTCAATCTTGATTTCTGCCCTCATGATTCTGATCTTGGCAAGCTAAGATATTATCTTGGCTTTATTTTTGGCTGAGTTTCTCTCTAATTTTCGGAGGTTAGAGAGAGAAAAGCGGTCTTGGCTTTAAGAACAAAAAGTAAGACTTTTCTTACTTTAATCTTCTAATTTCTTAATTCAATGAACTTGGATGTTGCAAGGTGGCAAGATTATTTGATTTGGTAAAGATTTTAAGCACATGGCAAATCTCAACTTGATAACTCACAAGATTTGGCAATATATTTTACTTAAAGATTAATTAAAAGGGTATTTTAGTTATTTCGCACCTACTAAGGGTATTTTGGTAATTTCCCCTATAATTTGATGGGTGATTTGGTTTTCTCGTATATATCCCATAACTTTTAACCCTTAAGTCTTAAAACTTAACATTAGGGTTCCCAAATTAGGGTTTAACATTTCCTGATTAGGATTTAGGATTCCCAGAATTAAAATTAGGGTTTCCAAATCTGGAATTAGGGTTTATAACCAATTGCTAAGGCTTCTTAATTGAACATTGAAGTTCTTAACATAACATTAGGGTTTCTAAATTTTATACTTATCATGCTCATTATTTGATGTGGCGCCCCCAAAATTAGGTATACATCACCCATCTTGAGTCGCCAAATACATGGTACCAAAATTCAAATACAACTTAATTATACAACAGTCTTGTAAGATACAACAAAATACATACTGTGAGTTTTAACTCCAATATTGTCTTCTAGACAGTATTCAAACACAAATAAGTCCTCAATACATTTATTGTCACACTATCTAACAGAATAATGAGGACTACTAATGCTATCATCTGGACTGTCACTCCGTTCCCCGACTCGTCCCCGCTACGTTCTCATTTCTTGAAGAGAACAGTGAAAGAAAGAGTGAGCTCAACTAGCCCAAAAAGAAATATTATGACTAAGATAATGCAAAATAAATTATCATTAGTCTCCAACAATGTTAAACTGATAAAATACAATAGATATCAAGTTTAACTACAGCGGAACAAGCAATCCATTAAAAGAGTCAAGTAGAGAATAAAATCTACTATCTTTTATGATTTAAAAAGTTTTTCATCACTTTTACCATTGAGACTCAAACAATAAATAATCCACATCATCCCCACACTCGGCCAAGGATATTCATTAGGGTCACGACCACAAATTCCATGCACCACTGAGCTAAGGATATTTGTGTATTCATCAATGGTCATGATCATGCTAACAATCATCCATCAATGCACTACGGCTAATGAGGACTTTTACCACATCATTTGTAACATTACTACCATGATTATACCGAATAATCCTCGGTCATAATCATACCAAGTCCATCCATGCACTACTGTGCCACAGATGACTTTCAACATAATATAAACATGAGTAGGATGACAATGATATAAGAATTCAATAAAACAACTTCAAAAATTAATTTGTCCAGGAACTAATAATGTCCAAATTGTCAACAAGATATTGTTCTGTGGTGTAAAATTCAAGAATGCTCAGAAGAATATTTCCATGAAACAATACTGGATGAAGCGCAAATATCAAGGATATTCCACTAATTTCATGGAGTATAGAAATCAAAACTTTAACCAACTAAGTATAATAAAGAATGGAATAACAACAGAAATCACCATGCATGCGGTATGCATGATGCATAAAAGTTATTCCAATGTAATAATAAATACTGAAATAATAAGTAATAGAACCGAAGTGGGGTGTGAAATTACATTCGACGGGATATTAAACGAGAATATAAAATGCGGAATAATAAATATTGGAACCAGGTCAGGTGAAATTCACACCGACAGGATATTCCGACAGAATATTAAATGACGGAAAATATAAATATTGGAACCAGGTCAGGTGAAATTCACACCGACAAGATATTCCGACAGAATATAAATGACGGAATAATATAAAGATTTCACCAAATATGTGGTACGCCGCTTATCTGAGTTATGTATAGGGTATGCTGGCAAGATACAAAAGTTATTCCAACATAATATAAAGAATGGAATAATGTAAGTTCTCTTCATGAATAAGAAAGAATAACACCTTCACCGTAAAAAGAACTAAAAAAATAGAAGTAGTGAAGTAGCAGAGTTTCTTCTTTCTCTCTATAATTTTCTCTCTCTAGAGTTCAGTGAATTCGTAAGAAAATAATGAAGGAATGAACTTCTATTTATAGAAGAATGGAATGAATAGTAACTTATTCATGAATGGTCCAGATCGATTTACTTTTAAACGAACAATCCAGATCGATTTACTATTAAAACTTAAAACAACGGTCCATACTGATTTACTATTAAAACTTTAAACCAGCGACCTATATTGATTCACTATTATAACTTTCCACCAGCGGTCCATATTAATTCATTCAACCAACGGTCTGAAAAATTAGCACATCTCCTCAAGAAATAATATTGTACCCAAATACTCGAATGCACAATAATAGAGTGAATAGTAACTGGGTGAATAGTAACTCGTGAATAATAACTCGTGAATAGTAACTCATGAATAGTAACTCGTGAATAGTAACTCGTGAATTATAACTCATGCATAGTAACTCGTGAATAGTAACTCTGACACAAAAAGTGTCCCAAATACTCTCCAGACCTCAATTATTGATTTAACAATATAACAAATAATACAGATGATACTGTGACAATAATCGAATCAATAATATGAGAGATATGATGCAGCAATTAATGTAGCAATAATGCAGTATAACCGAGTGACTTATCACGTAAGCATCAATAACCAATACCGTGTGCTACTATGCAACCACGCGTAGACATCGTACTTTTTTACTACCGGGTAGTTCAACAGTATCAACGGTAACTTCTGCCGTTATTTTATAAAAAGATAATTTTGTCATTTTCTCAATCCGACAATAATTCTGTTGTGGGATCTACCAATGATTGCGCCGTTGTATGAATATTCTCTGCTAAAACGAATATTCCCCGACCAATCGAATAATTATAAGACAACTTGCGTACTTTAAAAAATTTATAAATACTACCCACAACTATAATATTATTTCAAATTCATACCTTAATATTTAAAAATGATATTTATAGAAAATTCATCTTTATTCATAAAAAGTTGGGGTCTTACAACCTCCCCTTCTTAAGAAATTTTGCCCTCGAAATTAGGGTACGTACCTGATATGTCGAAGAGGTAAGGATACCTTGATTTCATTTCAGATTCTAACTCCCAGGTCATTTCCTCAACATCGTGGTTTCTCCACAAAACTTTGACTTGAGGTATTACCTTAGAGCGTAAAATATGTTCCTTCCTATCCAAGATTTGAACAGGTACCTCTTCATACGTTAAGTCTTCCGCTATTTCGTCCGATTCTAAATCAATAATGTGGTTCGGATCTTTCACATATTTACGCAACATGGATATGTGAAAAACATTATGAACACGAGACATACTTGGCGGTAAGGCGAGTCTATATATTACAGTTCCTACTCGATCAAGGATTGAAAATGGGCCAATGAATTGAGGATTGAGCTTTCCTCTCTTTCCGAATCTCATAACTCCTTTCCATGGAGCCACATGTAACAACACATGATCTCCAATATCGAATTCCACGTCCTTTCGATGAAGATCAGCATAACTCTTTTGTCAATCTTGTGAGGTCTTTATACGTTGTCGGATCGTTTGAATCTTTTTCGTAGTCATACGTACCAATTCCGGTCCCAACAACGTTGCTTCACCCACCTCATCCCAGCATACTGGAGAACGACACTTTCTTCCATACAACGCCTCGAATGGAGCCATGCCAATACTTGTTTGATAACTGTTGTTGTAGGAAAACTCCACCAATGGTAAGAACTTGTCCCAACTTCCCTTAAAGTCAAGGACACAGAGTCTTAATAAATCTTCCGAGTTTGAATAGTCCTCTATGATTGTCTCGTCCGTCTAAGGATGATATCTTTGAACTAAATCGTAAAACCGCGCCCATAGCTTTTTGCAAACTAACCCAAAATCTTGAAGTGAATCTTGGGTCTCGATCAGAAACTATGGATACTGGCATACCATGCAATCTTACAATCTCGTTGATGTACATACGAGCAAGACGTTCAAGTGTATAAGTTTTTCGTATTGGTAAGAAGTGAGCAGACTTGGTCAATCTATCAACAATGACCCAAATTGCATCTATGCCTTGAGAAACCTTGGGAAGACCAGTAACAAAATCCATGGTAATGTGCTCCCACTTCCATTCTGGAATTTCAAGTGGTTGCAATGGACCTTTTAGTACTTGATGCTCCGCCTTGACTCATTGACAAGTTAGACACCTTGAGATAAATAGCACTATCTCTCTCTTCATATTGCTCCACCAAAATGTATGACGAAGATCACGATACATTTTGGTACTCCCAAGATGGATTGCAAACGGTGTGTTGTGCGCCTCCATCATGATTTTATGCTTTAACTCAGGATCGTTAGGAACACAAATTCAGGAGTTGACTCGAAGTATTCCTTCATCGTCGATTCTTGCTTCCGGCATAGCACCTTCTTGCACTTTCTTCCTCATACGATCACTCCAGTGTCCGTAGTTTGAAAGCGACTTTAACTTTATCAATTAAAGTCGGTTCTACTCGTATATTTGCCATCATCACATGGGTCCCTGGAGTCTTTATCTCTATCTCCATTCTTTGCAAGTCACACAAAATGGGCCTTTACGTTGACAATATCGCACTCGTACCCGCATATGATCTTCTACTCAATGCGACAGCTACCACGTTCACTTTTCCAGGATGGTATTGAATGGTATGATCATAATCTTTCAACAGTTCAAGCCAACGTCGTTGTCGCATGTTGAGTTCCTTTTGAGTGAAGAAATATTTGAGGCTTTTATGATCCGTAAAGATCTCCACTTTCTCCCCATACAAGTAATGCCTCCAAATCTTTAGTGCGAAAACAACAACTGCCAACTCTAGATCATGAGTAGGATAATTCCTCTCATATTCTTTGAGTTGTCGTGAGGCATAGGCTATGACTTTCCCATGTTGCATGAGAACACATCCTAACCCTTTGCTCAAGCATCCTTTGTAGATGACAAATCCTCCGAACCGGATGGTATTGTCGAGCAGTCTTTGAAATGAGTCTCCTCTTGAGTTCTTGAAAACACTTCTCACATTCCTCGCTCCAACCGAACTTTTTATCTTTCTGAGTCAGCTGAGTTAGTGGAGTAGGGATTCGAGAAAATCCTTTCACGAATCTCCGATAATAACCAGCTAAGCCGAGAAAGCTACGTACTTCGGTCACTGATTTAGGTTGCTCCCAACTTTGAATAGATTCAATCTTTGTTGGGTCAACAGATATTCCATGACTTGATACTACGTGCCCAAGGAATGCTACTTCCTCAACCCAGAACTCGCATTTCTTCAACTTGGCATAAAGCTTATATTCACGAAGCTTTTGGAGTATCAGCCTCAAGTGTTGCTCATGATCTTCACGATTTTTGAAATATATGAGGATGTCATCAATAAAGACGACCACAAAGTGATCTAAATATTCCTTGAATACTCGGTTCATCATATCCATGAAGGCAAAGAGGAGCATTAGTCAATCCAAAAGACATGACTAGAATTCAGAATGCCGTCGCAGAAGTTCGAAAGTCGTCTTTGGAATGTCATTGGTTTTAATCTTCAAATTGGTGATATCCTAACGAAGATCAATCTTTGAAAAGAATTTGGCTCTCAGAATCGTCAAACAAACAGTCATCAATACGTGGCAACGGATATCTATTTTGATGGTGACATGGTTCAACTCCCGATAATCAATACAAAGTCGCATACTCCCATCTTTCTTTTTCACGAATAGAACAGAGCACCCTAAAAAAAGAAGTACTAGACTTAATAAAGCCAATGTCTAACAATTTCTGCAGTTTGGTTTTTAACTCACGAAGTTCAATAGAGCCATTCAATATGGGGCTTTGGAAATGGGCTTTGTACCGGGTTCAAGGTCAATACAAAATTCAATTTCAAGCTCTGGGGTAGCTGGGAAGTTCTTGAGGGAATACGTCAGGAAATTCATTAACAATAGAAATATCATTCAAAACTGACGTATTTTTATTTAGATCCGTGACATGAGCTAAGAAAGCTTGACATCCGTTTTTTAATAAATGAATAGCTTTATGGCTTGAAATAACAGTGATTGATTTTAATGGTTTGGTTGCTTGAATTCGCATAATAGGTTGGTTAGGAATATGAAAGCTAACAACCTTACGAAAACAATCAATTTTTGCATGATGAGTAGTTAACCAATCAATCCCTAGAATCACATCAAATGCAAGTATTTTTAAAGAAATAAGATCGACAAGTAACGTGCGGGTGCCGATTTGAACTAAGCAAGACTTATAAACAATGGATGTAATGAAGGTTTCTCCCAACGGAGTTTCAACAGATAAGTCAAAGTCTAACTTCTCCGGAGTTAAATTTAGACGTTGAGCGCAAGTAGGAGAAATAAAAGAATGGGTAGAACCGGTATCAAATAAGGTATAAACTTCGCTAGAGTTTATGATAAGCTTACCCGTGATGACCTCGTTCGGGTTCCTTGCTTTCTGGGAGGTCACGACAAATGCTCTCCCTTGTACTACCGGTTTTGACTTTTCTGGGACGGCCTTTGGTGCCTCCACCCTAGCTGAACTTGTCTTCGGTGAACGACAAAATCAGGCCAGGTGACCTTCTTTTCCATAATTGTAACACACTTTGGAAGGCATCGCATAGTTGGGACTGATGTGTCCCTCCCCTCCGCATTTAAAGCATATGATAGGTGGTCGTTCTCCTTCCTTAACAACGGGTGTTGGTGCTGACGTCTTTCCATCATTGTTGAATTTCCTCTTCTTGAAATGTCCATTCCTATTGTTTTGGCCATGATTACCACCGAAGTGGTTACCATTTCTGGCATGCTAATTCCCTCCACGCTTATTGTCACCGCTTCGATGACTGCTATCACTGGTATTATTAATGTGTCGGCTGCTCTCTTTTGGTTGTGTTGACTCATTATCGCGCTCCAATAACTGAGCCCTATTAACAACATCCGAATACAAACACAGTTTATGAGAGATAAGATATTGACGTATCTCGGGTTTCAAACCTCTTACAAACATTCTCGTCATCCTCTCCTCATTATCAACTAAGTGGGACGCAAATCGGGACAACTCAGCAAACTTGGCTTCGTACTGCGATACGGTCATGTTGTTTTGCTCCAGTTTAATGAACTTTACCTCTTTCATGTGACGAATACTTTCGGGAAAGTACTTGTCGTTGAACAGTTTTTGGAACTTCTCCCAAGTCATTTTTAGTGCGGCTGGTTGAGTACGCTTTACAGATTCCCACCAGTAATCTGCCTTTCCTCGCAACATGAAGGTGGCAAAGGGAACCTTTTGCTCCTCGGAGCATCCCAAGACATCAAATATATTGGTAATCTGCTTTATCCACGTCTCCGCCTTAAGTGGTTTTGGCTCTCCAATAAACTCTGGTGGTCCCAGTTCCTTGAACTACTTAGCGGTGACCGTCCGAGAGTTGCCAGTGTTTCCACCTGCATTTTGGACAGGAGCCGCTCTCACCTGATGTTGCATGAATTGCATGAAGCCTTGGAACATTCCGTCGTTCATCATTTGGTCAGTGTTATGAGGATTGTCGCCTTCCTGATGCACATTGTCCTGATTATTCATCTGTGGAGACTCAACGGTCTCCTGTGCTCCATTGATGTTCTCAACATTCTCGAATGCCATTTTTAAATACTGCCACAAAACAAGGATTAGATAACATATCACATTTTATCTCTATACTCTGACCGACCAATTAAATAACAAATAAACTTAGGTAGGTCATATTAGCGAAGGAATTCCCCGTCTCTCCCCTCCTAGTTCTTATCTCACATCTTAGCAATGGATCATATCCCTAAGCTTTGATATCAACTGTGACGCCCCCAAAATTAGGTATAAATCACCCATCTTGAGTCGCCAAATACATGGTACCAAAATTCAAATACAACTTAATTATACAACAGTCGTGTAAGATACGACAAAATACATACTGTGAGTTTTAACTCGAATATTGTCATCTAGACAGTATTCAAACACAAATAAGTCCTCAATACATTTATTGTCAGACTATCTAACAGAATAGTGAGGACTACTAATGCTATCATCTGGACTGTCACTCTGTTCCCCAACTCGTCCCCGCTACGTTCTCATTTCCTGAAGAGAACAGTGAAAGAAAGGGTGAGCTCAACTAGCCCAGCAAGAAATATTATGACTAAGATAATGCAGAATAAATTATCATTAGTCTCCAACAATGTTAAACTGATAAAATACAATAGACATCAAGTTTAACTGCAGTGGAACAAGCAATCCATTAAAAAGAGTCAAGTAGAGAATAAAATCTACTATCTTTTATGATTTAAATAGTTTTTCATCACTTTTATCGCTGAGACTCAGCTTAATAAATAATCCACATCATCCCTGCACTACGACCAAGGATATTCATTAGGGTTACGACCACAAATTCCATGCACTACGGGCCAAGAATATTTGTGCATTCATCAATGGTCATGATCATGCCAACAATTGTCCATCAATGCACTACAGCCAATGAGGACTTTTACCACATCATTTGTAACATTACAGTCATGATTATACCGAATAATCCTTGGTCATAATCATACCAAGTCCATTCATGCACTACAGGCCACAGATGACTTTCAACATAATATAAACATGAGTATGATGACAATGATATAAGAATTCAATAAAAAAAACTTCAAGAATTAATTTGTCGAGGGACTAATAATGTCCAAATTGTCAACAAGATATTGTTTTGTGGTGTAAAATTCAAGAATGCTCAGAAGAATATTTCCATGAAACAATACTGGATGAAACGCAAATATCAAGGATATTCCACTAATTTCATGGAGTATAGAAGTCAAAACTTTAACCAACTAAGTATAATAAAGAATGGAATAACAAATGTAAATCACCATGCATGCGGTACTTCAGATCATTGTGTTATTCCAATGTAATAATAAATACGAAATAATAAGTAATGGAACCAGTCGTGAAATTCACACTGAAGCGAGATATTAAAATGAGAATATAAAATGCGGAATAATAAATATTGAACCAGTCGTGAAATTCTGCAAATGTGATATTCCGGCGTAAAATTAAATGACAAAAATATAAATATTGGAACCGTGTCGTGAAATTACATATAGCAGGATATTAAACGTAATATAAATGACGGAATAATATAAGGATTTCACCAAATACATGGTATGCCGCTTATACAGGTTATGTATAGGGTATGCCGCGTATACAGGTTATTCCAACAGAATATAAAGAATAGAATAACAAAAGTTCTCTTCATGAATAAGAAAGAATAACACCCCTTATCGTAAAAGAAACTAAAAATAGAAGTAGTGAAGTAGCAGAGTTTCTTCTTTCTCTCTATAATTTTCTCTCTCTAGAGTTCAGTGAATTCGTAAGAAAATAATGAAGGAATGAACTTCTATTTATAGAAGAATGGAATGAATAGTAACTTATTCATGAACGGTCCAGATCGATTTACTTTTAAACGAACGATCCATATTGATTTACTATTAAAACTTAAAACAACGGTCCATACTGATTTACTGTTAAAACTTTAAACCAGCGACCCATATTGATTCACTATTATAATTTTCCACCAAATGATCCATATTAATTCATTCAACCAACTATTCGAAAAATTAGTACATCTCCTCATGAAATAATATTGTACCCAAATACCGAATGCATAATAATAGAGTGAAATAAGAATCGGGTGAATAAGAATCGTGAATAATAACTCGTGAATAGTAACTCATGAATAAGAACTCGTGCATAAGTAACTCGTGCATAAGAACTCGTGCATAGTAATTCGTGAATATAAGAATCTCACACAAAAAGTGTCCCAAATACTCTCAGGACCTCAATTATTGATTTAACAATATAACAAATAATG
This sequence comes from Panax ginseng, assembly GCA_020205605.1. NCBI lineage: Eukaryota > Viridiplantae > Streptophyta > Magnoliopsida > Apiales > Araliaceae > Panax > Panax ginseng. Next base: position 30,499,408 of record CM035132.1, read on the forward strand.
ATGATAATCTTTGTGACAATAATCGAATCAATAATACGAGAGATATGATGCAAAGAATTAATGTAAGAATAATGCAAGATAACCGAAAGTGACTTATCACGTAAAGATCAATAACCAATACTGTACAAGTGCTACTATGCAACCACGCCAGACATCTTTACTCTTACTACTAAGGGTAGTTCAACAATATCAACGGTAACCTCCGCCGTTATTTTATAAAAAGATAATTTTGTCATTTTTCAATCCGATAATAATTAAGATTTAGGGTCTACTAATGATCATCGTAAATGCATTTAATATTCTCTGCTAAAACGAATATTCCCCGACCAATCGAATAATTATAAGACAACTTGCGTACTTTACAAAATTTATAAATACTACCCACAACTATAATATTATTTTAAATTCATACCTTAATATTTAAAAATGATATTTATAGAAAATTCATCTTTATTCATAAAAAGTTGGAGTCTTACATTTGACCCTTCAACACATACACATATACACATATAAGCATATACACAAAACCCTATGAGTTTTTCCATAATTTTTTTTTAAATCTATACAAATCCTGTACAGAATTCTTATTCAATATTCTATTTCCTAGTCTAGGTCTTATTATCTAACCTTTATTCAATCATTTAAGATTTATAAATTCTCGGGTTGTCACAATTTATATACAGACAAATTTTTCTTATATCTTTCGATGAGGGACTAGGGTGTTATAAACTCCCACACTTAAATTTTTGACGTCCCCCGACTGACTTTGTGTCCCCACCTCCGGACCTCCCTCTCTCCATTGTTGGCACTACTACAAAATCGTAAATAGACAACATTTAAGCCATAACGTTTTTTATAAAAATGTTATAGTATTTTTTTTTATAACGTTTTTAAAAAAAACGTTGTAGATAGATATGCAAAAATGTTATCTATTACATTTTTTTTAAAACGTTGTCTATCTGATAAAACACGGAGCTCACTTAAAATAAAAAGACTCAAGTCTTTTTCTCTCCGAGGCTCTCTCATTCTTTATGTTCGTCGTTCTCCTTGCAGAGGTTCGTTAATCCTTCTCCCAAGTCCTTGCAGAGGTTCGTTCCTTCTCTCTCAGTTTCGTTCCTCTCTCTTTAGTTTCGTTCCTTCTCTCTTCAGTTTTCTCTCTTCGTTCCTTCTCTTTCAGTTTTCTTCTCTCGTTATGCCATGTTTCCTTACGTTCGGTGATTGGGTGTACCTTCTCTCTGAGGCTGAAATTTGAGTTTGAAGATAAGCTATTTTGGGGCTAGGGTTTCATCGTAAGTTCTGCATCTCTTTGGATTTGTTCTTGCATGTGTTTATTTTCAACCCATTTATAGTCTTTGTATATAAACGTGTTTGAGGTGCTCCATTTGTTTTGTTATAATAATTTTTCTGCTTTCATATTGGTAGCATAGTGGTGGCTGCGGTGGCAGCAGTGGTGGTTTCTGTCTCCACTAAAATTAGGTTTTAATTTCTCACTTGTTAATTTTCCCTAAAATTTAGGTTTTAATTAGAAATTTTTCGATATTTGGAGCTAATTTGGAGCTTGTAAGTGTTATTTGGGGAGGCATGTTCTATTCTCTGTACTTTGAAACACTAGATTATGTCTTTGAACAAAATTTGTTCAAGCATTCAAGTTATATGTATCTTCAGGTTTGACATTCTTATGTATCCCATAATTACCTTATTTTTCCTTTCTTAATTGCAATGGATCATTGGTAAACATGCTTGTTCGCAATTGCATTAATCACTCTAATGTATGTAGTCATCTGTGTTTAATCTTCTATCTGCATATGATATAGTCGGACCGATAATTATGGTGAATGTGGACCAAATTTTGTCATTAGGCTGCATATAAAAGTTTCTGCTTTGGTAATATTCAGTATATACTTTGCAGCATGGAATCATGGAAGCACAAACTTTTACAATGAAACATGATTCAATTAAGGCCCAAATTTTGAATGGTTTTCAAAGTAGAGTTGTTATTTAAAGAATCTTAGTTCTTACCTATCAATTTTTTCTGCTGCTTCTATTTAGGCTATGATCTGTGTTTGAGATTTGTTGGCGTAATTTTGTATAATTTTTTTGAAACTTTTGCTTTAAATTCTCAAATTCATGGAGAGATGCCTTTCCAACTGCTGACCCAGATTGGGACTTGGTCATTGCAAGCGATATCTTACTGTGTAAGGGGATAATTTTGAGCTTAAAAACCGACATGGCTGAGCTTATCGGATGAGGCTTCAATGATTACTAGAAGCATTGGGATGCTTCCATCTGCTAGTCTTGGTGAATCGGTAATGAGAAATCATTTGTTCCTTGCCAAAGCTTCCATTTTTCCTTGACATCAGAAGAAATTATTTATGTTCTTTCACAGAAAGTAAGTTTAGTTGAAAAAATTTATTTTCTTCATTGTGGACATTTTGGATCTGTAGGGACCTGGACTATATGAACCCATACATGGTTCTGCTCCTGATATTGCTGGACAGGTAAAATTCACAGCTCCTGATATTACTTATTATTGAAGTTTTTTTTTTGGGGGACAAGGTTTGTAACATATTTTCTGTATACATGAAAGTTGTTGCTGCTCTTTTCAGTCAGTATGTTATCTTCAAATTTTTCCCTTTTATCGTTTTTTTCTTTTGAGGCTCTACACATAATATTATCCCTTCATTCCAGGATCAGAGAACAGATTCAAATTCTGCAGTCACACCAGGAACAGGGAGAAAAAAGAGACTAACAAGGTCAATCATTTGACTTGTTAGTGTGCATTGCTTACTGATCTTTATCGTACTTATGTTCCTTCTCAGATAGTGATTTCTGGAAAGCAAGACCACAATCCTCCGGTGGGAACTTCGTACATGGGTGCTGAAAATACTAACAATAACAGTGAGGGTATGTTTTTTTGTTCATCCGATATCAAAATGATATCTTTGATAACCATTGGTTAACATATACAAGCAATGAAGGAATGATCATGCTTGGCACAAATTTTTTTTAGGCATTTGAATAGAAGAATTCTTGACTGACTTCTCCATCCTCTTTTGGACAAGTTTTTAGAACCGACTGGTGTTAAAATTTCAAATATTATTTTGGCAGTTAGCACTTGTTGTCCTTGCTTTGTTACCCTTGATAGTACTTAATGGGTATATTCAAATGAAGTTCTTAGTCGGGTTCAGTGCAAATGCAAAGGTTTGTATGTCTTTATGTTCTTTTTCCCCAAGACAGGACTCTGGTAGTTGATATTAGTCTCCTTTATCAGTTGGATGTTATAATTCAAGAGTATAATATGATATGCATGTCAACACAGTTGTTTGATTACATCTCCAAGTTCAAATCCTTACTTGATTGGTGAAGTTTCTAATTTCTATATTTAACTATTGATTTCAGGTACCCGATATGGGGCCAGTCTACGAAAGCAGATCAAAAAGATGGAAGTATCGCAACACAACAGATACTTCTGTGAATTTTGTGGAAAGGTGTGGCATTTTATTGTCTGTCATTCTAGTTTTAAATCATTAAATGAGATTTGATCTTCAGTCGCCTATTCTTATTAGTTTTAAATCATTCGAATTATTTACGTAATTAAATTGAACAATGAAAGGCACACATTCCTTTGCAGGCAGCTACAGTATATACAAATGGGGAACGTGACTATGTAGTATACCTATCTGAGCAGGTGTGTTTGTGTTTTGTTTTGGGTTTTTATGGTTTGAAAAAAAGGGGATGGTGGTGGGGATGTTGTGCCCAGTTACATGTACTTGCATGCAAGTGATTTAAGTATATATTTGATGATCTGGTGCATCCTGGGTTTCTAATCTAGTATGTCAGCCCATCATACATGTGTTGTTGATTAGATAAGTTCCTTATTGTTTTAATTACGTAGAGAGGATATACTGCTTTGTCTGCCAACCCTTCTACCTTTTTCCATTTCCCTTTTTTGTTATAATACTTGAGCTTGCTACTATGTGCTGGAAACTGAGACTGGTTCATTTTATTATAAATTGATGCTCATATCGGTGGAGTAAATGATCTTGCATTCTCTTATCTCAATAAGCAGTTGTGTGTGATAACCTGTGGGACGAAAAGACCATTAAGGTTGGTTTGGTACAGAACAAATTTACCTCTTAGCAACCAGAAAATGAATCATTTACATGATTTCCTTCTGATACTAATGATTGCAGGTTTGGGATGCCACAACTGGTGCAAAACAATACACTTTTTCCATTAGTTCAATTCCTGGCTTATGGTGATATTTTAAGTACACTGACTAAGAATTGATTTTAAGGTTATGATTCTTTTTATTCTCTTTTAGTGATTTTTGCAATTAATGGTCTTTACCTGACAGGACGCACGACAAGCATTTGATATACATGATTATGGTGAAAGAGTTTTGGATAAGCTGTCTCTAGCAACAGATAGTGAAAATGCAAGAGATAGTGTTAGGATTTCATGTGGCATCAACTCATCGGCTGTAGCTTCTTTGTTTTTACATTGACATAAATGTTTCTTTTAATGATGAGATTCATTTCTAGGTTCTACAGTGCTATGTAACTTGTTCATTTATATTTATATTGAAAAGTGAATTTGAGATGCATATATGGATAGTTTAGTATATATCATGACATTAGCATATTGCAGGTCCATTGGTAATGTAGGTAAACAATAATATTTTTTTTTCTTTTTTTTTAATCTACAACATTTTAAAAACGTTGTGTAAATATGCTTAAATGTTGTCTGATATATTAAACTACAACATTTTTATCCAAAAAATGTTGTGGAATCGTACATTCTACAACGTTTTTAAGCATTTATTAATTTATGAAAAACAAATCTACAATGTTTTTTTCTTAAAAAACGTTGTGTAAGGGTGTCAAATAGATGACACCCTTAATCACGACGTTTTTCTGACTGAAATCACAACGTTTTTTTCGCGTTGTCTATTTATTGTTTTGTAGTAGTGTGGATTACCACTAGCCTTCGTGTCCTACCTCCGAAAACCTAATCGGATAACCCGACCCGAACTTTCGAGAGTCGGCTCTGATATCATATGAAACAAAAATAAATCTTAGCTCAAATCCCAAGTGTGAATCGAATCAAATTCATCCAAATAAGGCCTTAAACTGCTAGCTCAATAATATTTTTTTGGGTCATCTTAGCACACCACAGACTATCCCAAAAGGTCATAACTTAAAAGTATTATTGTTACCAGCTTAGTTCCTTATATATAGACAAAATTTTTTAATCTCTTTCGATATAGGACTTGGGTGTTACAATAATACACTTTACTTCTTTTACCTGAGTAACTGAGCATAGCTTCCAGTTCTTTACATGTTCTTATGCAATGGAAGGTAATGTCATTACTATCAACACAACCACATATATATATATATATATGGGTCAGGATCGAAGAACTTCTCTTAAATAACACTCTTGCTTAAATAGCACTTTTATCAAAATAGCGTAGTTTTGGGAGGATAGCGGTGGCATTTTTGTAAATACAATGCCACCGCCAGATTTACAAAAAATGCCATCGCTATCCTCCAAAACTTTCGCTGCTTTGATAAAAGAGTGCTATTTAAGCGTGAGTGCTATTTAAGAGAGAGTGTTTCGATCTCTCCAGATATATATATATATATATATATATATATATATATATATATATATATTTCACAGACTCTTTCAAAGAACCAACTTCCCGGCCTTTGATAATAATAATAAAGGGTTGAGATTAATGGCAATTTATACCTCCCATTAGACCAGATGTATAAATGATGATATTTTTGTAGTGAATGACGGGCCGATTACCAAAATATCCTCATTTCCATTACAAGGTCTAGCGAAAATTTGGTCAATATATCATGATAGTATATGTTTTTTTCGCCAAATGTTGTTAGTGGTGGTAGAGGGACAACACATATTGGGTTGTGGGGGGATATGAAGGCATCACAAATTACCCTTAGTCCTCCACAGGAAAAAATATGATAGAATATAATAGATGTGACGCCCCCAAAATTCGGTATACGTCACTCATCTTGGGTCGCCACTTACATGGTACATAAATCAAATAAAAACTTAATTATACAACTGTCGTGTAAAATACGACACAACATACGCTGTGAGTTTTAATACGTATATTATCATCTAGACAGTATACAAACTCAGAGGAGTCCTCATTACATTTATTGTCACACCATTCTCTAACGTGAATAGTGAGGACTACTAATCTTATCATCCTGAACTCATCACTCGGTTCCCCGACTCTTCCTCGCCACGTTCTCATTTTTCAAGAATAAAGTGAAAGAAAGGGTGAGCTCAACTAGCCCAAGAAGAAATATTATGACTAAGATAATGCAAAATAAATTATCATTAGTCTCCAACAATGTTAAACCGATAAAATACAATGATAGACATCAAGTTTAAGCTGTAATGAACAAGCAATCCATTAAAAGAGTCAAGTAGAGAATAAAATCTACTATCTTTTATGATTTAAAAGTTTTTCATCAATTTTATCATTTGAGACTCGAATTTTTAATAAATAATCCACATCATCCCCGCAGACTACGACGAGGATATTCATTGAGGTCACGACCACAAATTCCATGCACTACGGGCCAAGGATATTTGTGTATTTATCAATGGTCATGGTCATGCCAACAAATGTCCATCAATGCACTACGGGCCAATGAGGACTTTTACCACATCATTTGTAACATTACGGTCATGACTATACCGAATAATCCCTTGTCATAATCATACCAAGTCCATCCATGCACTACAGGCCACAGATGACTTTCAACATAATATAAACATGAGTATAAAGACAATGATATAAGAATTCAATAAAACAACTTCACGAATTAATTTGTTCAAGAACTAATAATGTCCAATTTTTCAACAAGATATTGTTTTGTGGTGTAAAATTCAAGAATGCTCAGAAGAATATTTTCATGAAATGATACTGGATGAAGCGCAAATATCAAGGATATTCCACTAATTTCATGGAGTATAGAAGTCAAAACTTTAACCAACTGAGTATAATAAAGAATGGAATAACAACAGAAATCACCATGCATGCGATACTTTGCATAGACAGGTTATTCCAATAGCATAATAAATGCGGAATAATAAATATTGGAACCAGGTCAGGTGAAATTCACACCGACAGGATATTCCGACAGAATATTAAATGACGGAATAATATAAGGACTTCACCATGTATAGGGTATGCCGCGTATATAGGTTATTCCAACAGAATAATAAAGAATGGAATAACATAAGGATTTCACCAAGTAAAGGGTATCTGGTTTATACAAAGTTATGTATAGGTAGGTCATCTGGCGTAAAAGTTATTCCAACAGAATAATAAAGAATGGAATAATAGAAGTTCTCTTCATGAATAAGAAAGAATAACACCCCTTACCGTAAAAGAAACTAAAAATAGAAGTAGTGAAGTAACAGAGTTTCTTCTTTCTCTCTATAATTTTCTCTCTCTAGAGTTCAAATTGAATTAAGTAAGAAAATAATGAAGGAATGAGCTTATTTATAGAAGAATGGAATGAATAAGTAACTAATTCATGAAGCGGTCCAGTCGATTTACTTTTAAACGAGGCGGTCCATATCGATTTCTATTAAAACTTAAAGCAACGGTTCAAACCGATTCACTATTCTAGCTTTAAACCAGCGATCCATATTGATTCACTATTATAACTTTAAACCAGCGATCCATATTAATTCACCAGCGATCCATATTAATTCACTATTATAACTTTCCACCAGCGGTCCATATTAATTCATTCAACCAACGGTCTGAAAAATTAGCACATCTCTTCATGAAATAATATTGTACCCAAATACCCGAATGCACAATAATAGAGTGAATAATGAATTCGTGAATAGTAAACTTCGTGAATAGTAATTCATGAATAGTAATTCGTGAATAGTAACTCGTGAATAGTAACTCGTGAATAGTAACTCATGAATAGTAACTCATGAATAGTAACTCGTGAATAGTAACTCATAAATAATAACTCGTGAATAGTAACTCCGACACAAAAAGTGTCCCAAATACTCGAGTGAACAATACTAGAGTGAATAGTAATTTTGGTGAATAGTAACCCGTGAATAGTAACTCGTGAATAGTAACTTGTGAATAGTAACTCCGACATAAAAAATGTCCCAAATACTCGAGTGAACAATACTAGAGTGAATAGTAATTTTGGTGAATAGTAACCCGTGAATAGTAACTCCGACACAAAAGTGTCCCAAATACTCTCCAGACCTCAATTATTTATTTAACAATATAACAAATAATGCAGATGATACCGTGACAATAATCGAATCAATAATATGAGAGATATGATCGCAAAGCAATTATCAGTAGCAATAATTGAGTATAAGCGAGTGACTTATCACGTAAGCATCAATAATCAATACCTGTGTCTTCTTATGCAACCACGCAGACATCGTACTTTTACTACCGGGTAGTTCAACAATATTAACGGTAAAACCTCCGGCGTTATTTTCATAAAAATATTTTGTTCGTTTTCTAAATACGACAATTCTTTCGTTGTGGGTCCACCAATAATTGTGTCGTCGTACGAATATTCCCCGACAAAAATAATATTCCCCGACTAATAGAATAATTATAAGACAACTTGCGTACTTTGAAAAATTTTCAAATACTACCCACAACTATAATATTATTTCAAATTCATACCTTAATATTTAAAAAAATATTTCGAACAATTTAAATCTTCATTTATAAAATCTGGGGTCTCACAATCTGCCCTCTTTATAGAATTTCACCCTCGAAATTTACGTATGTACCTGGTATGACGAAGAGGTTAGGGTATCTTGAATACCTTTATCGTTGAAAACATTAAATTCATCTTTGCAATACGGCCAAAGATATTTATTAACAATTCATTTTTGCACTACATGCCAATCAGATAATAATAATCAACAGCAGTTCATCATTTGCACTACAAGCCAAAGATATACAATAAAATCAATAATCTTTGAGACTCGACTTAATAGTATCACGACCACGAATTATCCAGGCACTACTGGCCAAGGTTATTCGTGTTTTCAATTACTGTCATGATTATACCGAATAATCTCTGGTCATAATCATACCAAGTCCATCAATGCACTACATCCAAAGATGACTTTTACCACATCCATGAATTAATATTTCATTGCTGAGACTTAGCTCAATAATTAATCCACATCATCGAATCATCCCTGCACTACAGGCCAAGGATATTCTTTAGTATCACGACCACGAATTATCCATGCACTACGTGCCAAAGATAATCGTGTTTTCAATTACGGTCATGATTATACCGAACAATTCCTGGTCATAATCATACCAAGTCCATCTATACACTACGGGCCAAAGATGACTTTTACCACATCATTTGTAATATTACGGACATGATTATACCGAATAATCCTTGGTCATAATCATACCAAGTCCATCTATGCACGTAAGCCACAGATGACTTTCAACACAATATAAACATGAGGATCATGACAATGATATAAAGAATCAATCAAATGAGATAAAGGATAAATATTAAACATTTATAATATAATTTATCCAGGGTTCAAGAATATCCCAATGTTATCAATCACTTAATAATCTCATAATCTAATATCATTAATATTATAACAATATTTTAATCACTTCTTAAACTTATAAACAATTTATTTCAGTTGTTTATACTTTATCAAATAATGCATTTAATCATTCAAACATGTCATACTCATAAGATTTCATCACCAATGATCAAATTCCTTATCAACAATCTACATATACCTTATATAGGATTTCCAAGCCATAAAGTCCTATCTTCCAACTTTGTTACTTCACATAACACATTTAACTCATATGTTCGTAATTAAACTATTTCATGAAAAATACCAAATCAGTCCCAAAAATATTTCTTTTCTGATTTAGCATAATATAGTCCCATAATGAACATATATTTTTTTTCGAAAGTTTTAAAATTCATTTCCTATTTTTAAAAAATTAATTTCTAATTAATTCCTTAAGAAATTAACTACATCAAGATTAACTCCAAAAATTCCCAAATCATGACAGAATCTTACACATGTTAACGTGAGCTTCCAGTTTAAATTTCATGGTCATCGGAGTTATAGAACTCCGGTTATAGCGTTTTTCGTCGGATAAATCTAAATATTGAAATGGTCATAACTTGCTCATTTTAAGTCAGAATGAGCTCATTTTTGGACAGGAGGTAATTTATAACATATATTTTCATGTCCCAAAAGTCTAGAATTTTTCTCATAAATTTAGTGGCAGAAACAGCCCCTTAAAGTTTCTGGGCAGTAGCACTTTTGTAATTTGCAGCTTTGGACTCTTTTGCTAAAATCAGTGCACACGAAAATCTACAACACCTTTTCCAGTGATTCCACTTGGATTAGTTAGGTAACTCATAGATCTAACTCTAGGACTTGACCACACTCAAAAATTCAAAATATAACATGAGATATGGTCAATTGAATTTCATGTTACGTTTTTACCAAAATCTTATTTTTCAACCCTTTGTGATTTCTAAGAAACTTTCATGTTTTCACATAATAACCAACATAACTCATCATAACACTTACTAATACCACGTATACCCATGATTTTCATTAGTCCAATGCTTTTATTATGACTTTCATCATAATCCACGTAAACAGATTCTTTTAGTTGAAGAAATATTTGAGGGTTTTTGAAATGGGTTTTGTACTGGGGTCAATACAAAATTCGATTTCATGCTCTAGGGGTAGTTTAAGAAGTCTTCAAGAATATGTCAGGAAATTTATTAACAATAAAAATATCATTCAAAACTGTTACTCTCATCCAAGACTTGGATAGCACATGAAATGAAGGTTTCTCCTAACGGAGTTTCAACCGATAGGTCAAAGTCTAACTTCTCTAGAGTCAAATTTAAACGTTGAACGTAAGCAAGAGAGATAAACGAATGGGTAGAACCGATATCTAATAAGGTATAGACTTCGCAAGAATTTATAATTAACTAACCCGTGCTAACTTTGTTCGGTTTACTCGCTTTTTGAGAAGTCATGAAAAACGCTCTTCCTAAAACCAACAACTTTGTTTTGTCCGTATCCGCCTTTGGTGTCACCGTTCCAGCTGGACTTGACTTTGGTGCATGATAAAATCGGGCTAAATGATCTTCTCTTCTTGCAATTTCCACTTCTATTATCTTTGCCATGATTACCACCGAAGTGGTTACCATTCTTGGCATGATAATTTCCCCCACGATGGTTATCATTGTTCCGATAGCCGTTGCCACCAGTATGATTATTATTGTGTTGTTGGTCGTTACCTTTTACTTGAGCTGAATCAACACTCTCATGTGCTTCATTGCTTATCTCAGCATTTTCAGATGTCATTCTCAAACACTATCACAAAACAAGGGTTAATTAACATATCATATTTTATCTCTATACTCTGATCGACCAATTAAATACCAAATAAACTTAGGTAGGTCATACTAGTGAAGGAATTTCCCATTTCTCCCATCCTAGTTCTTATCTCACATCTCAGCCAGGGATCATATCCCTAAGCTTTGATACCAACTGTGACGCCCCCAAAATTTGGTATACGTCACCCATCTTGGGTCGCCACTTACATGGTACATAAATCAAATACAAACTTAATTATACAACTGTCGTGTAAAATACGACACAACATACGCTGTGAGTTTTAATACGTATATTGTCATCTAGACAGTATACAAACTCAGAGGAGTCCTCATTACATTTATTGTCACACTATCTAACAGAATAGTGAGGACTACTAATCTTTATCATCACGGACTTGCACTCCCGCTCCCCGATTTCTTCCTCGCTGCTACGTTCTCATTTCACAGAAGAAACGGTGAAAAGAAAGGTGAGCTCAACTAGCCCCATGAAGAAATATTATGACTAAGATAATGCAGAATAAATTATCATTAGTCTCCAACAATGTTAAACCGATAAAATACAATAGACATCAAGTTTAAGCTGCGGTATGAACAAGCAATCCATTAAAAAGAGTCAGTAGAGAATAAAATCTACTATCTTTTATGATTTAAAAAGTTTTTCATCAATTTTATCACTGAGACTCAGCTTAATAAATAATCCACATCATCCCTGCACTGCGGCCAAGGATATTCATTAGGATCACGACCACAAATTCCATGCACTACGGGCCAAGGATATTTGTGTATATATCAATGGTCATGGTTATGCCAACAACTGTCCATCAATGCACTACGGGCCAATGAGGACTTTTACCACATCATTTGTAACATTACAGTCATGATTATACCGAATAATCCCTGGTCATAATCATACCAAGTCCATCCATGCACTATAGGCCACAGATGACTTTCAACATAATATAAACATGAGTATGATGACAATGATATAAGAATTCAATAAAACAACTTCACGAATTAATTTGTTCAAGAACTAATAATGTCCAATTTTTCAACAAGATATTGTTTTGTGGTGTAAAATTCAAGAATGCTCAGAAGAATATTTCCATGAAATGATACTGGATGAAGCGCAAATATCAAGGATATTCCACTAATTTCATAGAGTATAAAAGTCAAAACTTTAACCAACTGAGTATAATAAAGAATGGAATAACAACAGAAATCACCATGCATGCGATACTTTGCATAAACAGGTTATTCCAACAGCATAATAAATGCGGAATAATAAATATTGGAACCAGGTCAGGTGAAATTCACACCGACAGGATATTCCGACAGAATATTAAATGACGGAATAATATAAGGACTTCACCATGTATAGGGTATGCCGCGTATACATGTTATTCCAACAGAATAATAAAGAATGGAATAACATAAGGATTTCACCAAGTAAAGGGTATCGCTGGTTTATACTGAGTTATGTATAGGGTATCACAGCGTATCTGAGTTATTCCAACGAATAATAAAGAATGGAATAATAGAAGTTCTCTTCATGAATAAGAAAGAATAATACCCTCACCGTAAAAAAAAAGCGAAAATAGAAGTAGTGAAAATGTGAGTTTCTTCTTTCTCTCTATAATTTTCTCTCTCTAGAGTTCAGTGAATTCGTAAGAAAATAATGAAGGAATGAGCTTCTATTTATAGAAGAATGGAATGAATAGTAACTAATTCATGAACGGTCCAGGTCGATTTACTTTTAAACGAACGGTCCATATCGATTTCCTATTAAAACTTAAAGCAACGGTCCAAACTGATTCACTATTCTAGCTTTAAACCAGCGATCCATATTGATTCACTATTATAACTTTAAACCAGCGATCCATATTGATTCACTATTATAACTTTCCACCAGCGGTCCATATTAATTCATTCAACCAACGGTCTGAAAAATTAGCACATCTCTTCATGAAATAATATTGTACCCAAATACCCGAATGCACAATAATAGAGTGAATAGTAACCGGGTGAATAGTAACTCGTGAATAGTAATTCATGAATAGTAATTCATGAATAGTAACTCGTGAATAGTAACTCATGAATAGTAACTCATGAATAGTAACTCCGACACAAAAAGTGTCCCAAATACTCGAGTGAACAATACTAGAGTGAATAGTAATTTTGGTGAATAGTAACCCGTGAATAGTAACTCCGTGAATAATAACTTGTGAATAGTAACTCAGACATAAAAATGTCCCAAAATACCCGAGTGAACAATACTAGAGTGAATAGTAATTTTGGTGAATAGTAACCCGTGAATAAGAATCTCAGAGCACAAATAATGCGGATGATACTGGTGACAATAATCGAATCAATAATACGAGAGAGATATGATGCAAAGAATTATTGTAGCAATAATTGAGTATAAGCGAGTGACTTATCACGTAAAGTATCAATAATCAATACTAGTGTGCTACTATGCAACCACAGCAGACATTCATTTCTTTTACTAAGGGTAGTTCAACAATATTAACGGTAAAACCTCCTCGTTATTTTCATAAAAATATTTTGTTCGTTTCTAAATCGACAATTCTTTCGTTATTGGGTCCACTAATAATTGTGTAAATCGCATTCGAATATTCCCCACACAAAATAATATTCCCTAACTAATAGAATAATTATAAGACAACTTGCGTACTTTGAAAAATTTTCAAATACTACCCACAACTATAATATTATTTCAAATTCATACCTTAATATTTAAAAAAATATTTCGAACAATTTAAATCTTCATTTATAAAATCTGGGGTCTCACAATCTGCCCTCTTTATAGAATTTCACCCTCAAAATTTACGTATGTACCTGGTATGACGAAGAGGTTAGGATATCTTGAATACCTTTATCGTTGAAAACATTAAATTCATCTTTGCAATACGGCCAAAGATATTTATTAACAATTCATTTTTGCACTACATGCCAACTGTATAACCAATAATCAACAGTTCATCTTTGCACTACAGGCCAAAGATATACAACTGTAAAATCAATAATGCTGAGACTCAGCTTAATAGTATCACGACCACGAATTATCCAGGCACTACTGGCCAAGGTTATTCGTGTTTTCAATTACTGTCATGATTATACCGAATAATCCTTGGTCACCATGCATGCGATACTTCGCATAGGCAGGTTATTCCAACAGCATAATAAATGCGGAATAATAAATATTGGAACTAGGTCGTGAAATTCACGCAAGCTGGGATATTCCGGCGAATATTAAATGACGTAATAATAAATATTGGAACCAGTCGTGAAATTCACATTCCAAGCAGGATATTCCGGCGTAATATTAAATGACGGAATAATATAAGGACTTCACCATGTATAGGGTATGTCAGCGATACAAAAGTTATTCCAATGTAATAATAAAGAATGGAATAACATAAGGATTTCACCAAGTATGTGGTATGCCGCTTATACTGAGTTATGTATTGGGTATGTCACAGATATCTGAGTTATTCCAATGAGAATAATAAAGAATGGAATAACATAAGGATTTCACCAAGTACATGGTATGCCGCTTATATAGGTTATGTATAGGGTATGTCGTGTATACAGGTTATTCCAACAGAATAATAAGAATGGAATAACATAAGGATTTCACCAAGTAAAGGGTATGTCGCTTATACAGGTTATGTATAGGGTATGCCGCGTATACATGTTATTCCAACAGAATAATAAAGAATGGAATAACATAAGGATTTCACCAAGTAAAGGGTATGCCGCTTATACAGGTTATGTATAGGGTATGCCGCGTATACAGGTTATTCTAACAGAATAATAAAGAATGGAATAACATAAGTTATCTTCATGAATAAGAAAGAATAATACCCCTTACCGTAAAAGAAACTGAAAATAGAAGTAGTGAAGTAGCAGAGTTTCTTCTTTCTCTCTATAATTTTCTCTCTCTAGAGTTCAGTGAATTCGTAAGAAAATAATGAAGGAATGAGCTTCTATTTATAGAACAATGAAATGAATAGTAACTAATTCATGAATGGTCCAAATCGATTTACTTTTAAACGGACGGTCCAGATCGATTTACTATTAAAACTTAAAGCAACGGTCCATACTGATTCACTATTCTAGCTTTAAACCAGCGATCCATATTGATTCACTATTATAACTTTAAACCAGCGATCCATATTGATTCACTATTATAACTTTCCACCAGCGGTCCATATTAATTCATTCAACCAACGGTCTGAAAAATTAGCACATCTCTTCATAAAATAATATTGTACCCAAATACCCGAATGCACAATAATAGAGTGAATAGTAACCGGGTGAATAGTAACTCGTGAATAATAATTCGTGAATAGTAACTATTGAATAGTAACTCCGACACAAAAAGTGTCACAAATACTCGAGTGAACAATACTAGAGTGAATAGTAATTTTGGTGAATAGTAACCCGTGAATAGTAACTTGTGAATAGTAAATCCAACACAAAAAATGTCCCAAATACTCGAGTGAACAATACTAGAGTGAATAGTAATTTTGGTGAATAGTAACTCGTGAATAGTAACTCTGACACAAAAGTGTCCGAAATACTCTCGAGACCTCAATTATTGATTTAACAATATAACAAATAATGCAGATGATACCGTGACAATAATCGAATCAATAATATGAGAGATATGATGCAGTAATTACTGTAGCAATAATTGAGTATAACTGAGTGACTTATCACGTAAGCATCAATAATCAATCTGAGTGCTACTACGCAACCACGCCAGACATCGTATTTTTTTACTACCTGGTAGTTCAACATTATTAACGGTAAAACCTCTGCCGTTATTTTCATAAAAATATTTTTGCCATTTTCTAAATATGACAATTCTTCCGTTGTGGGTCCACCAATGATTGTGTCGTCGTACGAATATTCCCCGACCAATCGAATAATTATAAGACAACTTGCGTACTTTGAAAAATTTTCAAATACTACCCACAACTATAATATTTTTTCAAATTCATACCTTAATATTTAAAAAAATATTTTGAGAAATTTAAATCTTCATTTATAAAATCTGGGGTCTCACAATAGACAGCAAGTTTTAGATAAACAAATACAGTGGAAACAACAATCCATTAGAAGAGTCAAGTAGAGAATGAATTCTACTATCTTCTAAGATTTAAAAGTCCATCATGAATATTTTGTCCCTGTAACATCAATCAATATACATCTTGAATAAAATATTCATCTTTGCACTACAGGCCAAAAATATTTATTTGTATCACCAGTCGGTCATGTTCATCTCAACACATGTTCATCTTTGCACTACGGGCCAAAGATATTCATCAGTAGATCATTCATCTTTGCACTACAAGCCAAAGATATTCAGTAATATCATCATTTAAGACTGAGGATAATGAAAAATATCTTTAAAAAAATGAATTCAGTGAGACAAAAGGATAAATATTAGGGATTTATATTACAGCTTATCTATGTTCAATAATACTCCATAATAATCAAATATGGAGCAGAATTCAAAAATGAAGATCAAAACATGGATATAATCAAAGATAGTAACCATAATAGACATCTTGGACAAAAAGGAGAAAATTTCAATTTTTGGTGAATAGTATCGTATTTATGAATAGTGTCGTATACATGAATAGTGTCGTATACGTGAATAGTAACCCTGACACAAAAAGGTAGAAATTCTACAGTAAAATTTATATCAATATTTCGGCATAATGATACTGAAAGAAATAATATCATTTATGAAGAAAATAGCATCCCTTACCTCAAAATAACAGTACTTCTGATCGGAATATCGGAAGTAATGCTGAAGAAAACTTGCACTGAATAGCAACTTTCAAAGTATCTTAATACTCACAAAATACGCTCAATAATATAGAGAGAGAAAAAAAACTTGATTCTGGTGTGATTTTCAATTCTAACTAAGCACTCTATTTATAGGAAATTGCTAGAACGCCAAAGCAGACTAAAATATTATTTCTTTTCCTTCTCTTCTACGCCCACCCCTTTTGAAATATCAAAGCAAGCCACCCTTGAAAAATCTCAGCACATGTTTTCATAAAAAAACAAAAGTGGGTCCCACCCACAATTTTAATAAAAACATTTAATTTCTGAAATTTCAACAATTCATAATAAATAGCTCTTTTATCAGAAAAATACGAATTTTATGTCCATTCTATAGGAAATCGAATTCTCTACAACTTCGTAGCTTTAAGTTTTTTCAAATTCCAAACAGAAAATGACCAAAATTCACATACGAATAATTTTTAATATCTTTATTCCGATAAAATACTGGTAAAACACCTCAACATTAATTTCTTCATTTATATTCACATAAAAATAAATATTTCCATCATTTATTTCCACATAAAATAAATATTTCATTATCATATAAATCAATAAATAATTATTCACAAATAATATTACAGAATCACAATAATGACAACTAGGCCGAACCTAGGAAAGAGGGGGCTTTCCGATAAGGATTTCTCCTTACTGGCGCGCGATTAGATGACCTAACCCCTTTCCTCGACAGAATTTTCTAGACATTGTCAATAATGTTATCTAATAATATTATTCAAATAATATGAATTATTGATCTAATAATGAGAAATACTGTGCAGTGACAATTATTGAAACAACAATAATATAAAATATCAACGCAGCAATTATTGAACCAATAAAATAAAATATTGAACAGTAATTACTGTAACAATTATTAAGTAGTGTCTTCTTACGTAAGAATCAATAATTCAAAAATATTGTGCAATACCGTGCTCTTTGTGCAACCACGCCAGACATCGTATTTTTAACCGCCAGGTATTCCAACAGTGTTAACGGTAACAATTACGTCGTTATTTATAAAAATTCATACTTGTCGTTTTCTTCATTCGACCGTTTTTCGTTATGGGGCCCATAGATGGATGCGCCGTCTTACGAATATTCCCCGACAACAAGAATATTCCACGACAAAATGAATATTCTCCTATAAAAATGAATATTTTATTACCACTTGCTTATTTTGCAAAATTTGTACATTTCGCCTATAACCAAAGCATTATATCAAATTAACACCTTATTAATTCAGAATAATAATTCGAGAAAAATTCAATTTTATTCAATTTTTTATAAGCTTATGTATGTATGTGTATAAAAAAATAAAATAATAAAAAGATTAGCGATATTATGCATTGAAAATGATATGTTAGAAAACATTAAATATGACAGTATAATTGATGATTTTGCATCTAAAAGTGCAACAAAAAGACATTTTAAATGATGTTTTGTGGTTTATATTTCATTGGGCAAAACTAAAGAAATACCCACTGGAGTTGGTAGGTTTTACTGATTACACCATTGAACTTTTAATTTTTTTTAAATTACACCTGTAGTAGCCCCGAATCCGGGTCCCATATCACCACGGATCTGTTATACTATTTCTATAACTATTGCGGAAGATATAAACATAAATTGTTTATACATTAAACTTTACACATTATTCCCCAAGGTCGAGTAACCTTAACTTATACACAAATCATAAACTATCTAACATATAACACATTTATCAAACTATACTATTACAAACTAGCCGCACATTTTATCTCAAGCTGAACTTGGCATTATCCTTTTTTTGTATCCGAACACATTCGCCTTATCTGCAATGTTTATCATGATATAGCAAGGATGAGCATGAAAGTTGCCCAGCAAGTTTAAATACAATTTAAGATATATCATGATTGAAAGAGTCTGAATAACAAGCTGGCTATAATTCATCAATATAGTTGAGAACTAGCACGAACAAATTTTTTTTGACTGAACAAGTGTTAAACATGAACAAATATATCTGAACCAACTTGGTAATGAAGGTGATCAGCCTTTCATACCTGACTTATACATGCAATATGTACAGAGTACAATTCAACATGGCAATCATCAATGATTAACCATAAGCATATCCGAATGAAACAACTCTTAGTAGAGTTAAGTAAAACTTGCCTGAACCGTTGATTACCGCTACGCAATTTATAACGCTTTATCCGAAGACCTAATATTAGTAATATAGATCTCCAATATTAGATTAATATCATCAAAATATAATACTATTATATATATATATATACACATAGAATAACCTAAACACATAAAGACATAACCCTATCAATCTATAATACACATAAGACTTAGTATCGTGTCAAACTATTTCATCGACTTGAAACCAAACACAATTCTATCATCTCGATGATGCCTAATGGACAAATAACCAGATTTAAGTTCAATTAAACTCTCGCTTAAACACTTAACAATTATCACAGATAATTTTCTAAGCAAATCAAAATATTTTTCATCTACCATAATAATTTTCAAATAATTATTACCATTTATCATGATTTTCTAATCATTAATATCGTATTTATCTAATTTAAATACCACAATATTTTACTATCACTAATATTTATTTAATATTAAACATTAATGAATTACATGTCATAATATTATAACATATTTATAATATCCCAAAGTATTTTCAATACTTTATTATTTCCTTTAAATAATTTTAAAAGTAAATAAGATCATTATTCAATAAATCATTATTAAAATAAATACCACATTTTCTCTCATCATTAATATTTATTTAAGGTTGAATATTAATGAAAACTATAACATAATATTACAATATATTTATAATATTACAAAGTATTTTTAATATCTTAAAATCATATTTATATGATTTTAAACACTTAATTCCATTATTCGATAATTACTTTTAATATTAAAATATTAATATTTTCATGAAAAAATATCAAAAGTTATATTTTATAACTTAAAATATTTTTCTAACACTTAAATTATTTTTATATAATTTTAAAACATTAATTCTCTTTTTCATAATTTATTTAATATCTTTATTAAATAAACTAATTACCATTAATAATAAATTATTAATGAAATTCATCACAAAATATTAAAAGTTATCAAAAATAACTTAAAATATTTTCTAATAATAGTAAAATAATTTTTCATGATTTTTCATGAATTAAAACTATTTTAAATAATTAATTTAATATTATAATTAAATAAATAAATACCTTTTAGATTCCAAAAATATTAATATTTTTGAAATATACTCAAAATAATTAAAAACTATTTTTTAGGCCTTAAAATAATTTTTTTCATAATTTATTTTGTATTTTTAATAATTAAAATTTTTTTATTTCTATTTATTTAATTAATTAATCTATTTTCCGAAAATAATTGTCACTAAAGAGCCCTATAGCGACAGAACCGTCGCTATAGGTGTTCTTGAGTGTTCTTGGCTGTTTCCCAGATTTCTTGTCAAACTTCGAGGTTGCTAGTTTGACCGACTTTTAATCTATGATCTAGTTGTTTTCGGGGCTTCTTGATGTTTTAGAATTGTAGTATAAATGTAATACTATCATTATCTATAAATTTCATTGACATCCAACAACTAAACATCAAGATTTGGGAATCCGAAATTCATGTCAGGCCTGTTCTTCATTTCTGGGTTTTCCCAGAAATGAAGAACAGCGCAGGTGCCTAGTTTACAAGCCTTAAATCTAGCCTTCTGGACTTTGTTGGTGTAATATTAAGGTTCAAACATGTAGTATACATGTTCGGCTTCAATTATATAACATTATATCATAACAACAACATCACGATCGCAATATCTGGACCGGTCAAACTAAGGGTCAAGAACTGTTCTTGAAGATTCTGGGTTTTTCTAGAAACTCTCGAACAGTTTGAGGGTCCCTACTTTGCATCCTTATAACTTTGATTCTAAGAATGTTTTATGTGATCTATGAATACAAAAGTGTAGTAGAGGTGTCAGGGTACAATAACATGTTATCATAACAACATAAAAACATCATATACACAAGATCTGGGTCGGTCAAAGTTGCTGTTAAGAACGTGTTCTTGACAAATCTGGGTTTTCCAGATTTTGTCCTAAGCTGGTGGTCAACGATGGTTTGACTGCTCATTGCATTTATTCTATGCAAGATCTAGGTGTTCTAAAGACTTATATGTGAAGATCTCATACCATTCTATAACATAACAACAACAATTTGGCGAAACTAACAAACCACAGCAAGAATCAAGCCTTCAAAATTGTTGTCAGAGCCATCTGGGTTTCTGGGTTGCCCAGAAACTCAGTTGGTCATGGTCGGTCAAAGGGTTTTGACTGCTTATAACTTTAAATCGACACCAGTTTTGGACTTGATTCAAGTTCCAGATCAAAGACAATATGGCATACTACAAATCTATAACATATAATACACAAAACACTTAACACACACGGATTTAAAGGTCCTGACATTAGGCTGTCAGGCCTTATTTTTCCAGATTTCCAGATTTATGAAAACTCAATTTTCGAGCATCAAAATGATATGGATTTGAGTTTTAACAACCCAGATCATCAAATGACACCCTTTAACATAAATCTAACCAACAAACAACAACAAATAACATAAAATCTAAGGATTTCGAATTTTAGGGTTCTTATACCTTTAAGGCTTTGATTCTTGAATCTGATCTTAGATTCTGTTCTTGGGTGATCTAAGGCTGTATAAGTGACTGATCTACCTTAGATTTTCGGATATGAAAAGAGAGAGAGAGTTGTGGGTGAGCAAGTTAGCAAATGAGCAACTTTTATGACTTTTTCTCTATTTTAATCTCTTTTATCCAATGATTCAAAGCATGTTGCTGAGTTGCTAGCAAAGTAGGCTGATTTGCTGGATATTTAGGCCATACAAAGTCAATATTAGGTCACCAACTAAAGGTGTTGGTGAATTTTTACAAGTTACCATTTAAAGAATGTAAAAAGGGCATAAAGGTCATTTTCCATGCCATTTTTATTCTAGAATTGTCATTTGATGAAATCCTTAGGGTTTAGGGTTTAGTATTTTAGGGTTTAGAGTTTAACCCTTAGGGTTTAGGGTTTAACCCTAAAGATTTTGGCAATTGATTTCTAGAATTTCCAATTTAGGTTTTCAAAATTAGAAAATTAGCATTTCTAAATTATAATTAGGATTCTATAAATATATTAAGATTTCCTAATCATGAACTTCAATCTT
Organism: Panax ginseng; assembly: GCA_020205605.1. Taxonomy (NCBI): domain Eukaryota; kingdom Viridiplantae; phylum Streptophyta; class Magnoliopsida; order Apiales; family Araliaceae; genus Panax; species Panax ginseng. Next base: position 30,522,005 of record CM035132.1, read on the forward strand.
ACTAATTAGGATTATTATTTTCTAATTAAAATTACTAATTTAGCAATTTGGGTCAAAATTGTACAAAAAGATTTTTAACAGAATAATTAGGGTTTAATAATTTGAAATTAGGATTTTCGAATTGATTAAGCTTTACCCTAATTAACCTCATACTTAATAGCACTTAAGCATTATAATTCTCCGGAATCTAAAATTAGGGTTTTCAGATCGGGTATTATGGTTTTCTAATAATCAATTAGGGTTTTCAGTAATTCATTAGGGTTTTTCCTAATAAATTAAAATTAATGACATTTAAACTTATACATAGCATTTAAATTCCCGAATTAGGGTTTTCAATATCCGAATTAGGGTTTCAGACTCCCGGAACTGAAATTAAGGTTTCAGAACCAGTTTCTAGGGCTTCTTATCAGACGCAAGGGTTTTCTAACTGAATGTTGATATCCGACAATAAAATTAGGGTTTGACACTGATAAAAATTTATCTGGTCAACCCTTGACCCTTAACCACATTCTAAACACATAATTGACCATATACACATAACATATTCATATATACACTTAATCCTGAATAATTCACCTAAATCCTTCACAGAATTTTGAAATCCTCAAAATTCCATCCCAAAAATATCAAACGCATACACTTATTTTTCGGTCTAGGTCTATTATTTGACCTTAAATCAATCATTTAAGATTTTAATAATTTGTCTAAATTCTCGGGTTGTTACAACACCACTAAACTAGTTATTATTTTGAAATTGGGTCATTCCGTTAAAAAAATAAAAATAAACGGACGTTAATTTTTTATCTACAGAACTAATGAATTACCAACTGTAGTTGACACATTTTACTGATTACACCATTGAACTTTTCATTTTTGAAATTACCACATCAAACTAATTAAAAATAATTATTTTAAATATTTTTAAAAATAATTATTATTTTAAGTAAAAAATATCAGAAACTTTTTTTTCATCATAAAATGAGTAGAGTTTCATAAAATATAGATTCAAAAAAATTACAGTGATTTTAAATTAAATTAATGTCTACTTAATTTTTTAATGTAATGTCTCATTCTTAATATTAGAATTTTTAAAAAAAACTAAAAATAGAAATTAAAATAAAAAAACAAGAAAAGATAAATAAAAAACTCGATTCAATTTTTTTCAAAAAGAAATTAATAATTTTATAAATAAATATTATTTTCAAGAAAAAATTGGAAAATTCTTCATATTTTAAAAAATGAGTAAAATTTTATAAAATATAGATTCAAAAAAATAAATTTTATTTTCAAAAAAAATTTTTTTTAAAATCAAGAAGGTTTCATAAAACTTTAATTTTTTAAATCTATATTTTATGAAACTTTACTCATTTTATATAAAAAGATATTTGCTATTAATTACAAAAATAACTAAATAACTCTTTATATATTTTTAGTTTTACCATGTATTTTTTGTTAAATTTTACGATTTTATTATAATTTCTTTTTATTTTCCCTAAATGTATTTCATATTCTCCTTAATTTTAATTAACTTATTTTTAGTTTTTTGTTTTATAAATGGCTTAATTATAAATAAAAATTTATTTAATATTAATTATAAAAATAATTAAATATATTTTTTATTTGTTTTCTTATTTTTGGCTAACTTTTTAAATTTATATTATACTTTGAAATATTTTTTTTATTTTCTTCATTAAAAATTCCTCCAAATCCACATAATCACCGCCACATCGCTTTTTTTTTTTTTTACAAATCAAGTGACTTAGTGTTAAAAAAGTCGAAAATCGTTAGTTAATGTAATAAAAAAAAAGTTCGATTATCCATTTTAAGTTGACCTAAAATATATGAGGACTAAAAAAAGCATTTAATCCTGACTAAATGTAATGTCTATTTTGTCCCTCTTTTATTTTGCTTTTTTTTTATTAATGTCATTTTTAATAATTTTTATATTTATTTTAATTTATAAATCATTATGAGCCGAATACTTTCATAACTTATTTTAACTTAATTTCTGACTTATAAGTCAAATTAATAACAAACTTTTTTACTTATAAATCACAACTTAAAATAACTTATAAATCATTTTAAAATAAGTTATTTCCCCTTGCTTGTGTATAGTGTGTTGTGTGTGTATAAATATAGCACATATTCCGATCACCACAAAAAGCTCATTTTTTGGTTTGCTCTGATCTTCCAAAAGAATAACCAACTCCAAAGATATACCATTTCCAACTCGCTCATTCTTTCATTCTCTCATCTCTCTCTGTCCTTTCTCTCTCTTCCTCTTTCTCTCTCTTACCACCTATGTATGAAGAGGGACAGGGGAGGGAAAGAAAAGGACTCGATGTAAATCTTCAACCAATTTTTCCATTCAAATCATTATAAATCTTCACAATATGGCTAGAATGGTCCCTGAGGAAGGTAATTACACAACAGCTTTTGAGTTTTTTTTTCCCTTTTAATCTCACGTAATTCTTGGCTCTGGCTAATTTCCCTTTTTGTATATCAGAAATTATAGTGGAAACCCGTGAACACCCAGAAACAGAACTGGTAGAAGATGCAGAAAAACAAGGAGAAATCTCTGAAGATTTGAAAAAAATGGAGGTGGAAAAAGATGAAGATCCTTCTCCAAGAGGCGTATTGGAAATTCCCATTTCAGGTTCAAACTCTGATAACAGCAGCAATTTTAGCTCATCGTCATTGGACGAGAAATCGGCCGATAACGAACCATCATCATCATCATCATCGTGGTTATCATTATCGTCGTCGGAGGATAATAATAGTCCGGTGCAGTGGAAAAGTATGTTTGATAATATTAAGAAGAAGTCAGTGAGAAGGTTATCTTCAGTTTCTTTGATGAATGTTTACGAGCAATCAAGAAAGAGTTTGAGGTGGAAGTTCGGGAGTCGTCCTGCCTCTGAGGATTCCATTGATTGTGGAGAATGGATGGTGCCAAAGCCTTCATGGAGGAACTTCACTTACCAGGAGCTTCAGGCCGCCACTAAAAATTTTAGCCCTGGTTAGACCTTTCTCCCCTGTTTTTGTTGCAAGTTACTTGTTTGAATTCTCTGTTTTTTTAACCTTTTATATCTGGCGCCTCTGTTTTATAGTAAAAAAAGAGTGCACTTCTGTCTACTCTCTGCAGGAGACATTCATGCCCAACTATTATTATCGTTGAGTAATGCTACATACACAAACTATTCTACAAATATTTTACAAACGGGTGATGTGGCATATTTCATCTTAGCATATTGATCAATAAATTGTTTCAATGTAGTCTTCGACCCCACATAAAAAACTAAATTGGAGTATGCCACATCATCAGTTTGTAAAATGTTTGTAGAATAGTTTGTGTCTAGCATTATTCATTATTGTTTTGCATATGAATTCAAATGTGGTGTGTTAATTCCCCTATTGATGTTAGGCAATATTTCCTATATATAGCCTGCTTTTGTACAAACTAACATCAACTAATTTGTCTTCTAAAAAAATTATGATTAATGTGATAGATAAGTTACTTGGGAAAGGGGGACATGCTGAAGTGTACAAAGGGTGCTTACCAGATGGTCAAGTAATCGCGGTGAAAAAGATAACAAAGAAGGAGAAGAAAGATGAGGATAGAGTTGGAGAATTTTTGAGTGAACTTGGGATCATTGCTCATATCAACCACCCAAATGCTGCTAAATTAATTGGCTTCAGCATTCGAAATGGCTTACACCTTGTCCTCCAATTTGCACCTAATGGCAGCCTCTCTACTTTACTACATGGTACCTGTATAATTTATTTGCTTGCTTAATAGTGGGAATTAAATTAATTCGGGCGGAACAACTAAACTCATATGGCTATGACTAATAAGAAAATTTTGTAATTCAGGTTCAACAGAGAGCCTAGACTGGAATATAAGGTTTAAGATAGCGCTTGGGGTAGCTGATGGTCTCAAATATCTCCATTCTGATTGTCAAAGGCGGATAATCCATAGGGACATCACAGCCTCAAATATATTATTATCTGAAGATTATGAACCTCAGGTTGTTAACTTTATTGTGATTAGGTTGTGACAAAGAATTATATATATATATATATATATATATATATATATATATATATATATATATATACATATTTCTTCATATTAAATTCTGGTTCTTAGAAAATACATATACATTTTTGCTTCTGAGATTCTTTATGATGTTTAGATATCGGATTTCGGGCTAGCAAAATGGCTCCCAGAGAAATGGGTTCATCATGTTGTATCACCTATTGAAGGAACTTTCGGGTATCAAGAGACGAGAGCTGGTTCAATTACAAGTTTATGCTTTTCCATATCTTTCACAAGCTTATGTAATTTTATTTTATTTTAAAAAAAAATATTGGTTACAGGTATATGGCCCCTGAATATTTCATGCATGGAATTATTGATGAGAAGACTGATGTATTTGCATTTGGGGTTCTGTTATTAGAGCTTATAACAGGGCGTCATTCGGTTGATTCTTGTCGACAAAGCCTTGTGATGTGGGTATGTTTTGATTATCCTGAAACTGTTATTTTTAAACTTCAATCCTAATATTTCTAATACCAAAAATATAAAAATTGGACTGTAAATTATTAATCATGCATGCCTTGGGACCTTATTGTATAGGCAAAACCACTGCTGGAGAATAATAGTGTGAAAGAACTAGCAGATCCTAAACTAGGTGATAATTATGACATTGTTGATATGAAACGCGCGATTTTAACAGCTTCGACATGCCTTCATCATTCATCTGATATGCGTCCATACATGAGCCGGGTAATTTTCTTGTTACAAGGAACAAGATTATGACCATCTTTATATGTACAGTATTAGATTGATGGTTATGAAATTGAGTGTTGTGGTTATGTAGGTGGTTCAATTATTGAACGGTGAGAGTGGAACTGGAGCATTAGAGTTGAAACAGAAGTCTATGGGAGGGAGATCAGTTGTTGTAGATGCTTGTGGCATTGAAGATTATACTTGTACAACTTACCTCAAGGACCTTGATCGCCATAAAGAACTTGTTATGGAGTAAATAAAAGTAATCTCCACATAGTTTTTGCTTCATCAGAATGGTAAAGCCCTGAGGTATCAACTGCATGGGAAGATGAAATCGACCTTATAAGGTAAAGTTGGACACTTTATTTCAAATTTTAGAAAGAAATTGTCTAACTTTTCCTTCCCATCCCTTTCCATTAGGATAAAACTACCTTGGCTGCAGCTCTCTTTCTGTGTCTCCATGTTTATACATGTTCTTTAGCCCCTTTTTTTTCTCCTATATAAGAGTGGTGCCTTCTATGGATAGGGAGACAGAGTAGTGGGGTACACATTATGCAGCTATAGAAGAAAAAAATGGCTGTAAATTGTATTGAATTTATGAGAATATAGTTTACATATGTTTGTTTTTATGTTATCACTTCATCTAGTGCATGTGTCTTTGAAAATCTTGAATGTTTTCCCTTTTTTTTCTTTTGGAACATAGCTACCATTGGTTACTTGAAAGTAATATTTCCTTCAGAACTCTTATCTTTTAAATGGAAACTGTAATTTTGTCATTTTGAAATGGCTGCGGTATGCTCAAAGCGAGAATGAGAAGAGAGTTGTTTAAAGTAAACCTAACAAAGTTTCATTTATTCCTTCCCATTAGGTTATTCCTTTCTTTTCCCCCTCAAGTCCTATCGGAGTTCCAAACTTCCAACAAAGCCGCGATTGATCTGAACTCGAGGATCAACTTTATCGCAAATGAAAAAAAAGAAGAAGAAACTACAAAGTTAAGTTAGATGAATGCAAAAGGTTTGATCTACAACCCCGCCACTTGGCTAAGTGGTCTAATGGAGGACTTGGGATTAGTCGTAAACCCGGAGGTCTTGAATTCGAATCCACCGACATTAAGGACTGCAGGCGTAAGTGTGTTATTGAAAGTCTTGTTCGGGGAGGGGAGACATAGTCTCAAAAAAAAAAAAAAAGTTTTGATCCTTTCTAGCTAACAACAATGATCAAATAGCAGTTGTAAAACAGATAGCAAGGCAACAGTAGCAACACATACTCCGTTTGATAGTATAAGATGATTTGCAGTAATCTTATATTTAAGAATTTAGGTAGTATACTTTTATCATCAAACAATGCGACTAAGAAAATTGAACTGATAATTGATAATTGGAGAGCAACTCCAAATAGAGAAAATTTAGCAAAAATCCAAAACTTTTCCCAAGAAAACAAGTGCCCCCAAACCCATCCCAGTACAGCATTTCATCCAGACGTCCTAGGTGAACCCTTTTTTTACACATTTCCGGCGTTATCCCTAGAAGTTACATCTCTATCCTCATATTCAAAAACCTTGCATCTCAGCCCTGCTAATACTAACAGCTATGCTGAAGCTCAATGGTGGGTAAATTGAGGGTCAACTTACATTTTAAAATGCCAGAGACCAGAAAAGAGGTCAAAATTAGGTGGATGGTATTTGTTGAGAAAGTTAACTATCTTGTAAAGTCAACAGGATTTGTGAGGCCAAAGGAAAAACTCAGCAGGTGTCGACGCCGGACTTGCTACTGAAGACACAGAACCAGAGGTATCAGAAATGCCTGCATTGCTGGAATGAAGGTGATCGAAGAAGTTTTAATGATGAAGCGGGCTTGTGGAATCAAATGGCACCCCGTAGGGAATAGCAGATAGCGGCTGAATGGCAGCAAAACTAATGCTACCTTCGTGTTGCTGGTGTGGTGCTCCATATTAATTGTCACATTGTTTTTGGGACCTTTTTTTGAAACAAAATAAGTTTGACAAATGAGACAATTGTTGTGGAAGTGAGGGAGTATGTAGAAGAGCTCGTTACAAGGAACAGAACAGTCTAGTTATTCTCATCCAGGACAAAAACTCTAGTCTACTTGCAACAATTAATACAAGGAACGACTTCTATAATTATTCACATATATATATGGAGTGAAAAAGTGCCAACACTTTGTTATACTTGAGATAGGACTTTTTGTTTGTTTTTAAATTTGAACTTCGGACTATTAGTCTTGGGATTATAAAATAGTTTAATATGTGGGATTATTTAATATCATGTTCTGTCTGATATTATAATTCCTACCACTTGATATTAAAAATTACTAGACAAAATTAACCTCAACTTTTTTCTAAAATGACCATAATATCCTATAATTTCTGTTATTATTACGGGCAACTTAAAACTTACTTTTACAAAGACTAAATATTAATTTTTGGGGGAAGGAGGGGTGGGTGGGTGGGGGTGGTGGTGGGTGAGGTGGGGTGGGGTGGGGTGGGGTGTGGGTGGGTGTATATATCATCCTTTGAATATTATTTTTTTTGGTGGGGGGTGGGAGTGGGGGTGGGTGTGAGAGGTGGGGTAGGGTGTATACATAATCAAGAATATTATTTTTTGGGGTTGGGGTTGGGGTTGGGGATGGGGATGGGTGTGGCGCCCAAAAAGCAGTATACATCACTTATCTTGAAGTGCCAAATACATGGTACAAAATTCAAATACAACTTAATTATACAACAATGTAAAATACGACAAAACATAATCTAAGAGTTTTAATAAGAATATTGTCATTTAGACAATATCCACACTCAATGGAGTCCTCATTACATTTATTGTCACACTATTTAATGAATAGTGAGGACTACTAATGTTATCATCTGGGACCGTCCCTCCGCTTTCCGACTAGTCCCTACCACGTTCTCATTTCTCAAGAGAGCAAGGTGAAAGAAAGGGTGAGCTCAACTAGCCTAAGTAAGAAATATTATGACTAAGATAATGCAGAATAAATTATCATTAGTCTTCAACAATGTTAAACCGATAAAATACAATAGACATCAAGTTTAGCTGCGCAATGAATAAGAATCCATTAAGAGTCAAGTAGAGAGAATAAAATCTACTATCTTCTATGATTTAAAAAAAATCATCACTTTTATCACGAGACTCAAATTTTAATAAATAATCCACATCATTCCTGCACTACGGTCAAGGATATTCATTAGTATCACTACCACAAATTATTCATGCACTACGGGCCAAGGATATTCATGTTTTCATCAATGGTCATGATCATGCCAACAACTGTAAGACCCCAACTTATTATAAATAAAATTAAATTTTTTCTATTCATTATTCTAAATTAATAAGGTGTTAATTTGATATAATACTTTTGTTATGGGTGAAATGTGTAAATTTTACAAAATAAGCAAGTGATTATAGAATATTCATTTCTGTCGGGAAATATTCATTTGGTCATGGAATATTTTTGTTGTCGGAGAATATATCCGCATTTACGCTAAGCAGATCAATCATGGGCCCCCATAACTAAATAAGCTTCGGATGAAGAAAACGACAAAGTTTGAGTTTTATAAATAACTGGCGTAATTGTTATCATAATTAACATTGTTTGAATATCCGGATGGTTAAAAATACAGTAATACGCGTGGTTGCACACAGAAATATTACCGTATTGCATAAAGATTTTTAAATTATAGATCCTTACATAAGAAGGCACTACTCAATAATTGTTACAGTAATTACTGTTCAATATTTTATTTTATTGATTCAATAATTGCTGTGTTGATATTTTATATTATTTTTGTTTCAATAATTGTCACTGCATAGTATTTCTCATTATCATATCAATAATTCATATTATTTGAATAATATTATTAGATAGCATTATTGACAATGTCTAGAAAGTTCTGTCTAAGAAGAGGTTTGGTCACCTAATTGCGCGCCAGTAAGGAGAAATCCTTATCGGAAAGCCCCCTTTTTTCTGGGATCTGCCTGGTTGTCATTATTGTGATTTTATAATATTATTTGTGAATAATTAATTATTGATAAGGAAATATTTATTTGATAAGGATATAAATGATGGATTTATTTATTTTATGTGGTTATAATTGAAGGAATTAATGTTGAGGTGTTTTATCAGTATTTTTGTCGGAATGGAGGTATTAAAAATCAAATCAGTATTTTTACGATATATTGCGTGAGTTATAATTTTTAATCCAATCGTTGGATCGTTGTGATTTTTAGATATGTTATACATATATAAGTTGAGTATATGTCCACAAATTTTAAACCGTTAAAAATGAACGTATGATTTGTTATGAATTTTAAGAGGTGACTGATTCAGAAATTAGGTTTATAAATGATTTTGGTGGAAAATTCTAGAATTGAGTGGAACCCACTTGTGGTTGGTGAAGAAATGTGTTGAATTTTATTTCAAATGTGGTGGGTGGCAATAGTAGCAGGTAAAGCCATCAGGTAGCAGGTCAAGTCTACTTCGGCGTGCTAACATTTTCCTATAAATAGAGGACTAAGTTAGAATTGAAAATCACAGCAGAAACATAAGCTTTCTCTCTTTCTCTCTCTATATTATCGAGCGAATTTTGTGAGTATAGATACTTTGAGAGTTGTTGTTTAGTACAAGTTTCATTCAGCATCATATCCGACATTCATTCCGAAGTACTGTTTCTTTGAGGTAAGGGATGTTATTTTCTTCTTAAATGATATTATTTTCTTCTATCATTATGTTGAAATATTGGTTTGAACTTTTTAATCAAATTTTGAACTTTTTGTGTCGGGGTTACTATTCACGTATATGACACTATTCACGTATACGACACTATTCACGAATACGGTACTATTTACCGAAAAATAAAATTTTCTCTTTTTGTCCAAGATGTTTATCTTCGCTAGTGTGTCCTATCTAAGCTTATTTGGTTGTCGGTCATAATATAGGGATATTATGTGATATGTTAATTTGTTTAATTAACCCTTGTTTTATGGCAAGATTTAAGAATGGGTCACGAGAACGTTAACAATGGAGTGTATGAGACCGGGAACAACCTTTAGTCACAAACCAGAAAAGCGTGCAATGGGAAGACAATATTCCTCCTGTAAACAACACTACCGAGCAAACGATGAATGATGGAATGTTTAGGAGCTTTTTGCAGTTCATGCAAAATCAGACGAGGGAGACTCGTGTACAAAATACGGGTGGAAATGATAGCAACGCGCGGTTTTTCACAGCCAAACAATTCAAGGAGTTGGGACCACCTGAGTTTTTTTGAAAGCCAGATCCGATTAAGGCGAAAACGTGGGTCAAGCAAATTATCAAGATATTCGATGTCTTGAGATGCACGGAGGAACAGAAGGTTCCATTCGCCACCTTTATGTTCCGTGGTGAGGCGGATTACTGGTGGGAATATGTGAAGCGTACCCAGTCAGCCGCACTCAACATGTCTTGGGAAAGATTTCAGAAGCTGTTCAATGACAAGTACTTTCCTGAAAGTATTCGTCATATGAAGGAGGTAGAGTTTATTAGACTGGAACAGAACAACATGACAGTGTCTCAGTAAGAGGCGAAGTTCGCGGAGTTATCCTGGTTTGCACCTCATTTGGTAGAGAATGAGGAACGTATGACGCAGATGTTTCTGAGAGGTGTAAAACCTGAGATTCGTCAATACCTTATCTCTCATAAATTTTCTCTGTATTCAGATGTTGTCAACAGAGCTCAATTATTAGAGCGAGATAATGACTATACTCAACCGAGGGACCACAACCAGGGCCATACCGGGGACAGCAGTCATCGGAGCGATGATAACCAGCGAGGAGGGAAAAATACTGACAAAAGCGGTAACCACTCGGGTGGTAATCGTGGTCATGATAATAGGAGAGGTGAGTCAAGTGGAAATTTCAGAAAGAGGAGATTTAACGATGATGAAAAGACATGGGCAACAACACCAGCACCGGCAACAAATTCTAGGGGAGGAGAACGACCACCAGTTAGATGCTACAAATGAGGAGAGGGGGGACACATAAGTCCAAACTTTTCATAGCCTTCCAATGTGTGTTTTAATTGTGGAAAAAACGGTCACATGGCTCGATTTTGTCCTGTAGCGAAATCAAGTCCAGCTGGGACGGTGGCACCAAAGGTGGATACGGACAAAACAAAGTTGGCAGTTTCTGGAAGAGCGTTTGTCGTGACTGCCCAAAACGCGAGTAACCCGAACGAAGGTATCACGGATTAGTTAATTATAAATTCTTTCGAAGTCTATACCTTACTAGATATCGGTTCTACCCACCCTTTTATTTCTCCTGCTTTTGCTCAACGTTTAAACTTGACTCCAGAGAAATTAGACTTTGATTTATCAGTGGAGACTCTATTAGGAGAAACTTTCGTTACATCCACTATTTATAAATCTTGTTTGATCCAAGTGGGCACAATCACATTACCTGTTGATCTTATCTCTTTAAAGATACTTGCATTTGATGTGATTTTAGGGATTGATTGGTTAACCACTCATCATGCTAAAATTAATTACTTTCGTAAGGTTGTTAGTTTTTATTTTCCTAACCAACCTGTTATGCGAACTCAAGCAACCAAACCATTGAAGTCAAACACTTTCATATTAAGCCATAAAGTCATTCGTTTATTGAAAAACGGATGTCAAGCTTTCTTAGCCCATGTTATGGATTTGAACAAAGACAAGTCAGATTTGAATAATATTTCTGTTGTTAGAGAATTTCCTGATGTATTTCCTGAATAAACTTTATGGCCTACCCCCAGAATGTGATATTTAATTTTATATTGACCCCACTACAAAACCCATTTCTAAAACCCTTAAATATTTCTTCAAAATGAACGTATAATGTGCCAAAGACGTTGGCTCGAGCTGTAAGATTACGACCATACCATTCAATATCATCCTGGAAAAGCGAACGTAAGAGCGACGAGTGAAAGTAAGATCATACGCGGTACGAGTGCGATGTTGTTAACACAAAGACCCATTTTGTACGATTTACAAAGAATGGAGATTAAGTTAAAGACTCCAAGGACCCACGTGATGATGGCGAATATACGAGTAGAACTGACTTTAATCGATAAAGTTAAAACTGCTCAAGCTACGGACCTGGGGCTAATGCGTATGAAAAAGAAAGTGCAAGAAGGTGCTATTCCAGAAGCAAGAATCGATGAAGAAGGAATACTTGATTCAACTCTAGACTTTGCGTTCCTAATGATTCTAACTTGAAGCATAGAATCATGATGGAGGCACACAACACCCCGTTTGCAATCCATCCTGGGAGTACCAAAATGTATCATGATATTCGACATACATTTTGGTGGAACAATATGAAGAGAGAGATCGTGAAGTTTATCTCGAGGTGTTTAACTTGTCAACGTGTAAAGGCGGAGCATCAAGTACCAAAAGGTCCATTACAACCACTTGAAATTTCAGAATGGAAGTGGGAACACATTACTATGGATTTCGTTACGGGTCTTCCCAAGGTTTCTCAAGGTATAGATGCGATTTGGGTTATTGTTGATAGATTAACCAAGTCTGCTTATTTCTTACCTATACGAGAAACTTATTTCCTTGAACATCTTGCTCGTATGTACGTGAATGAGATTGTGAGATTGCATGGCATGCCAGTATCCATAGTTTCGGATCGTGACCCAAGATTCACTTCAAGATTTTGGGTTAGCAGAGAAAGCTATAGTAACGGATTTACTGATTGATTCAAAGATACCATCCTCAAACGGACGAATAATCAGAGAGGACTATTTAAACTCTTGAAGATCTATTAAGACTCTATGTCTTAGACTTCAAAGGGAGTTGGGATAAGTACTTACCATTGGTGGAATTCTCCTACAACAATAGTTATCAAGCAAGTATAGGCATGACTCCATTTGAGGCGTTGTATGGACGAAAGTGTCGTTCTCCAGTATGCGGGGACGAGGTGGGTGAAGCAACTTTGTTGGGACCAGAATTGGTATGCATGACTACAGAAAAAATCCAAATGATTCGACAACGTATTCAAACCTCAAAGGATCGACAAAAGAGTTATGCTGATCTTCATCGAAAGGACGTGGAGTTTAATATTGGGGATCATGTATTGTTACGTGTTGCTCCATGGAAGGGAGTTACAAGATTTGGAAAGAGAGGAAAGCTCAATCAAAGATTTGTTGGTCCATTTGAGATTCTTGACCGAATAGGAAATGTGGCCTATAGACTCGCATTACCTCCAAACATGTCTCGTGTTCATAATATTTTTCAAATATCTATGTTTCGTAAATATGTGAAAGACCCGAACCACATTATTGAGTTAGAATCAAACGAGATAGCCGAAGATTTAACGTACGAGGAGGTACCTGTTAAGATCTTGGATATGAAATAGCATGTCCTACGCACCAAGGTTATACCACAAGTTAAGGTTTTGTGGAGGAACCATGGTATTGAAGAAATGACCTGGGAGTTAGAATCGAAAATGAAAGCGAGATACCCTCATCTGTTCGAAACACCAGGTACGTACGTCAATTTCGAGGACGAAATTTTATAAGTAGGGGAGGTTGTAAGATCCCAACTTATTATAAATAAAATTGAATTTTTTCTATTCATTATTCTAAATTAATAAGGTGTTAATTTGATATAATGCTTTTGTTATGGGTGAAATGTGCAAATTTTACAAAATAAGCAAGTGGTTATAGAATATTCATTTCTGTCGGGGAAAATTCGTTTGGTCATGGAATATTCTTATTGTCGGGGAATATCTGCATTTATTTGCCATAGATCAATGTAGGTCTGATAACGGAATAACTTGTTGGATGAAGAAACGACAAAGTTTGAGTTTTATAAATAAGCTGCGTAATTGTTATCAATTAACATTGTTGGAATATTCGGATGGTTAAAAAAATACATAATATACGCGTGGTTGCACAAGTACACCAGATTGCCGCGATATTTTTAAATTATAGATCCTTACATAAGAAGGCACTACTCAATAATTGTTACAGTAATTACTGTTCAATATTTTATTTTATTGATTCAATAATTATTGTGTTGATATTTTATATTATTGTTGTTTCAATAATTGTCACTGCATAGTATTTCTCATTATCATATCAATAATTCATATTATTTGAATAATATTATTAGATAGCATTATTGACAATGTCTAGAAAGTTCTGTCTAAGGAGAGGTTTGGTCACCTAATTGCGCGCCAGTAAGGAGAAATCCTTATCGGAAAGCCCCCTTTTTCCTGGGAACTGCCTGGTTGTCATTATTGTGATTTTGTAATATTATTTGTGAATAATTAATTATTAATAAGGAAATATTTATTTGATAAGGATATAAATGAAGGATTTATTTATTTTATGTGGTTATAATTGAAGGAATTAATATTGAGGTGTTTTATCAGTATTTTTGTCGGAATGGAGGTATTAAAAATCAAATCAGTATTTTTACGATATATTGCGTGAGTTATAATTTTTAATCCGACCGTTGGATCGTTGTGATTTTCAGATATGTTATACATATATAAGTTGAGTATATGTCCACAAATTTTGAACCGTTAAAAATGAACGTATGATTTGTTATGAATTTTAAGAGGTGATGATTAGAAATTAGGTTTATAAATGATTTTGGTGGAAAATTCTAGAATTGAGTGGGCCCCACTTGTGGTTAGTGAAGAAATGTGCTGAATTTTATTTCAAATGTGGTGGGTGGCAATAGTAGCAGGTAAAGCCATCAGGTAGCAGGTCAAGTCTACTTCGGCGTGCTAATATTTTCCTATAAATAGAGGGCTAAGTTAGAATTAAAAATCACAGCAGAAACATAAGCTTTCTCTCTTTCTCTCTCTATATTATCGAGCGTATTTTGTGATTATTTAGATACTTTGAGAGTTGTTGTTCAATACAAGTTTCATTTAGCATCATATCCGACATTCATTCCGAAGTACTGTTTCTTTGAGGTAAAGGATGTTATTTTCTTTTTAAATAATATTATTTTCTTCAATATCATTATGCCGAGATATTGGTTTGAACTTTTTAATCAAATTTGGAACTTTTTGTGTCAGGATTACTATTCGATATAAGACTATTCACGATATCTGACCTTTATTCACTTAATACGTCACTATTCACCGAAAAATGAAATTTTCTCTTTTTGTCCAAGATGTCTATTATGGTTACTATCTTTGATTGTATCCATGTTTTGATCTTTATTTTTGAATTCTGCTTCACAATTGGTTATTATAAAGTATTATTGATCTTGGATAAACTTTTATACGAATCCCTAGTATTTGTCCTGATGTCTCACTGAATTCGTTTTCTTTAAAATATTTTTCATCATCCTCAGTCTTAAATGATGATATTATTGAATATCTTTGGCCTGTATTGCAAAGATGAATGCTTAACTGATGAATATCTTTGGCCCGTAATGCAAAGATGAACAGGTGTTGAGATGAACATGACCAACTGGTGATACAAATGAATATCTTTGGCCTGTAGTGCAAAAATAAATATTTGATTAAAGATGTATATTGATTGATGTTACAGGGATAAAATATTGATGATGGACTTTTAAATCTTAGAAGATAGTAGAATTCATTCTTTACGTGACTCTTCTAATGGATTGTTGTTTCCGTTGTATTTGTTGATCTAAAAGTTGTTGTCTATTATATTCTGTCAGATTCTTCCCTGTTGAAGACTAATGATAATTTGTTGTATATTATCTTAGTCATAATATTCTTTACTGGGCTAGTTGAGCTCACCCTTTTTCTTTTTGTTCCATTTTTTTCTCCGGAGGTGAGAACATAGCAGGATCGAGTTGGGGTATGGAGTGATGGTTCTAGAAAGATGTTTTAGCAATCCTCACTATTTCTGTAAAATAGTGTATGAATAATTGTAATAAGACTTATTTAAGTGTTGATATTGTCTAGAAGACAATATTTGTATTTAAACTCACAGTATGTGTTGTCGTATTTTGCACGATAATTGTATTATTGAAGTTGTAGTTTGCTTTCTGTACCATGTATTTGGCGACTCAGAATGGGTGTTGTATACCTATTTTGGGGGAGTCACAACAACTGTCCATCAATGCACTACGGGCCAATGAGGACTTTTATCACATTATTTGTAACATTACGGTCATGACTATACCGAATAATCCCTGGTCATAATCATACCAAGTCCATTTATTCACTACAGGCCACAGATGACTTTCAACATAATATAAACATGAGGATGATGACAATGACAATGACATAATAATTCAATAAAATAAGTTCAAGAATTAAATTTTAAAGATTTATAAGTTAATTTATCTTGAACTCAAAAATGTCCAAATTGTCAACATGATACTGCTTTGTGGAGTAAAATTTAAGAATGCTCAGAAGAATATTTTCATGAAAAGATATTGGATGAAGCGTAAATATCCAGGATATTCTATTAATTTCATGGAGTATAGAAGCCAAAACTTTAACCAACTGAGTATAATAGAATATATGAAACTGCAAATAAATTTTCGCCCGCCATGCGGTAATCCACGTAGACAGATCATTTCCATAATTTAATAAGGAATGAATACAAAGGATCATTCACCATGCATATGGTAATCCACATAGACAAGTTATTCCAACAGAATAATAAAAAATGGAATAATGTGAAGAATTCACCATGCATGCAATAGATCGCATGCATGTGTTATTCCAATGTAATAATAAAGAATGGAATAATGTAAGAATTCACCATGCGATGCGATAGAATCGCATGCATAAAAAGTTATTCCCAATGTAATAATAAAGAATAAAACCAGTCATGTGAAATTCGCATGCATGTGATATTCCAATGTAATAATAAAGAATAGAATAACAACAGAATTCACCGTGCATGCGATAGCCGCACAAACAAAAGTTATTCCAGAGAATATTAAATAATGGAACTGTGTCATGCGTAATAATTACGCATGATACGATATTCCAATGTAATAATAAAGAATGGAATAATGAAGAATTTCACCATGTATGCAGATTCAGATAGATAGGTTATTCCAATAGAATAATAAATAGTGGAACTGTGTCATGCGAATAATACCATGCATACGATATTCCAACAAAATAATAAAGAATAGAATAACAATGAATTCACTGCATGCGATAGTATCGCAGACGCATAAAGTTATTCCAACAGAATAATAAATAATGGAACCAGGTCATGCGTAATACGCACAAACAGGATATTCCAACAGAATAATAAAGAATGAAATAACAGAAGAATTTCACCATGTATGCGGTACTTCAAATAGACATCTTTAACTTAGTCATGCACGTATTATCAATCTTGCACCAACTCCCCTAATAGTACAAGAATGTGATTTAATAGTACACACATGTGAACAAATAGTTATATAAACATGTGAATTAGTAGCAATTAATTGCTCATTTATCCGATTAATTACCCGATTTATCAATATAACCCCCAGACATCAATTATCATCGGAATAGATGTCGATTTCCACTAACACTAATAATCCCAACACAATGGAACTATCAATTATCATCGGAATAGATGTCGATTTCCACTAACACTAATAATTCCAACACAATAGAACTATCAAATTCATCTTTAATCAACACGAACTTATTCATCATTAATATCATAATTCACAATATTTAATAATCAGGTCATTCCCATGAAAGAGGGGGATTTCCGATAAGGATTTCTCCTTATTGGCGCGCAATTAGATGACCAAACCTCTCCTTGACAGAACTTCTAGACATTATAAATATTGCAATTTAATAATATGAATAACTTTGTCGTCTCAATTATTGATTTAATAATATAAAATAGTATACAGATGATACTGTGACAATAATTGAATCAATAATATGAGAGATATGATACAACAATTACTATAGCAATAATTGAGTATAACTGAGTGACTTCTTACATAAGCATCAATAATCAATACTGTGTGCTACTATACAACCACGTGTATTACTGTACTTTTACTACGAGTAGTTCAACAGTTTTAACGGTAACACTTTCGCCGTTATTTTTATAAAATGATAATTCTGTCATTTTCTAACTACGACAATACTTCCGTTGTGGGGTCCACCAATGATTGTGCCGTCGTACGGATATTCTTCGACAAAAAGAATATTCCTCGACCAAACAAATATTTTATAACAACTTGCATACTTTGCAAAATTTATAAATATTACCCACAACTATAACATTATATCAAATCCACACCATAATATTCAAAAATAATATTTCAAAAAATTTAAATCTTTATTCATAAAATTTGGGGTCTCACAATCTCCCCTCCTTATGAAATTTTGCCCTCGAAATTTACGTACGTACCTGGTATAATGAGGATACCTTGACTTCATTTCAGATTCTAACTCTTGAGGTATAACCTTTGAGTGTTGAATACGATCCTTCTTATCCAAGATTTTAACACGTATCTCCTCATACGTTAAATCTTCTGCTATATCGTCTAGTTCTAATTTAATAATGTGGTTCGGGTCGTCCACATATTTACGTAACATCGATACGTGAAAAAAAAGTTATGAACACGCGACATACTTGGCGGTAAAACGAGTCTATAGGCCACAGTTCCTACTCGATCGAGGATTTCAAATAGGCCAATTAAATCGAGGGTTGAGATTTCATCTCTTCGTCGATTATTACTTCTAGAATAACGCCCTCTTGAACCTTCTTCTTCACATTCTTCAGCTCTGAGTATGTAACTTGAGCAGCTTTAACTTTATCGATTAAAGTCGATTCTACTCGTATATTCGTTATCTTCACGTGGGTCTCTAGAGTCTTTAACTCTATCTTCATCATTTGTAAGTTATACGAAATGGGTTTTTGTGTTAACAACATCGCACTCGTTAACGCATACGATCTTCTACTCAATGCGTCAGCTACCACGTTCGCTCTTCCACGATGATATTGAATGGTATAGTCGTAATCTTCAACAGCTCGAGCCAACATCTTTGGCGCATTATACGTTCGTTTTGGTTGAAGAAATATTTGAGGGTTTAAGAAATGGATTTTGTACTGGGGTCAATACAAAATTCAATTTCACGCTCTAAGGGTATGCTAAGAAGTCTTCAAGAATACATCAGGAAATTTATTAACAATGGAAATATCATTCAAAATTGTGACCCTCATTCAAGAATTGGATAGTACATCACATTGACACCAATCAATTTGTCATCTTCATTCACGACATCGCCTACAGAAAGTCTGGCTTTGGTGCATTCCACACGAGGAAGTCACCAGATAAAGGCTCGGAGCTCTTTACTTATGGCTTGATATGACAGTGATTGACTTTAGTGGTTTGGTTGCTTGAATTCGCATAATAGGTTGGTTATGAATATGAAAGCTAACAACCTTACTGTTAACGCCAAGTTTCACCGGCGCGTCCAATCACAGAATTCATGCACTAGAACCTGCACAATAACAGATCACACAGAAGCTTGACGGCTTGTGCTGCCGGGGGATAGCTTCGGTGTGAGAATAATTACAAGTCGATCACAAGGTTTAACAATGGAGGCTAAGTGTTTAGTGCTCAAAAGTAGGTATTACCTCATAATCGTACCCTAGGCCGTGTATTTATAATGCTTCATCACCTTAGAATCCTTTTTCGAGTGGGATTAGGACTCCTAAATTATTGCAGTTACCATAATTTGGGTCCAACACAATCTCCTTAAAAGGTGGAAGTGGAATCCAATCCAATCACTACCTTTGGAGTTACCTTATTCAAATACGACTGAGACTTTAGACTCTGCACACAGGACAGCCCACTGCACAGGCCCAACCCAACCGAACTCACCGCACGGTTCGGGCTTCGGTCCAGAAGACTCGAAGGTCCGACCCCGAACACCTCCTTCCATAATAGGGTTCCGGCCCAAAAGTCTCAGATACCCGAGCTCGAACACCATATATCGAGTAAGACGCCGATCCAGAGGACTCGGATGTCCAAACTCTTCCCTGGGCTTCAGCCCAATGGGCTCATTAACTCCTCCCAGTGCCAGGCCTTCGGCCCACTGGTACGTCGGTAAAATGCTCCCGAACACTTACAAAAAGCTTGATGAGTAGTTAACCAATCGATTCCTAAAATCACATCAAAGGCAAGTATTTTCAAAGAGATAAGATCGTCAAGTAACGTGAAAGTGTCGATTTGAATCAACAAGATTTATAAACAGTGGAGGTAACGAAGGTTTCTCCTAACGAAGTTTCAACCGATAAGTCAAAGTCTAATTTCTCCAGAGTTAAATTTAAACGTTGAGCGCAAGCAAGAGAGATAAAAGAATGGGTAGAACCGGTATCTAATAATGTATAAACTTCGCAAGAATTTATAATTAACTAACCCGTGCTAACTTCGTTCGGTTTACTCACTTTTTCAGAAGTCACAAAAAACACTCTTCCTGAATCCACCGACTTTGTTTTGTCCGTATCCGCCTTTGCTGCCACCGTCCCAGCTAGACTTGACTTTGGTGCACGAAAAAATCGGGCTAGGTGACCTTCTTTTCCACAATTATAACATGCTTTGGACTGCATCACGCAGTTTGAACTGATATGTCCCTCCCCTCCGCATTTGAAGCATACAATTGGTGGTCGTTCTCCTTCCTTGAAAACGGGTGTTGGTGTTGCTGTCTTTCCATCGTTGTTGAACCTTCTCTTCTTGAAATTTCCACTTCTATTATCTTGGTCATGATTACCACCGAAGTGGTTACCATTTCTGGCATGATAATTTCCTCCACGATGATTATCATTGTTCCGATGACCATTGCCACTGGTACGTTTATTATCGTGTTGTTGCTCGTTATCCTTTGGTTGGGCTGGCTCATTATCGCACTCCAATAACTGAGCTCTATTCACTACATCTGAATACAAACACAATTTATGAGAAATGAGGTATTGACGTATTTTGGGTTTCAAACCTCTTAGAAACATTCGCGTCATTCGCTCCTCATTATCGACCAAATGGGATGCAAACCGAGATAACTCCGCAAATTTAGCCTCGTATTGAGACACGGTCATATTATTTTGCTCCAACTTGATAAACTCCACCTCCATGTGACGAATACTTTCGAGAAAGTACTTATCGTTAAACAGCTCTTGGAACTTCTCCCAAGACATCTTGAGTCAAGGCCAGTCGGGTACGCTTTTACGATTTCCACCAATAATCCGCCTCTTCACGTTAACATGAAGGTGGCAAAGGAACCTTTTGCTCCTCGAAACATTCCAAGACATCAAATATCTTGGTGATCTCGCTTTAACCACGCCTCCGCCTTTAAGTGGTTACGCTTTCCCAAAAACTTTGCGGTCTCAAATTTTCGAATCGCTTAGAAGTGACGGTAATGTGGGTTGTCATTATTTCCACCGGCATTTTGAACAGGAGTCTCTCTCGCCTAATGTTGTATGAATTGCATAAAGCCTCTGAACATCTCATCGTTCATCATCTGATCGGTGTTGTTATTTACCTGAGGATTATTTTCTTCTTGTTGCACATTATTCTGGGTATTGATCGTTGGTGACTCAACGGTCTCATTTGATTCATTGCTTATCTGAACATTTTCAGATGCCATTCTCAAATACTACCACAAAACAAAGGTTAATTGATATATCACATATTATCCCTATACTTTGACCGACCAATTAAATACCAAATAAACTTAGGTAGATCATACTAGCGAAGGAATTCTCCATCTCTCCCCTCTTAGTTCTTGTCTCACATCTCAGCCAGGGATCATATCCCTAAGCTTTGATACCAACTATGACACCCCCAAAACAGGTATACATCACCCATCTTGAGTCGCCAAATATATGGTACAAAATTCAAATACAACTTAATTATACAACAGTCGTGTAAAATACGACAAAACATAATCTAAGAGTTTTAATAAGAATATTGTCATTTAGACAATATCCACACTCAATGGAGTCTTCATTACATTTATTGTCATACTATTTAATGTAATAAAGTGAGGACTACTAATGCTATCATTTGGACCGATCACTCCGTTCCTCGATTAGTCCTTTACCACGTTCTCATTTCTCAAGAGAATAACGGTGAAAGAAAGTGTGAGCTCAACTAGCCCAAGAAGAAATATTATGACTAAGATAATGCGTAATAAATTATCATTAGTCTTCAACAATGTTAAACTGATAAAATACAATAGACATCAAGTTTAACTGCAGCGGAATAAGCAATCCATTAGAAGAGTCAAGTAGAGAATAAAATCTACTATCTTCTATGATTTTAAAAAAAAAAATCATCACTTTTATCGCTGAGACTCAGCTTAATAAATAATCCACATCATCCCTGCACTACGGCCAATGATATTCATTAGTATCACGACCACAAATTATCCATGCACTACGGGTCAAGGATATTCGTGTTTTCATCAATGGTCATGATCATGCCAACAACTGTCCATCAATGCACTACGGGCCAATGAGGACTTTTATCACATCATTTATAACATTACGGTCATGACTATACCGAATAATCTCTTGTCATAATCATACCAAGTCCATTTATGCACTACAGGCCACAGATGACTTTCAACATAATATAAACATGAGGATGATGACAATGACATAATAATTCAATAAAACAAGTTCAAGAATTAAATTTTAAAGATTTATAAGTTAATTTATCCTGAACTCAAAAACGTCTAAATTGTCAACATAATACTGCTTTGTGGGGTAACATTCAAGAATGCTCAGAAGAATATTTCCATGAAAAGATACTGGATGAAGCGCAAATATCCAGGATATTCTACTAATTTCATAGAGTATAGAAGCCAAAACTTTAACCAACTGAGTATAATAGAATATATGAAACTGCAAAATGGCAAAATAGATTTTCGTCCGCCATGCGATAATCCACGTAGATAGATCATTTCCACAATTTAATAAGGAATGAAAACAAAGGATCATTCACCATGCATGTGGTAATCTACATAGACATGTTATTCCAACAGAATAATAAAGAATGGAATAACAGAAGAATTCACCATGCATGCGATAGATCGCATGCATAAAAGTTATTCCCAATGTAATAATAAAGAATGGAACCGGGCCATAAATCCGCATGCATGTGATATTTCAATGTAATAATAAAGAATGGAATAGCAACATAATTCACGTGTACGCGATAGATCGCACAGCACAAGTTATTCCAAATGAATAATAAATAATAGAACCAAGTCATGCGTAATAATGCATGCACAAGAGATAGTCCAATGTAATAATAAAGAATGGAATAATGTAAGAATTTCACCATGTATCCAGGTACTTTGCATAAACAAAGTTATTTCCAACAGAATAATAAATAGTAAAACTGTGTCACGCGAATACGCATGCATTGCACGGGATATTCCAAATGAATAATAAAGAATAGAATAACAATGAATTCACGTGCATGTGATAAACCGCGCATGCAAAAGTTATTCCAATGTAATAATAAATAATGGAACTGTGTCATGCGTAATACGCATTGCATGTGATATTCCATGTACGCGGTATCAGACAGTAAAGTTATTCCAACATAATAATAAGGAATGGAATAACGATAGCTCTTTTCATGAATACGAAAGAAATAATACCCCTTACCTCAAAAGAAGACTGAATACTGAAATAATGAGGTAGTAGACTTCTCTTCTTCTTTCTCTCTATAATACTTGCTCTATAGCTTTAGTGAATTGGTGAAAAATGAAGAAAAAATGAGCTTCTATTTATAGAAAAAATATAGTTTCGATAATTGCACGTTTTGGGGCTCAAAAAATTACAGTACAATACCTCCAATTTTTTCTTTCATTTTTAATTTAGTCCTGCAAGTATTATCAAACTTGCACCACCTCCCCTAATAGTAAATAATGTGAATCAATAGTTCAATCATGTGATTCAATAGTTATAATCATGTGAAAATACGAATAACAATATAGTACCTCCATCTTTAACTTAGTCATACACGTATTATCAATCTTGCACCAACTCCCTTAATAGTACAAGAATGTGATTCAATAGTACACACATGTGAACAAATAGTTATATAAACATGTGAATTAGTAGCAATTAATTGCTCATTTATCCGATTAATTACTCGATTTATCAATATAACCCTCAAATATCAATTATCATCGGAATAGATGTCGATTTCCACTAACACTAATAATCCCAACACAATAGAACTATCAATTAACATCGGAATAGATGTCGATTTCCACTAACACTAATAATCCCAACACAATGGAACTATCAAATTCATCTTTAATCAACACGAACTTATTCATCATTAATATCATAATTCACAATATTTAACAACCAGGTCGTTCCCAAAAAAGAGGGGGCTTTCCGATAAGTATTTCTCCTTATTGACGCACAATTAGATGATCAAACCTCTCCTTGACACAACTTCTAGACATTGTAAATATTATAATTTAATAATATGAATAACTTTGTCGTCTCAATTATTGATTTAATAATATAACATATTATACAGATAATACTGTGACAATAATTGAATCAATAATATGAGAGATATTATGCAGCAATTATTGTAGCAATAATTGAGTATAACTGAGTGACTTCTTACGTAAGCATCAATAATCAATAACGTGTGTTACTATGCAACTAATGCCAGACATCGCATTTTTACTACCTAAGTAGTTTAACAGTTTTAATTCAGAACACTTTCGCCGTTATTTTTATAAAATGATAATTCTGTCATTTTCTAACTACGACAATACTTCCGTTGTGGGTCCACCAATGATTGTGCCGTCGTACGGATATTCCCCGATAAAAAGAATATTCCCCGACCAAACGAATATTTTATAACAACTTGCATACTTTACAAAATTTCTAAATATTACCCACAACTATAACATTATATCAAATTCACACCATAATATTCAAAAAAAATATTTCAAAAAATTTAAATTTTTTATTCATAAAATTTAGGGTCTCACAATGGGGGTGGGGGGGGTGGGGGTAGGGTGGGTATATTTAATCATTGAATATTATTTTATTTTTTTGATAGGGGGTGAGGGTGTATACATTAATCACTGAATGTTATTTTTTTTGATAGGGGGTGAGGGTGTATACATTAATCACTGAATGTTATTTTTTTTGATAGAAGTAGGGGTGGGGTGTATATATAATCAATAAATATTATTTGTTAGGGGTTGGGAGGTTGGGGGTTAGGGGGTGGAGGCCAGGGTGGAGAGGTGGGAGTGTATATATAATCAATAAATATTATTTATTTTTTTAAGTATAAATAAGTTTAAAATATGTTATTATTGATAAGCGAATAATAGTTCAAACGATATTTTTTAATCTAATATTTTAATTAATTTTAAAAAAATAAATATAACATGAAAAATAAAATAAAAAAGGCTTGGAACTCGGCCACAGTTTTCAGATTTTGAGTAAAGGATGAGTCCTGAGTCGTATCCGTTTGGGTGTCGGCGGGATACAGCTGAACGTACCATGACGCCGCCGAGAAAGTCTTCCAGTTTGGGTGGTGGAGTTGTCTCGAAAGTAGAGGAGAAATCATTTGTCTTTCACTTGGTGAGCATGAAAATGGTGATGAGGATTTCCTCCTGCTGTACGTGTACTTATACTTCAGGTTTTGTATTCTGTCACCGTAAGCAGCGGGTCCATTAATTAGATGCATGGAACGATTATAACAATTAAAGATAAAGAGTTGCTAAAGATAATAACAGAAAGTATCAATCAAAATAATCTCATTTTCAATTAAAGATCAAACAACCAAAAAATAAAAACTCAATCAGACCAAACAGTAATCACAGTTAACCAAATCAATAAAAAAAAAAATCAAACTTGAATCAAACAATCCCCCACAGTTCACACACGCTGATGAACATCCAAAACCAAAAATTATACAAAAAATATATTTAAGATTTTATCAAATCTTAAAACTAAGAAGATTTTTGTACTTGTATTTAGAATTAATTTATGAAATTTTTGTTGTCCCCTCCAAATTTAACTCTTCTATTAATCTATCCCTTAAAAATAATTTATTAATTAACAATTTGAAAGAATGAAAACTAAATTAATAGACTTTGTTCAATTCAGTTGTCTTTTGTGACCAATTTCTTTAGCGGTCTTTTGTTTCTTTCTCATAAAACAACTAGAATTTCCGACTGATTTCTATTTAAAAATATGAAAATGGAGGTGCGGGGAATCGAACCCCGTGCCTCTCGCATGCGAAGCGAGCGCTCTACCATATGAGCTACACCCCCTTTTTGTAAAGTCTCTGCTCATATTATTTAAACTTCTTGTTACTTTAAAGTATAGGTTAGCAGCTTGGGCCTTGGAGGTCATTGGGAATGACATGGCAATTTGCTAGGGAACATGTGTCCTTTATGATCCTATTTAAATTTCTATGTCCAAAATTAACTCCTCAAATTTTAGGACAAAACAATTTAAATAAAGGGAAATAGAATGTGTGATTTATCATAGTCAAATTTGACTATAAATCAAAGTTAAAACGAAATAATATTTGGTAACAAAATAATTAAATATCTATAATATTATTAATGAATGAATATATCTATAGCCAAACTTAATTATGAGAAACTGCGTATTCTCTTTCCCTTTTAAATAATGTGATTTGTGAATTTGAGTCTCCCCTTCTTGGGTTATGTTGAGTAAAATACAAAAATGATTATTGTACAATTAATATTTTTATTGTAATTAAAAAAAAGGTTAATATTGAATATTTTAAATAAAAATTCATGATTTATTTAATAACAATAAAGTATTTAAAACTATTGAATTTGGGGGGTTGGGGGGTTGGGGGGGAAGTAATAATTAAATTGAGATAGAGAGTATGTTATATAGTTTCGTAAAGGGTAGCACGATTTTCACAAGTGTTTTTAATATTTTCACATAGTTTCTTCTCACATGAAAGTGAGACCCTTAGAAAAATATATATAAAAATATCAATTCTCTTTGATAAAACACACATCTTATTATAATTTATTTACATAACATGGATCATTTTTATCTCTTTTCCATGTTTTTCAGACAAGTGATATCATTTGAGGATTCTTCACTTGATAATTATTATATTAAGAACATAAAAGGAGGATGTTAACTAAAAGTTGAGGATTATGAATAATAAATTTTTTTCATTTCATTTGTATTTATATATGTAAATTTTGAGTATCATGAAAGTTATTAATAGGAGTTTTGAAAAGAAAAGAAAAGTTTTTCTTATTTACTTTTTGAGCAAATAATTTTTTTGTGTGTAAATAAAATTATGTCAAATTGTAACCCATTTACTTTTTTTCAATATTTTTATTGATATTGATAGTATGTATTTTGGACACATTTAGGCATAATTATCTTATAAATTTAAAAATTTTATATGAAAAATGTTATTTTTTGGGTGGTTGATTGGTCTTTGTAAAGAACAGTTAGAGAATTTGAAGATAAAACGTGAAATAGGCACAGTAATTAATTAATTAATTAAAATTTATGTTGTTTTAATTATAATTATAGCATGTATCTCAGTTGAACACTTACTTAAAGTTACTGAAGCGAATTTTTTAGTCTTAGTTTAACTTACTTTACATGTTATCATGCCCAGTTGTCACATAAAGGTTTCTTATCTAAATTTTTATATAATAGAGAGTTTATTTTGTATTGACCAGTACAAAAAAAATAGAAACAATTACATATTCTATTACATTTTTAAAAATAATTACAACAATAGTTCACTCATAAAATATTTACACAATTAATACACTTTTATATTTATTTACAATATTAGTG
The DNA here is from genome assembly GCA_020205605.1 of Panax ginseng. Taxonomy (NCBI): domain Eukaryota; kingdom Viridiplantae; phylum Streptophyta; class Magnoliopsida; order Apiales; family Araliaceae; genus Panax; species Panax ginseng. The sequence continues at coordinate 30,549,629 of CM035132.1, forward strand.
CAATTAGGATTCCTTAATTTAGGGGATTAATATTGATTTACTTATTAAATTAAGTAATTAATAAGTAAATTATATACCACACCTTCTCTTTCCTTCATAAAAACCACGCTTCCTTCGTCCTTGTCAGTCTTCTCCTCCTCCACCATTAACAGTCCCAACTTGTTAACGTCATCCTCCGCCCTCCTCCACCATTAACGCCCTTCTCCTCCGCCCTCCTCCACCATTAACCTAGACAGTCCCCATCCTCCGCCTTCCTCCACCATTAACCTAGACAGTCCCAACTTGTTAACGCCATCCTCCACCTGCGATTTTTTCATAAGACGATTCTTTTTAATTTTTTTATAAAGACAAAGTTGGTAGCCAAACATTCATACTAAGGTAACTAATTCAGTGTTATTAGGTTTTTAATTTATTTTTAAAAAATCTATTATAGATTTTTTTATTTAATAGTGCAGTTGGTAGCTAACACTTTATACAAATGTAACCAATTCAGTTTTATTGGGTTACCAATTAATTAAAAAAAATCTATTGTAGATTTTTTTTTTTTTATAATGCAGTTGGTAGCCAAACCTTAATACAAAGGTAATCAATTCAGTTTTACCAATTAATTATAAAAAATCTATTATAGATTTTTTTTTTATAGTGCAGTTGGTAGCCAAACCTTAATATAAATGTAACCAACAAAAACTAAAATTGATACCTTTGAAAGTTTTGGTTACCAACTGCACTGAAATTTCTTTTGGTTACCCACAAAAACTAAAATGGTTACCTTTGTATAAATATTTGGATACCAACTACACTAAAATTTATCTTTTTCTCCTTTTAATTTTTGGACTAAATCAACCTTCGTCATAATGGCAGCTGTGGCCGTAATGGATGAGGAGATCGGCGTCCATGGTGTTGAATCGACGGCGAAGGGGGGAGGAAGATGATCGGCGAAGGGGAGGAGGAAGATGACGTTACCAAACTTTGAATATTTGAATTTTAATTATTATTTTTAAATTTGAATTTGAATTTGTTGTTAGATCCAAGATATTTGAATTTGAATTATTAATTATGATAGTTATTTCTCCTTGATTTTATAGGTTTCCTTATTATTATGAATTAAATTCTAATTGCATACTAATTCTCTAAATTAAGGAATCTTAATTGCACTAATATTGTAAATATATATAGAAAGTGTATTAATTGTGTAAATATTTTATGAGTGTATTAATAGTGTAATTACTTTTTAAATGTTGTATATTATTATAAAAGAACATAATATCCAAATATATTAAGAATACAGTAATCATTTTTATATTTTACTCGAGTTATGTTACATCCGACTTCACTAATGTAGTGTTTCTTAGCTTTAATTTCCAAGCCTCCTTTCTTGTAAACCCAAAAAGGAAAAATGTGAGCCACTTCTTTAATCTTATGGGACTGACCCAAACTTTGAGGCTAAACATAGTTAGTGTGTACTAATAAAAATATGTACTCGAAATGATACATTATTAATATAAAAGATTAACTAGCAGATGATTAGTCCAAATGCAGATAAATTGCAGCTATATTATCTACCAATATATATATATATATATATATATATGGAAAATTTTAGGTACACAACTGGATAAGTTTTAAATATACATAGTCTAAGATATTAGCCGTAGAGTAATCAGTGACTGATAGTAGAATAGTCATCCTACTACCATAGAAACATAGAGTGAATTCTCAGATCGTAGAGTAGTCCGATTATAAACTCTATATTTAGGAGTTTGCACAACTGTGTAGCTCCATTAACCTCTATATATATCCAATAATTTTCATGTAGTAGTAGCTATTTTCCTTACCCAGTCAAACTATGTTAAATTGTTAACCTCTCTGGCACTCCCCATCAAGGAATCATCCTAGAATATCCAAACTTATCAATTTCATTGGGATTAACTCAATGTTTTTTTTAAAAATTATATATATGTAATAAAGCTATTAAACAAACAAAGGTACTCCATAAATTAAGAACCTAGCATTTTCAAGACAATTTCATATATTTATCGGATCAATTAGAAGACACCAAAGAGGCAATTCCAAAGAAAAGAGCCATCACCGCTAAATCTGGAGAAATAAAGTCCAAATTTGGGTGTCTGTCCCCACCCCCAATAAAGTAAATTACCTAATCAACTGTTTAAAAACTTTTGTAAACCCCTTAATTAATCTTTGATTAAAATTCAAAAAATCAACTCTAACCACTCCATTTCCTCTTCCTCGTCTCTAGGTCTTATAGAGAGAGAGAGAGAGAGAGAGAATGGAAGGTGAAGAAGAGAAGGTGTGTGTAGCCATTGGCAATGATGTTGAAGATGGTATTGGGACATTGGAGTGGGTACTAAAAAAGTGGAATTCACTCTCCATACTTATTCTCTATGCAGTTAACAATAATAATAATAACATGGGGAAAGCTTACTCACCATGTAAATACTTGTGTTTCTTCTCATCTTTCAATTCCTTAATTTTCTCTTCTTGTTTGGTTGGATTTCATTAACTATTTTGTATTGCAATTGCAGTTGGAAAACCACCAAAAAGTTGTGTCAATGATGAGAAAGTCGAAAAAAATCAAAGGAAATATGAGCAACTCAAGATTGACAAAACATTAACCAAATACATAGCCTTTTGTGGCAAGGTTTGTACCTAACTTTGCTCAGGCCAGCAGCAGCAGCAGCAGCAGTGTTTTATATACACTATGATAGAAAAGGACATAAATATATGCAGATTGAGTATTGTATTATTAAACTTGTCGAAATTTTTCTTATTTGATCATCACAGGTGAAAGTTGAGGTTCTTAACATTGACAAGTATGATGAACCCCTCCATAAGATCATTGTAGAATTAATATCGTCTATTCGAATAACCAAATTAGTCATGGGAATTACATTCATGATCAAGTCCTCAACATGGTATACAAATTTACAAATAGCCCTTCCTCCTTTTCAACTACTATTTTTCAGAATTAAAACAACTTTCAGTAACACTATATCTGCATTTGTTGTTCAGGAAATCTAGGAATGCAAACAGTGGACAATTTTACATTCACAGGAACAAACCTGATTTTTGTGAGTTATTCGTAATATGCGGAGGGAAATTGGTTTTCATGAGAGAGGAAAATAATGAAGGATTTATAGAAGATGATCAAGGAAATATGGTACCTAAGGTTAGCAGAAAGAATAGTTTCAAAGGGTGGCTTGGAAAAATGTTTCAGGACAATTCTGCTACTGAAAAAAGTGGGAGAAGTATGTGGAAGAGATTGAAACTTATTTCAATCAATTGCTATCCTCAAATGCAAATGCAGATGAAGAAGATGGTGAGGAGGCAAATGACATCTTATATAATAGCATCAAAGAGCAGGATATGGCACAAAATATGGTAATTTCATACTCCCTCCGACCCCCATCCATAAAAGCATCTCATTTGTGGCAAAATATAGTAGTAGCAAAGAGCACAAAATATTGTAGTATTAAAATTTTAGTTTTGGAAATAAATTATATGCATATTTGGTAATGATGTGCTTAAGAAACAATTTTTGTGGCACAAATATCAGACTGCTGCAGAAAAGATTGAATTACTGAAAATGAGAATAGGCAAAGCGCAGGATGCTATCCAGTTGCAAAGAAGAGAAGCCAAGGTCAATGTTCTAAGGCGAGCAAAAGCCGAATGGGCTATTTCTGTATGTACGCGTCAGGTAATGAAATGTCTATAACTGTTAGTTGTATAATTTGGTCATGCTTTAGCATTCCTATTATCCATAACAATACTTGTTTTCACTCCTCAGGCTGAAGAACTGGAAGCTTGTGTATATACAAAAATGGCAAAGAGACTTGAACAAACCAAAGATTTAGAAAATGCCAAAGAGGAACTTCATGAGATCAGAAGTGAAGTTGAAGAAAGGAAGAATAAGCTCAATTCAGTTACAGAACTCCAACTAGAGCTCTCAAACAAACTAAGGTCATCGTCAAAATCACGCGTTGAGATCATACTAGAGAATTCAATGGGCAAAAGGGCAGATGTGGTTCGAGAGATTGAGGTTCTCAGAAGGCAAAGAGATATTATTCTGGGTAGAGTTGAGTTTTGTAGAGAAAAAGATGCTATAGGAAAGGCTAATGCAAGCAGGTTGAGAGAGTTGAGCTTTAACTACAAGGAATTTACTCCTGAAGAAATCAGAGTGGCTACTGATGATTTCTCTGAACGCTTGAGACTGAAATCTGCATGTGATAGGAAATATGTGTATAGAGGCCGCATGAAAGCTACCACGGTTGCAGTCAAATGTATGGTTCAGTTATGGATGGATGAAGAAGCTTTCCAAACTAAGGTATATTATGATAATTAGGCCCGGTTGGACTCTCATTTTGGGACAGATGTAACTTGTTAGTCAAGTAATTAGGCTTCACAGGAGGTACCTGACTGCTGACAAGATAAATAGTCACCCGTCGGTTGCCTCCCGTTTTCTCAAGTTATTAAATCTAGTGACTGACAGATTGACCTTTATAATGTAGGTGAAGTTACTCTGCCAAGTCCAGCATCCTAATATAGTCGCAGTGCTCGGATTCTGCTCCGAGCTACAATGCATCGTGTTCGAATATATGCACAATGGCTGCTTAAGGGACACACTATTCTCCTCCAGAAGCTCTAGGAAAAGAAACCAGGGTCTAAATTGGCATGCTCGAATTCGTGTAGCAGCCGAAGTCTGTGCGGGCCTGGGCTTCCTTCACCAGGCCCGACCCAGGCCTATAATTCACGGCAACTTGAACCCATCCAAAATCCTACTCGATTGCAACAACGTTGCTAAAATTCATGGTTATAGGCTTGGTTGGTGTTATGATGAGGCTGATATTAAGTCAGATATTCGGGCTTTCGGAAATCTGGTACTACAGCTTTTAACCGGAAGAAACTGGGCTGGACTGGTACTACAGGCGATAGTGATGGACCGTGTGTCTCTGGTTGGTGTCTTGGATGAGATGGCGGGAGAATGGCCTTTGGATTTAGCAATGGAGCTTGCTAGGATAGCAATACAGTGTTTGTCCACCAATGAAGGGGTAGATACAAATTTGAGTATGGGGATAATAATGAGAGAGCTCGATGAATTGAGGAAAATGGCAGATGATCTAGTGGCAAACAGAGAATGTATTGTGGCAGTTGAAGGTGGCGCTAATACAGAAAACTCAAGAAATGTACCAAGTGTGTTCCTCTGCCCCATATTCCAGGTGCACCACCTATATTGCTTCTAGTTTTGTGCATACTCCCTCCATCCTAAAATGAACGTCTCATTTTCAAAAATTCCAACTGTAAATTTAAACAATTATATTATCCATATATTTGCAGGATATAATGAAGGACCCACATTTGGCAGCAGATGGGTTTTCATATGAGCTACAAGCCATAGAAGAATGGTTAGGGACAGGGCACAACACGTCCCCAATGACAAATTTAAATCTTAAGCACAAGCACCTTACTCCTAATCATACCCTACGTTCCCTAATCCAGGATTGGCATACTAAAAGCTTAGCTCCTACTTCATAAATGTAATCTACTAAATATATTTCTATACATCACAAAATAGACCTTATGCTTCATCTTTTTCAATATCTTACTTATCAATATAGTATCATTAAGGAAAAAGCGCAGAAAACATGATAGGGAGATGGCAGTAAATCTTTTTCTGTAAAAATTGAATGACTATTTATAAATATTGGATAATTTATATATTTTTCTCACTTGCAAAATTCAAACAAACTACGTAGCTAAATAAATACCCAGCAATGTAAGAAACTCTAAATTTTGTGTAAGATAAGAACGAAATATATACTTATCTCTATCACCTATTTGAGCTGTGCTGCTTTCAACCTACACTTGGCCACAATCTTAGATAGTGGCCTTGAAAACCAGCAACTCCTTCACAGGCTATCTATCTGCAGTGCACAGACTCATGCTCCCAAACATTTTGCCCAACAAAAACAGCGTGCAACTTTACTTGGCAAGGAATAATCTGAAAGAGAAGATGGATCTGTGGTTGTCTCTTCAGCACTTGACCATATATATACCCCTCGTTCTTCCCGGCTACCTGGTACAGTGTTGTCTAGTACAAATGCCACCAAGAGTGTCACCACCATGTTCAACGATAGAAGTGCATTTATCGCAAAGTCAAGCTGATAGACAAAACAAGAGGTCAGGTCGTCATTATTACAAGGAAAGAATAAAGAAGCACGAGAAACTGTAAAACACAGATTTAAATAATGAAGAGCTCATAAATGCAATGTACAAATTGCATGGCTGTGCATTCTTATGTTGGCAATACTTTACATATGAAGACAGTAGCATGATGATAAATTTACGAAAAAAATTTAGGTACCACTTTTTGACAATCAGTTATGTGATATCACTTTCTTAACAGACTCCCACTTCGATTTCAAGGCAACTGATAAACCATGTAGTAGATGAAAATTTTTTGGAGTACAATTTGAAAAGGATCAAATTAATTAAGGACGAGATAATTTAATAAGAAAAATGCCTAAGGTCATCAATTTTCTTCACGACTTCACCTCCTTTGTTCTTCTTAATTGTTTTACATTTCAACCATTTGAAAGAATGCTTGTAACTTGGTGATTGTTCTGGCTGGAAACAAAATGAACTCCCTCTCCCTCTCTCTCTCTCAACAAGCTCATTTGTAAACGAAAAATTATACAATTTCCAGAATGAAATAATTTCATATTATAGTGTCTGAAAAGAAAATTAGTGTGAAGTTGAGAATTTTTAACAATGAAAAACAAATGACAATGACTTACTTGTTTACTAGCAATGTGGGCTGGTCCATCTGATGCTGCTGAATAAGGAAGAAAGTAACTAGGCAGAATCAAGATTAATTCTGGTTGATGCTGTTGAAAATATGCTGGGATGGAGAAACCAAGGAAAAGAGATACACCAACTATCATGGTGTTTCTGAAACTTGATGTTTGAGTATATTGTAATGTCGATAGTCCTAAGGCCACAGTCAGAGCCCACATGAAGCACAGTATAGCTGCTGCCAATGCCAGTGGTATAGAAGCAAGAATGGCACCTAATTTCCCTGTTAAATACATGTCAACTGGTAAGTTATTAACTTTCATCCAGTTAGGTTTACCAATGCTTTACCAATAGATACGCGGAGAGAGAGAAAGAGAGAGAACTAAGCATACAGAAAATGGCAGGATAAAAATGTTTCCAGTCAGCCTGATAAGTATCATACCAATCTAACACTCCATTGTCGCATTTTACATATCATGGTCGATGGCAAAAAGTTCAAGAAAAAAAAATATTGACTGATTTCTTCTATATACACCCTTCCTAACAAATTCTACAAAGCATTGGCTTTCTAATCGATGGATTTCATAGATCTCTTGGGGAAGGAATATAGGCCATTTAAACCCCAGGGAGTAGGAGAATGGAAGAGGTCTCAAGGAATAATCTCTTCCTATCTCCATAGCTGGGGGCAAGCATACCTACCCAAAAAAACAAAAGAATTTAGGCCATTTATCTTAACAGTTCTTTTTCAGGGAAGTAACATTTTTTCACACGACGACGGAGTAATATGCATCCAACTTTATCAATTCACATCTTCAATAAAATATAGGTTAAAGATTAATTATAGCATAAATAGTTTATGTAGTTGTTTCTGCAGCTTTAAATCTACACATTCAATATCCAATCAAACATAGTGTAACCAGGCTGAACTTAGCAACAATTCCTCTTGTAGAGATTATGCTTCAACATTTTCTACAGACAAACATAACATAAATACCTGCATTTGTGAAGCATCTCGGTCACTGTCCTAAGTATGTGTCGGGAGTCAAAAATTCCATACCTACAAACGAGAAGAGGATAAAGAAAGCCGCTCCAAGTTCCAAAGCCCTTCGATTTGCTACCTTGGTAATGTTAATAGTGTGTACATTTTCTGTCAAAGTTGTTGACCCAGTCCCAGAACCCCAAAGTCCAGCTAGTACACTACAAAAACCTTCCAAGCCAATTCCTCTGCTGACAATACCAGGGGTAGGAGGCCTTGAATTAATTCGCAGGGATGAAGAGTGATATGTTCCAACCTGATAATGTACAAAATTTGCATCAGATTAGACTGGAGCTATATTCTTCAAAACAAGACTTGCAGTGATGCATTTGACTTAAAGGGTACAAACCGAGTCCACTGACGCAACCAGTGACACGATGATCATGATGATTGAAGTCCTTAGATGGAATATCGGAATACCCCATTGCAAAGGGTAGGGAATCCTGATCCATGCAGCTGTTCTCCATGCATCAGAAACATCTGTCCTGCAATGCTTCATGGTATATGCATGCTTTCTGCAAGCATCAATCAAGATATTGGAGCTTGGTATATCAGAGCTACAGCCTTTGTAATTGTATGCCCCTCCAGCTGTCAGAAAGAATGCATATGCCCATGTAATAATAACACTCAGAGGAACCTGCAATGAATGATGATGTACCCAAAAGTAATTAGATAATATTTATTGACTGAACCACCAGGGAAGGGAGAAATATATTTAAAGATAATTAGTAACTCAAAGCAACAACTTAAGAAACTAAAGTCTGTTGATGTCATTTTCCTTTTTTGGGTTACTTATATTTTGCTTTCTATGATATATGGGATTTAGATGTTGGGGATGGGGGCATGACTTTTAAGATACACTCCCTCTCCCTCCATTGCAAAATACAAGATCAAGTATGACCTTTTGAAGTCAATTTGAGATATTTTTAAATTCAAAATTGATATGAATTAATATAATCTTTAGTCAATACAATTAATCAATTATAAATTTATCTATAAAGTATTACTAATTACAAGATTTATATTTTCTAAATCACATCAAAATTGAATTTAAAAATGTCTCAAATTGACTTCATACAATCAAAATTGTTCCTACTTTTTGGGTTTGAGGGCAGTATTAACAACGGGCGTCAAGGACTATTCTACTTAACAAGGTTTGTAGTTCGGTTTATTCATCATTGCTACAGAATTGGAAACTCCTATTTATCATATTGTCAAGGAAAGGAAAGTGTAGAATAGGTTTGACTGAGATGGAGGGTTGACATTGTTAGCCATGAAGAAGGAATGGAATGGGGATCAGCTATAAAAAAGAGGAATATAAATAACAACAATAAGTATATGATATAAATACATACCGCATAAATTTGAAATAATCGTTGTCCATAGACAGATACTCCTCGAAGGTGCTAGAAAAATATGCAAAAAACTAACGTGAATATCTTGAACTTGTAAATATCCACATAAATTAAGCCTTCAAACTAAAAAAAAAGTCTTCATTTTCTTTCCACAGGGTGCAAAACAAATATTATATCTTCAGATAGCTGAACTATGAAAAGCTAGATGCACATTAGAAATATGATTATCTCATTCTTATGCCTACTAACAACTTAAGTTATAGAGAAGTCTACTCTTAAAGTTGCTTACCAAGGTGAAAATAAGAACCAATAATATTTGGGGAAGGCTAATCTCCACACAACTACCAGCTTGGGCAAAACCATAGCTAAAAAAGGCCAAGCCCACTGCGGCAACAGTAGGTGCAACCACAACAGGGTTTATCAACCTGTAGCATGATTTCACACAAATAAGTTTGAGTGTGTCATTTAGGTCAACTGTCCATCCTAAGATGGGAAAGCTTGAACTTAGTTTAGAATGACTTTTGTTTTCTTTCTCTTCTTTTTTCCTTTTTTGTTTGGGGTGGCAGGAAGAAGATATATATAGAGAGAGAGAGAGAATACCTTAGAAAAAGCGACATCAAACCGCTGAAACCCAATATGCTTTGGAAAGTGGAACCAACAATTATAGCCCCTTGCAATTCCCTCATTATGTGCCTAAATTTCTGTATATAATGAAATATGCCCGTCTCACTCAAATAAATTGTGGAAAAAAAAGAAGATAAGTACATAGAGAAAACTATCCTGCCCTGATGCTTTTCAACAAGCAAAAGAATTGCACAAGCTTACTTAAACAGTCCTATCACTTCAAACTCTTGCAAAGCATTCCTTTTCTTTTAAGTTTTATCTAGACATTTTTATTTGTTTATGTGAGTGCAATTCACATATGGGTACACTAACAGCATTGTGGAAATAATGTACTAATTATCCAAAAGCTTTTACATATAGAATGCTCTGAAAATACAAAAAAAAAATTCGTCTGCTCAGGAATGTACAATATTATTATAACACTATGCTCTATAAATTGATAATGCAAGTCCCAGTATATAGGCACTAGGAATAATACTTGGTGCCTAAATCCAAGGACAAGGATACATCCAAGATGGCTATATATAAATATCATCTAGTATTTTTTCAATTATTCCTTAGTAAAAAAAAATTGTAAAATTGATTTTTCACACTCCTTTGAGGCATTCGTGCAAGTTAAAAACACAATAAGAAGTTATATTCGTATTTACCAACTTAAGTTGGCTAATGGCAAACACTTGGCTTTTCCACATATATCCTGTATCAATATTGTGGCATGTTTATAACAAATATAGTTTTCTTCATACATTTTAAAGAGTACATGTATATCAAACAACAATATTAAAAATGCTGCGTGCAGCTAAATATGTAACATCACTTACATGTTCAGTCAGATTTCGGTACTCCTGAGAATTCATAATAACCAAAGCCGGAGCTAAATACACAAATGAGCTCCCTTGGACCAGTGGAAGTCGGGTAACAAAGTATGAGTGCAGTATTGTGGTAACGCCGGACACTAACAGCATTGTTGAAATGACAGTCGCTATATCCTTCTGTCATCATCAGAAAATAGAGATTTTAATATATACTGAATCAACATCTCTCATCTAAGTTGCACGAGAAATGAAACATTACGATTTATGAAGAACTCATCCTCACATCAGTTCCACCCATGGCAGGTACAATGATCAATGGGATAAAAATCAGAGAACCAGCCAGTGATATATAGTGCTGCAAACCGAAACATATAAGTGGTACTGCAGATAAAAAAAAACAAACTGAAAAAGGTCAGTCATTTACCTACATTATAGTAAAAGGAGAATATCTTCTATTTGGAACTAGGGGTGAAAATGAGTCGAATCTCAGCGAACACTCTAATGCTCAGATTCGGCTCGACTCAAAAAAATTGAGTTCGAATTCGATGAGGAATTTTTAATTTTGCGTCAGATTCGACTCGGATCATTACTCAGACCTACTCGGCTCGTAAGTACTCGGCTCGTAAGTACTCGACTCGTTTACAAAACGAGTTACTCACGAGCCTTCAAATCGAGATTCAAATATGAACCATTTCGCTTAATACTGAACCACTACATACTAAATTGATTATTGAACTTATGTTTATATATTAAAGTCTTTTACTTTTATTTATGTAAAGAAATTACAAAGAATGTAATACGAATTGACAATCAATTCACTGATTTATTCAAGTACAAGCTTACACAATTTAATACTACACTTTATAAATTATAAAGATTGATACAAATATTACATATTTAGCTTATTAGTATGGATCAGACCAGTATTCGAATATGATTCATCGAGCAGGTATCGAGTATGGTTTGAAAAAAAATAAAATACTCGAACTCTAATCTGAGCGAATACTGGTATACTCGAATTCGACTCGTGTATCATTAAACAGAAAACGAGTATGGATCATATTCGACTCGAATCAACTTCGAATTCGAGATTTGGATCATATTTTCGAACCGATCTCGAGTCGAGTATCAAGCTACTCTGCTCGGCTAACACCCCTATTTGGAACAAACGATACAGTTTCTGTGTGAGTAAAAGTCTAATGGTGATGACTGATGACAGTAGATGCAGCAACAAAGGTTGAGCCTATATCCTTTTACACTTTTTCTGTAAATATTTGAAAGACCAAGCCCAGTGTTATGATTAATTCTTGAAACCCAAACTAGAGGCAAGATTCTTCTTTCCTACTGTTACGCAGTGTATGTGGAGGTTTGATATTTTTTTCACACTGTACTCTATTGTATGTTTTCATTAAGGACCATTTTCTAGGTTGATCAAACTAAACCAATCAGTGCCTTTAACCTTCAAAAGTAACTCTATTTCAATTTCAAGTATAAAGTGTGATGTGACCAATTATGCCACAACCAATGTATGGAAGAGTATATTCATTGATGAATTCTAATTGAGAATTACAAAAAGAGCCCATTTTTCTCCTTCAAATTGGTCGAAGTTCACAATCTTATTGGACTTCTCATATACTGCTGCATCTCGTGGACTTTCAAAAAAAATATAGCTCAACCTCTCACATAATTTGTTAAGGTAGACACAAGAATCCAATTTTAAGCTAACAAAATTTATACATTTAAGATCGTATAAGTAATGTGATTGGAAGCATTATTTGGTGAATAACAAATGTTTCTTTCTGCTCAATTGCTTATTTTGAATACTTTCCAATTTTTAATTTTTAATCTTATCTAACATTTCAATTTCATTACAAATCATATAACCATAAAAATTGTAAAGGAAAACATAAAAATTAACACAAAACCAAATCAGGAAATTCAAACTGTAAAGTTATACTCACCAAAACCAGGTTTGTCTCTCATCCCACACTTCAGTGTGGATGACTGTTGCCCTCCTTCATGACCAGGTTCTTCACCATCCCGATACATTCCAATTCCCACATCTCTGTCCACATTTTCATCATCTTTCTTCGGCTCAATGACCAGATTACTAGTTGCCAGAACTCCATGTCCATCACCATTTTTAGCCCTATTACCATTTCCATTCGAACCAACTCTTCTTTCCTCATACCCAGCTCTCAAAATTGGCTCAATCTCAGCTCTATTGTTCTGATGCTCACCTCTCACTACTCCATCCCTCGACCCAAAACCCCCATCTTTTTCATTCTTTCGAAATCCATGCCCAACCGGTTCAATTTCAATCCCTCTTTTTAATTTAGAAAAAAGAAAAAAAAAAACAGATGTTACAAGATAAACAATAATTCTATTATCACATAAAAATGGCTTATGGTCTACCTGCGTAATGCTATCATATAAAATCGCTCATATACATTTACATATATATTGGTATCGTCCATATAATTTTAATATATTTTGTAAATATACTAGCTATGTTTTGTGCCTTCTATATTATATTAGATTTATCTTAAATTTTGGACTATCAAAATAATTTATTAAGATGAATCAGAAATTCAAAATTAGTTATATTTTGTTAGATAGATTCAACCGACTCTAACCAATTCCGGATCCAAACCAAACCGCCTTGGTCCATTTAAAACCCCCCTAGAACCCTCCAACTGTCCGAAGGAAAGTCGAAAATTTTAGCAGGCAGGCACACTCAGAAGAAGAACTAAGCAGAGCAATGGCAGAAGAGACCGACCCTTCTTCCTCCTCAATTTTTTCTCAGAAGAGCTTCTCTAGACTACCAGAAGACACCGTATTCTTCTCTATCTTCCCGGACTTCTCCATTCTCACCCAATCCCCAAACCCTAGCTCCACCGGCACCGCTCAGCTTCAATCGCTCCACCTCGAAATCCTCCGATTTCTCTCTCCTCACACCTCCAACTATATCTGGCAACACGAGCCCTTCACACTCTCTCCCTCATCCGCCGAACAAATCCTCCATCTCCACGGCAAGCTCCGTTACGGCGATAACCTGGAAGACGAATGGTTCGTAGTATTCCTCCTTTTTGAAATTTCGCGGCAATTCCCCGATCTCTCTATCCGCATTTGGGACACCGACGGTGAGTTTCTCCTCATTGAAGCCGCTTTCCACCTCCCCCGCTGGCTGAATCCTAACAATAGCACTAACCGTGTCTTCATTCGCCACGGTAATATCTGTATTATCCCAAAATCCCACTACCCCTCCACTCCCACGCTCTTGAATTCACTGTTATTCCTTATAAATTCAGAAGAAAGTAAATCCATAGCTGCAGATGCGGTCCAGTTATCAATTAAAAACCGAGTCAAAGGCTTTTCAGAAAGACCGGACCGAAATATTCATAATGTTAGGGTCAGGGTTCCGGTTTCAGTGGCACAGATATTAAAGCACGAGCCTTATTTGATTTCTTTAGCTGTAGAGGGGTTTTATGATAGAGATATTGATTCGATGAAATATGCTGCTAAAATGGATGGGTTTTTGCCAAATGGGAGTGGGGAGGATTTTGTTGAGGTGTTGGCTAAAATGTCAAGGGCAATGTATGGGCAGTTAGTGCAGCAGACGTTTCAGGCACCCAAGTGTTATCCAATGCCGGGTAGGAGTGAGGGAGGATATGCTGAGGCCGAGTTAGGGATGAAGATTGCTTGTGGGTTTGAGATGATTTATCAGCTGAGGAAAAGGGAGGGGGCGGAGGGGAAAGGGAGTACGTGGGAGGCATTTAGGGAGAGCTTGGAGAAGAGTGGGTATTTCAGAGGGTTGCTTCCTGGGTCAAAGGAGTACCGGGGATTAATGGAGAACGCTGAAGAGTATTACAGGAACAGTTCTTTGCATTCTAGAGCAAGGTATGCTATATGGTTTTTTTTTTCTTTCTAATTTACAGTTTATGCAACTTGTTATAGTTCAGACTGTGAATTGGAGTACTCCATTAGTCCCTTTGATGACCAATGACCATAAGACATTTGGAAAACTCGCTTAAAAAGTTTGAGTTTAGCTCAATTTATCTGGAATATGCATTTAATCAATTCCATTGTACACATGTAACAATTGAAAACACAAGTTGTTGCTCATAGTTGCAGCTCAGTTAGCTTAGCTGTGAACTTAGTGATATAAATAGTTTTTGATGTTAACTTATAGATTAGTATGGGGCGTGGTTCTAGCCTAATACAGCTCTGATATTCTTTACTTTTTAGATGTGCTTGAGACAATCAAATGCTCCAAGAACATTAAGTAATTCCCTGTTCCCATGCTATTCTTTTCCTGAACACCTCTTCGCTTGCCCCCTTCCTTTTCCGGGTGAAACAGCTGAATGTTATGGCATACTTCTGCTTTGTATTGTCTGCACTCCTTGTTAATTCCGCCTTTATAACTATTTTACTTGTGATATAACTGCTTTGTCTACTGTTGCTAGCAGTTTTCCATTTTGATGGCACTATTACTGGTGTTTTTTTATATATACTTCTATCAATGCTGAGATGTTATTGTTGTTACAGTGATATTTTGAGTGCTCCAGTAAGGCGCATAGATGAAATTCTTGCTCTTCCCTGTTCAGCTGATAATTTCAAGGGTCAGGAGCTCCTCCCTTCGGATGATGATTCTTGGCTCTACAATGGGGAGGATGAGTTAAATGCTGCTCTTTTTGAGAGGGAGAAGGAGATGGAACTTTATAACTTGAAAGATAACAAGAAACAGAAATCTAAAGAGCAACAGGATGCTGATCTCTCATCTGGTGAAGATTATGGTCTTGGGGAGATCGCAAAATCTATGCAAGCATTTGTTCAAAAAATGTCTAGTTATGAGGGAGCAGAGGTTCCAGAGAACAGGTTAGTCTACATTTATCCACAAGTCAACCAGTTTTTCATTGACTATAGCAGAAATTAATATCCCTCAACTTCTTATTATTTGACGTTTAGCGAAAAAAAGTTATTTACAAAGTATTAGTTTTGTTAAAGAAGCTTGATGGGTCTTAGGAGTATAACTGTACATGAATCAGAAAAAAATTTCAGACTCTGGTATTAGCTTAATGTATTTTTAGTCTTTGGTATGATAGGCGAACCACTTTTTTCAGACTCTATTTATCTTTATTCTAATATTATTGCGGTACATGCTAATATTAATAAGTGATGCATTTTGTTGCTTTCTTCTTGCAGAAACCTAAAAGATGTGGATTTTGATGCAGAGCGTTTCATGAAAGACATAGAGTCGGTAATGAAAGTTCCTGGTTCTGAAGGTGCTGGTAGTGATGTTGATATTGAAGAAGGTTCCTCCTCAGACATGGATTTTGGTAAGAACTAGGATTATTTTCATTACATTCTGTGGCATAATTTCTATATCACTTGATGCCTATTCGTATCAATATATTTTTCTTTTGATGATGATTTCTTTCTCATGGTATTTTATTCTATCTTAAAAAATAGAAAAGACCAAGTTCTACACTGTTGGGGCATAAATACATGATTAGTCAAAAGGGAAAAAAGAAAAAAGAAAACTCAAGTACATGTACTCTTCGAGAACTCGAGTTCTTTCCCCCAATTTAGAGATACTGATATCTAAGTGCGATTTCCAGTTCGATGACTCGGGTCAATATATTTAGATTAAATATGGAGATCAATATTTCCTTCATCTTCCTGCTTGCTGTTATCCTAGTCTGTACTTGCTGATAAATTTTGAGTGTCTTGACTCTTAACTAGATTAATAGCCATACCATGGAAAAAAGAGAGGTTGTGTAGCACTGTAAAAATTAATTACATAGGTACTAGTAATATCCAGCCTTTTCTTTAAAGGAAGCCAAATTCTGTGGAAAGCTCAAAGTCGGTGATAAAGATTTCATTTGGGATCTGTGGCCTTATATACTGAAGCTATCCCTATAAAAATTTGCATCCAGACTACGTCAATATAATTGCATGCGAATTACTACTCTTATCTTTGAAGTAATGTAATCAAAGGGTAACAGTGTAAGATAATGTATATGAGCAGATGACTGCAATTATGAGAGTGATGATATGGAGCCTTCTGCGGATAATGAAGTAGGGGATTCTTTCATGGGTTCCTATTCTGATGCTCTGAGTGAAGAACTAAAGACCACAACGCTCAACAAAAGTTTTGTCCGTGCAAATGAGCAGGCTGTAAAGAAAGAGGAGGTTAGTTATACAAAACCATTAAATTTGTTTCCTTCAACCTTTTTTCTTCTCTGTCTTCTAAAATATTTCAATTAAATTCAGCTTGCCCAGAATTAGTGTTGGCTACTATTCTTATGCCAACTTGTTCCATCATCTGAAAGAGAAAATGGATTAGTGAATAACCATAGTGTTTTTTTATTCTAGGCTTTGTAGACATTTCTGTGTCATTTCAGCATTTAACTTGTTCTATTTCATCCTTGGTTCTAATACTCGTGATGTTTTGTATAAACTTTACTGCAGGGAACATCAAATGCTGCTGCAGGAGACATGGACGAGGAGTTTACTCCAATAGATGTGGATGTGAACCTTGTGAAAAGCTTTCTTGATTCCTTTTCTTCTCAAGAAGGACTCCCTGGTCCTGCTACCAATTTACTAGGCCTTATGGGTCTCCAGCTGCCACAAGATGCCAAGAAGGAAAAATGACACTGGGAACTTGCAAATACTTGAGTTCTATGTTTAGCATAAATATGAGTTGTTTGTTTAGTAGTGGTCATGTATAATATGAAATTTTGCTGATAAATTTGATGATATTGTCTCATTTTATATCGACAGAGAACTCTTTTTGTAAAGCAAAATAAATTGACAAAGTGACTCTTTTATTGTGAAAAAGAGAAAATAGTAAAAAAAAAAAAAAATCACCAAATATAATTTCAATAAAAACATAGAAAAGTCCCTGGAAAAAGGATTCAATTCTTGAAGTGGTCAAATTGTATTTATTATTGCTATTTTGAAGAGGGATTACTTTTTTCAAATGACCCCTTGCCGTATTTTGCACACCATTGTTTGGAAGAACAAAGTTAACAATAAGAACCAAAAGCTCAACTAAAAAAAGTTCAATTCGAGCTCGACTCGAAATATAAAGTTTGATAAATTACTTGAACTTCTTCAAATTGTAATTTTCTATTGATATTTAAATAGGAGTGCAAACGAGTCGAATCTCAGCGAACACCTTCATGCTCAGATTCGGCTCGACTCAAAAAAATTGAACTCGAATTCGACTCGGATTCGATAAGAGATTTATATTTTTGCGCCAAATTCAACTCGGATCATTACTCGGACCTACTCGGCTCATAAGTACTCAACTCGTTTACAAAGCGAGTTACTCATGAGTCTTCAAATCGAGTTTCGAATATGAACCATTTCACTTAAAATTGAACCACTACATACTAAATTGGTTACTTAACTAATATTTATATATATAACTTTTTCACTTTTATTTATGTATTGAGATTATAAAGAATGTAATATAAATTGACATTTAATCCATTGATTTATTTAAGTACAAGTTTACACAATTTCATACTACACTTTATAAATTATAACGATTAATACAAATATCACATATTTAGTTTACTAGCATGGATCAGAACAATATTCGAATATGATCCATCAAGCAGGTATCGAGTATGGTTTGAGAAAAAATGAAATACTCGAACCTTAATATGGGCGAACACTGGTCTGCTCGAGTTCGACTCGTGTATCATTAAACAGAAAACGAGTATGGATCAGATTCGACTCGGATCAACTTCGAATTCGAGCTTTGGATCATATTTTTGAACCGATCTCGAGTCGAGTATCGAACTACTTGGCTCGATTATCACCCCTATATTCAAACCATATTCGTTTAAAAGTTCAAAATTCGAGATCGTGTCAAACTCGATAGCTAGACAAATTTCGGTCAAACTTTATTTAATACTCAATAAATTTTATGAACCAAATTTAAATAACTCAATATTATGCTCAACACAATTTATTTAGACACTACTCGTAAGTCTAATCATCATTTATTAAAGAATGGCTGACTATTAAATGATTGAATAATGGGGAGCAGTTTAAAATTAAAACCACTTGTTAAGGTTCATTTGATTATTTGAATCCAAAGTACTTGTTTTGAATCTTTACATAAAATACTCGAATCGTCCAATAAGTGAGACGCTAACAACATAACTGTAATACAGAAGTATTTATTACTCTCTCCGCTACTTAATATAAATTATTTTAAAAATATAAATCGTTTTAGAATTTCAAATAAGCATTAATTATTTAGCTTCTAATATTACCCCAATTATTAAATGTAACTTTGATTCTCTCACTATTTTCTGTCCAATAAATAACAATCTCTTATTCCAATACAAGGAGAATATAGACAATTGATATAATAGTTAATGTTATACAATTATTACCTTAATACTTGTGCACAATCTTAAAACGACCTATATTAAGGAACGGAGGAAGTTCGAACACACAATGGGGCTGAGTTTTTGATATTTTTGCACGTGAGTTCATACATTTTATAAATTCATACTCCCTTCGTTTTTTAATATAAGTTATTTTAAAATTGTGCATAACTATTAAGTAAATAATTGTATAGCATTAAATATAATATTAATTGTCTATATTACCCTTGTATTAAAAAAATGTTATTTATTGGACAAAGAATAGTGAGAACCAAAGTTATATTTATTACTTGGGCTAATATTAGAAACTATACTTGAAATTCTCAAACGACTTGTATTAAGGAATAAAAATAATTTTTTAAAACACTTGCATTTAAAAATACTTGCATTTGATGTGATCTTATTTCTTTGAAAATATTTGCATTTGATGTGATTTTAGGGATTGATTGGTTAACTACTCATCATGCTAAAATCGATTATTTTCGTAAGGTTGTTAGCTTATTCCTAACCAACCTATTATGCGAATTCAAGCAACCAAACCACTAAAATCAATCACTGTCATCTCAAGCCATAAAGCTATTCGTTTATTGAAAAACGGATGTCAAGCTTTTTTAGCTCATGTCACAGATTTAAATAAAAATAAATCGATTTGAATGATATTTCTATTGTTAATAAATTTCCGACGTATTCTTAAAGACTTCTTAGCCTACCTCCTAGAGGCGTGAAATCGAATTTTGTATCAATTCAAAGACAAAACCCATTTCTAAAATTCCTAAATATTTCTTCAACGAACGATAATGCGCTAAAGACGTTGGCTCGAAATATTGAAGATTACGATCGTATCCATTCAATATCATCGTGGGAAGAGCGAACGTGGTAGGTGACGCGTTGAGTAGAAGATCGTATCGTTATTTTTAATACGAATATACGAATCTACGTGAAGATAACGAATATATGATTAGAATCGACTTTAGTCGATAAAGTTAAAGTCGCTTAAGCTACAGATCCGGAGCTGATGAACACGAAGAAGAAGGTTCAAGAGGACGTTATTTTAAACAGCAAGAGTTGCTGAAGAAATGAAATCTCAACCCTCGATTTTATTGGACCATTTGAAATCCTTGATCGAGTAGGAACTGTTGCCTATAAACTCGTTTTATCGCCAAGTATGTCGCGTGTTCATAACGTTTTTCACGTATCGATGTTACATAAATATGTGGACGACCCGAACCACATTATTGAATTAAAACTAAACGAGATAGAAGAAGATTTAACGTATGAGGAAATACCTGTTAAAAACTTGGATAAGAAGGAACATATTATACGCTCAAAGGTTATTTAGAATCTGACGAGGTATCCTCATATGTTCAGCATATCAGGTACGTACGTAAATTTTGAGGGCAAAATTTCATAAGGGGGGAGATTGTGAGACCCCAAATTTTACGAATAAAGATTTAAATTTCTCAAAATATTTTTTTGAATATTATAGAGTGAATTTGATATAATGTTATAGTTGTGGGTAATATTTATAAATTTTACAAAGTATACAAGTTGTTGTATAATATTCGATTGGTTGGAGAATATTCTATTTGTCAAAAAATATCCTTACGACGGTACAATCATTGGTGGACCCCACAACAGAATTATTGTCGGATTGAGAAAACGACAAAAATATTTTATTAAAAATAACGGTGGAAGTTTTACCGTTAATACTGTTGAACTACTCGGTAGTAAAAGTACATAGTAGCACATGGTATTGATTATTGATGCTTACGTGAGAAGTTACTCAGTTTTGTTCAATTATTGTTACAGTAATTGTTGCATAGTATCTCACGTTATTTGATTCAATTATTGTCAATATTTTATATATTATTAAATCAATAATTGAGATAACAAAGTTGTTAATATTATTTACAATATTAACGATGTCTAGAAATTTTGTCAAGGAGAGGTTTGGTCACCTAATTGCGCGTCAATAGGGAGAAATTCTTATTGGAAAGCCCCTTCTTTCTTGGGAACGACCTGGTCAATTAATAATGTGAATTATTATAATGATGATGAGTTTTGTTTTATTAGTATTATTAATGTATTAAAACAGAAAAGCTTTTTATATATAAAATGTAATCTTTGTTATAAAGTTATTTATTTTATTAGACAATAATTAGAATATATTATATTTTATTATGCATAGTGTTTTGCATAGTAAAAATTTTTTATATAAAATGTAATACTTTTATAAAGTTATTTATTTTATTAGACAATAATTAGAATATATTATATTTTATTATGTATAGTGTTTCAGATAAAGGCTCGCGATAGTGTTTCAGATAGTAAAATTTTTTTATATAAAATAGAATACTTTTATAAAGTTATTCGTTTTATTAGATTATAAATAGAATATATTTTATTTTATTTAAAAAGATTTTATTTTATTAGAATATTTTATTAAATCAATGCAGACCGTCTGTTTAAAAGTGAATCAATCTGGACCGTTCATGAATTAGTTACTTATTTAATCTATTCTCCTATAAATAGAAGCTCATTCCTTCATTATTTCTTACTTAATTCATTGAAACTCTAGAGAGAGAAACTGTAGAGAGAATTCTTCTTCTATAATCTTGAGCGTATTTCTTTAGAGTTTAAGAAAGCTTTGAGCGTAGTGTAAGTTTTCTTCAAATATATCATCGCCCTACCCGTCAGAGTACTCTTCTTTATAAGGTAAGGGATATTATTTGTTGTACTCGTAAGGGGTATTATTTCTTTCGTATTCATGATGAGAACTTCTGTTATTCCATTCTTTATTATTTTGTTGGAATAACCTGTATACGGAGACTATCCTATACTTGGTGAAATTCTTCTGTTATTCCATTCCTTATTATTTTGTTGGAATAACCTGTATATGCGAAGTACCGCATACATGGTAAAATTCTATTATTATTCGTTTTTTATTATTCTGCGTAGGAATATCCCGCTCGGTGCGTTTATGTATGACTGGTTCCATTCTTTATTATTCGCTTGAATATCCATGCATGCGTTATGCATGACTGGTTCCATTATTTATTATTTCATTGAGAATAACTCGTCTGTAATGTGATTTCATATCGCGCGTGCATGGTGAATTCTGTTGTTATTCCATTCTTTTATTACATTGGAATATCCCGTCGGTCATGAATTACGCTTCGACCGGTTCCGATTCTTTATTATTCGTTGAGAATAATCATGTCTGTAAGGCTATCTATCGCATGCATGATGAATTCTTTCGTTATTTCATTCTTTATTATTACGTTGGAATAACATGTACATGTGGATTACCACATGCATGGTGAATGATCTTTTATATTCATTCCTTATTAAATTGTGGAAATGATATGTTTACGTTGATTATGATGAGAGTCATAATAAAAGCATTGGAATGATAAAAATCATGGGTATATGTAGTATTAGTAAGTGTTATGATAAGTTGTGTTGGTTATTATGTGAAAACATGGAAGTTTCTTAGAAATCACAAAGAGTTGAAAATCAGATTTTGGGGAAAATGGAACATAAAATTCAATTGACCATATCTCCTATTATATTTCGAATTTTTGGGTGTGGTCAAGTCCTAGAGTTAGATCTAGGAGTTTTCTAACTTATCCAAGTGGAATCACTGGAAAAGGTGTTGTAGATTTTCGTGTGGACTGATTTTAGCAAATGAGTCAAAAACTGAAAATACCAAAAAGGCTACTGCCCAAAATTTTGTAAGGGATGTTTCAGCCACTTAATTTGTGAGAAAAATTCCGGCCTTTTGGGACATGAAAATATATGGTATAGAGTACCTCCTGTCCAAAAATGAGCTCATTCTGACTTAAAATGAGCAAGTTATAACCATTTCAATATTTATGTTTTTCCGACGAAAAACGCTATAACCGGAGTTCTATAACTCCAATGACCATGAAATTTAAACTGGAAGATCACGTTAACATGTGTAAGATCCTGCCAAGATTTGAGAATTTCTGAAGTTAAACTTGAGGTATCTAATTTCTTAAAGAATTAATGAGAAATTAATTTTTGAAAAATAGTAAATAAATTTTAAAAAATTTGAGAAAAATATATGTTCAATATGGGACTATATTATGTTAAATCCCAGAAAAAAAATATTTTTGGGACTAATTTGGTATTTTTCATGAAAATAATTTAGTTATGAGTAAATGAGTTAAATATGTTATGTGAAGTATCAAAATTGGAAAATAAGATTTTATGGCTTGAGAATCCTATATAGGGTATATGCAGATTTTTAATAAGGAATTTGATCATTTGTGATGAAATTTTATGAGTATGACATTTTTAAATGATTAAATGCATTATCTGGTAAAATATAAACAATTGAAATAAATTATTTATAAGTTTAAGAAGTGATTAAAATATTGTTATAATATTAATAATATTAGATTGTGAGTTTATTAAATGATTGATAATATTTGGATAAATTTAAAGTCTTTAATATTTATCCTTGTTTTCGTTTGATTAATGCTTATATCATTGTCATCATTCTCATGTTTATATTGTGATAAAAGTCATCTTTGGCTTACGTGCATAGATGAACTTGGTGTGATTATGACCGAGGATTATTCGGTATAGTCATGGCCGACCGTAATGTGACGTAATGATGTGGTAAAATCCTCAAATTGGCACTCTGTAGTAGTGCGTTGATGGACAATTTTGGTATGATTATGACCATGGATTATTTGGTATAGTCATGACCATTGATGATTTAATGAATATCCTGGCCCGTAGTGCGGGGATGATTCGATGATGTGGTTTTATTTATTGTTGAGTCTCAAATTGATAAAATTGATGAAAACATTTTAAATCATAGAAAATAGTAAATTTTATTCTCTACTTGACTTTTCTAATGGATTGCTTGTTCACCGCAGTGATTAAACTTGATGTCTATTGTATTTTATCGGTTTAACATTGTTGAAGACTAATGATAATTTATTCTGCATTATCTTAGTCATAATATTTTTTATTGGGCTAGTTGAGCTCACCCTTTTACTTTCATTGTTCTTTTCAGGAAATGAGAACGTAGTAGGGACTAGTCGGGGAACGGAGTGACGGTCCAGATGATAGCATTAGTAGTCCTCACTATTCTATAAAATAGTGTGATAATAAATGTAATAAGATTGAATTTGAGTGTGGATATTGTCTAGATGACAATATTCGTGTTAAAACTCTCAGATTATGTTTTATTGTATTTTGAGTTTGAATACTGTCTAGAAGACAATATTTATATTAAAATTCATAGCTCATGTTGTATAATTAAGTTTGTATTTGAATTCTGTACCATGTATTTGGCGACTCAAGATGGATGATGTATACCTATTTTTGGGACGTCACAAGCTCCGTTCATTTAGTCCAACTCTAGCTCGACTCGTTAAATAATTATTTAATTAGAATTTTATTTTATTTATATAAAATATATAATACAAAAATATAATTTTTTTTAACCAAAAAGGTGAAAAATGAAATATAAAAAAAATAAACAAGTCAAACTTGACTCGACTTATTTAAGCTTAAAACTTGAGACTGACTCGTTTGAAAACGAGCCGAATTCATACATAAAATTTTAAACTCGTTTAAAACTCTGTCAGACTCAATTTGTTAAAATTTTAAACGAGTTCGAGTTAGTCAAAGCCCAACTCGACTTGGGTGGTTGCCCCAAACAAAAATGATATCCCAACTAAAATACTATAAATTTAATATTGTATCAATATTTTGTTTAATATTTCAATTCATATTTTCAAATAACATACTAGTACTAATTTTATAAAAAAAATATTTAAAATTTTATGTAAAAATATCGGTCGGCCAAAAAGGATTAGAAAACAAAGAAGTCGTTGTGAGTCATCTTTAAAAGATGTCAAAAGTAAGAACATCCTTTTGACTTTTGAGGTATCTATTTTTAGGTGGGTATGACATATCATTTATTTAGTTTTTTACCAAAAAAATAGATTTCTAAACGGTGTCGTTCATACGGCAGCCTAACAGGAGAGGGGAGGGGAATTAAAAATGGCCTCTCATACGATTGATTTGTTGAAGAATGAGCTTCCCGTTGAACCGGAGTCTTTTTTCTTTACCGGAGAAGTCAATACTGGTCTCGTTCTCGTCGACGTCGTTAATGGCTTCTGCACCGTCGGTGCTGGCAATTTGGTAATTTCCTTTTTATCTACCTCTATTACCTTACCTGATGGACTAGTATTTATTATTTATTCCTTGTATGTTTTGATTTTTAGTATTTTGCATTGGAGGAAGGAAAAGTGTATAGATATCGAAACCTAAGGGGATATGAAAATAGCAGCCACGTTAGACAGTAATTCCTGTAGTTTTTGTGTTTCTTGTTTTTAGTCCTCAATCACAGGAAAAATAGTAAATATTACAAGATATAATTTCTATTTTTTTTCAAAGGGGAGTTTCACATCATCTAGTAGGTATTAACAATGAAGGAAAATAAATAACTTATATTTAAGCATTTTAGAATTTGTCATTACTTGAGGCCCGACACACAAAAAAAAAAACTGAAATCCTGATCCCAATATAATTACTTAGGCTAACTTTTGATAAATTATTATTTTCTAAGCTCTCAATCTACGAATTAAAAATTAATGAAAGTGTCCATTTCATGTTCTGTTGTGGGCTGCAAAGGTTCCACCTGTTTTGAACTGTTTACTGTTTGTCATTGCATTTAACATTATGAATATTCTAGTTATGCCTTTTTTTTATTTGTCATGTTAATTGCTGCTTTTAGTGATCACATACTGCCTTTTCTCCTTTTCTTCTCTCTTGTTAGACCAACAATTTTCATTTGATTTGCATGCTTTCTCTCACTTATTATTGATTCCGTTTGTATATTATTATAAGGATATAGTAATATCATATAATTTTATAATCTTAATGTTGAATAACTTTTTGCAAAGGCTCCGAGTGTACCCGATAAACAAATTTCTGGTATGGTTGATGAGTCTGTGCGGCTTTCTAGATTGTTCTGTGAAAAGAAATGGCCTGTGTTTGCTTTCCTTGATTCTCATCATCCCGATATCCCTGAGCACCCGTACCCTCCTCACTGTATAGCCGGAACAGATGAATCGAAATTAGTTCCTGGTATGTTTTATCCTGTGCATCAGTTCATTTAGTTGCTGAAAATTAGCGGATATACTGGTTGTGAATTAATTTAGCAGTTGACAACTTAGTAATGTTTTCAGTCTCTCATGCTGTTCTTTTCCTACATTGCAGCTTTGCAATGGTTAGAGAAAGAATCAAATGTTACACTTCGATGCAAGGAGTGCATTGATGGTTTCCTTGGTTCATTGGAGAAAGATGGGTCGAATGTCTTCGTAAACTGGGTAAAAACAAATCAGATAAAAGTGGTATGTATTTCTTGTATTCCAACAGAACTTCTTTAGCTCTAATTTCACTGTTCCATTGACTCTTTGATTGAGTTCATATACAGTTAGATTATGTTCTATCCCAAAAATAAGATATAAGCATTTGTATAATAATTTTTCCTTGCAAGTAGTTATGTATTTTTTCCCGCTAGGTGTTGGTTGTAGGTATATGCACGGATGTATGTGTTCTAGATTTTGTGTGTTCTACACTATCTGCTAGAAATCGTGGTTTTCTCTCCCCTCTAGAGGATGTGGTTGTGTATTCCCGTGGATGTGCTACTTATGATCTTCCGGTTCATGTATCCAGGAGCATTAAAGGCACTCTAGCTCACCCACAGGTATGTGATTATTTCAGTACATACATTTTTTGGTATGCTGTGATTGTATGTTGGTATGCTGTGATTAGGTTAAATGACTAATATTAAATTTTCTCTTTTCCAATCGATATGAAATCTCAGTATAACATATTGGGAAAACTAGTAGTTTTGTTAGTTTGGGTATCACGACCTCATCCTTCTATAAAACAATGTCAGTATGTTAGTAGCCATGGTCTTATTCTTACTTTAACCATTCCCTTTGGTTTGGTCACTGTAGCTTAAGTTGGATTATGTAGATTCATTTACTTGAAGCAGTTACAACTGAAGTTTAATGCATGTTACTGCTTGTCAGTGCTTTGGTGGAACTGTCAAATGATAAACAACATGCATGAACAAGCATAATCAAATATATGTAGTTGAGTGACTGGTACTAGCACCAGAGTAAGTAGAGAAAATTCTTAGGGTCGGTATTTTTTTATGATATGCTGCCATTTAACGAGTATAGAGTATGTATCAATCTGAACTAGAATTGTTAGAAGATGAATGAAAATCAAAATTAAGTAGCATGAAGAAAATGGTTGATGTAACTTTGCAAGTCTAGCAGTTGAACTGAGAAAATAGTTACCG
Organism: Panax ginseng; assembly: GCA_020205605.1. NCBI lineage: Eukaryota > Viridiplantae > Streptophyta > Magnoliopsida > Apiales > Araliaceae > Panax > Panax ginseng. Next base: position 30,577,042 of record CM035132.1, read on the forward strand.
TGATACCTTCCTTAATTTGAGAAACATGTTTGAGAAACATGTTCTACAAGAAGAAAGGTTAGCTATCATATATAGATCTAAAATCTAAGAGGAAAAGTAGAAAACCAAGGACACACAAGTTTAATGTATTTGTACTTTTGAAGCGAAAGGAGCCTGTCAGACTTAACCCTTGAGTTTCTAGAACTAGAACTATTGATCACCTTTTAAATATTATTCTCAGGAAAACAGTTTGGAATCCTATTTTTTTATAGGTAAAATTGAAAATCTGAAGAGGTTAAATTTGAGTACTCATTCAGATTGATAACTAAACTTCTACAAAATTATAAACATAAGAAAGGTTTAATTTTTGTTTTTGCTTGTGTTATTTAATATTTTTCTTCCTGGTCCTTATTGCATTAAAATGAAGGTGTAAACTTAGTAAAAAATGTTCTGGTGTCGGATGCAATAATTCCAATTACCTTAATACTAAGCAGTGATGTGTTTTTCTTTTCAATATTATTTCATTCTCTTGTTTCTCTGTTGCAGGAATTGATGCATCACATAGGTCTTTACATGGCAAGAGGCAGGGGAGCCAAGGTGGTGTCTGAAGTGTCATTTGATTCACTGGAGGAGCTATGAGCTTAAAGCTGCCTGTGGTTTTTGGAATCCTAGCTTGTGAATATGCAGAAGATGTAGCGACTGTTAGTTCATTTATGCTTTTATTTTGTTTCAAACTATGTATACTTGCTCATGGCACGATAATAATGTTGTGGTTGACATGGTATGCTATATATCAATCACAGCAGAATCCTGCATAGCCCAATAAGGAACAAATTATCTAAGTTTCTTGTAAACCTTTGAAAATATGTACTTTTGATTGGTCAGATTTTTCTTGTGAGTTGAGTCGCTTCTGTATGTAATTGCTATTATTGCGTCCTAGTTTTTGCCAAATTATATACACATAAATTATTAAAAAGATATTTTTTTTTCTTGGTCTTGGAACTTAACAACCATTAGGTAAGTATACCTTGTCATTAACATCTTTGAAGACCAGGTGATCCTTAGAACTTTTAGAGAATCAAATACAAGGTTTTTAGGGATTACATAGAGTCATTAGTTATGATTCCAAAGATCATAGCTTCAGGATTGTAGGTAAGTAGTTCCTCACAGGGTCACTGGAGCAACAGAAGCTCAGAACAACTCTGATTTGCATTTAAAACTCTAATAATATCTTTATGTTGGTCTCCAAATATCTTAGTAAAATCATACTACCTCGTAATTTGGTTGATCTTTCTTTGTATAAAGAGTCTTGATTACATTATTTATTGTTTGAGGAGACATAATACACATGAAAATGTTTCTGCTGGAATTGATGAATTTACTCAAACATGGCAAAGAGGAATATTGATCTATGAAAATAAATGTGTACTTCAAAAATAAACTTACTCGCCTAATCTTCTAAGGGAGAAGTAACATTTGTCCTCTACCTAGATTTCATCTACAAGACCTCTTCTTCGTTAACCCTCGCCCTAGAAATGCTTCAAAAAGATAAAAGTGAAGAAGAAAAGCCAACCAATCAAGAAAAATTACATATGAAGGCCAGTGCTCGGATCATGATGTATATTTTCTGTTATGATGCATGTAAGAAAGGATTGATTGCTTCTTCTTCTTTTCTTTAACCCCAAAGATAAATGAGCGTAAAGGAATCCGAGGCCGAGTATTACTCCTCAATGTTGGTTTTGATTCTGTAAGTCCAAAGTCCTCATCTAACTTTGCTAGAGTCTTCTCGGTTTCACTTCGAAGACTAGTTACATGATCTATAGCTGCTAGCAATTCATCATTTACCTTGTTGTTTTCTTGCTTCATGTTCAAAACCTCACCTTGGAACTTTGCAGCTTGATGACTTGTGAATGTGATCTCGTCTTCCTCGACGCCCTCCTTCAAGGCCGCTGTTATTGCTTCTTGGATGGTGGATAAGGATGAGAACCTGCGTTGCATTTCATCTTTCAGTGACTCACTTTGTTCTAACCACACTTTTAATTCAGTCTTTATCTCGCTAAGGTGCTTGTAAACTGCCCGAACATCTGATTTTAGGTCTGACTTAACATCTGAAGTTGTAAACATTGATGTGTTTGACTTTCCCTCTTGCTTCTTTACTTCTTTTGGTGTCTTAAATTTTGTTATTTCAGCCTGCAAATCTTGGATCTCAGTTCTGAATTTCTGTACTTGATGGAATGTAGCACTAAACCTTAACCAGAAATCCAGATTCTCGTCTAGTATTCCATCAATCTTACCCCTGAGCTTTTCCTCCACAGGTGACATGGTTTGAGGTTGATTAATCAATAACTTGATTTCTTCCTCGTCTTCCTCTGTTCGAGGCCGACATAAATCTTCACTTTCAGCCGCGTCTTTTGCCTCAGGTGCATCTCCAGATTTTGCTTGCTCAGGGTTCAGTTTATTACGTAAAGATTGAATCTCTTGGTCCTTCTTGGCAACAGCATTTTTCAGTTCTCGTACTTGAACTGCTGTTTCAAAGAGGGCATCATTTTTCTTCTCCTCGTCAATCAGCTTCTTCTTGATTTCTTTATAATTCCTGAGAATTGTAGTGTATTCTTTCATTAGAATCTTTTCTTTATCTTCCAACCCATTCAAAAGAATCTGCTGCCAGTTTAGCTCCTCTTCAGGCTCTTTATCTTTCCCTTCCTCTGCCTTCTTTTGAGGTTCAACATCGGTAGGCTTCTCTGTAGTTTGGGACGAACCTTCCTTCTTCTCAGTCTTGTCCTGTTGTTTTTCGAACCGACTTGTTTCAGATTTCCCATGAGATTCTTTGTCTTCTCCCTTTTGACTCTTAACAGGCGATGATGCGCTGATATTCTGCTCAGTTTCATCCGTCTTTTCTTCTGTTCTTGAACTTCTGGAGCTTACCGCACTATAATTACCTTTTCCCTTGTTTTTATCATCCAACCCTTCTTGTGATTTTCCTTCTATATTGGAACCTGTAACATCGCCCTCTTCGTCTGGTTTCACGCTTTGAAGTTTCTCCGACAGTTGATCAAGACTATAATGAGCTTCACTAAAATGTGTTTGGAGGCTAGTATTTTGAGTTACAACATTCTGGTTTAAACTCTGAAGTCGTCGTAATTTTTCTTCCAATACCTTCACCCTGTTGCTCAAATTGTGAGTGCCGTCTACCAGATTTGCCTTGTCATCTTCCAAGCCTCGGATTTGTGTCTGAAGATCATCAGAGTCTGTTCTTAACCTGTCAATAAGAGCAGTCTGCGAAGAAACTGAACTTTCTAGGTTGATAACCTTATTCACAAGATTATCAATCTTCTCAGCCAGTTCTGTCACCGTGAGCGATCCATTGGACCCCGCCTCAAGTTTTTCTTTGAACTTCCCCCGTAGTATCTCCAGTTTCTGTCCTTCGGGCCCAATCCCATCTTTGTTAAAGCCTTTCAACTCTTTCCCTAATATCTCGTGATCAAAGTTCTCATCCACTGTTTCATCTTCATCACAAGTAGTTTCATCAGGGAGAAACTCCTGCTTGAGTGACTTAAGTCTTCGACGAGCTTCCTCAATCTTTTTGTTCTCTCCTTTTGCTTGGTCCGCGGATTTCTCTTGCTTATCCTGCAGCTGCGCCAACGTCTCCTGGCACGACTTCAATGCTGCTTCAGCCATTAAAGTCCGTGCATCATTATCCTCAATCACCGAGCCTACACCACCAAACTCATCTTCCAACCTGCCAACTTTTTCTTGCTTTTCCTTGATTTCATTCTCAATCCCCCGGTACTTGGAAAGCCCAGTTTCGTAAGAGCTCTTCACAAACTCCTTCACAGTCTGCAAGGCCAGAATATCTCTCTGAAGCTTGTCAATCTCTTCAACCGCCTCACTTTTCGTCAAACCAGATTTATTAGGCTTAATCTTAGTATATGCTGGTTTCTTCTTGGCTTGCAGTTTCTTGGAGGCGTTGGATATGATGCCCCTTAAAGCTTTATTTGGAACCTGCGGTGGGACTTTTGGTAGATTTGGAGCTGACCCTTGTGGAAATTTCTTTTGAGGTCTGGGAGAATTATAATCATCTTCGTCATCCATTGCAAACTGGACTTGCTCTGGAAAGCAACTAGCAATGGTGGTGTTGGCATTCTGTAGCTCTGTCGATAAGCTGTCGTATCGTTCTGCCAAGGCTCGAAAAGCGCGATAAGATTCTTCCACGAACTGTATAAGCTCTGGTCTTTTTTTGTAGTACATTTCTGCACGTTTTGCAAAGGAGTCTCCGTCTTCTTGAATGAGCTTAAGGGTATATTCCACCTTCTCTTCCATGTCTACAATATTAAAGAACTCGGTTAACTTGTTGAATGATTTTAATATCAAAGGTAGGAAGATGAAAAACTGGGCTTTTATTAAATTTTCACAAATATCTGGATTTGTTTTTGTTCTTTATTGTTTTCTACGTTTTGATTGAACTTAATATGCAAGTCGTTCCAACATTTTTTTTTAATAACCAGATATGAAGGTGGCAATTACATTGAAATTAGAAGCTACAATTTCTATAATCTTAAAAAACAAAATTCAGAAAAAGGGACAGCTTTTTTATTATATACAAACAGGGAGTATGCTTCAATTCAAACGCTGTATCTTCACCTATAAAATTATATCATAATCCATCGATATTCAAATTAAATTCACAATTTCAGATTATATAGTCAATAGACCAATATACAATCTACATATGACCAATAATGTATCTGTAATTTTAGTCAATAGAAAGACAAATAACCAACAAACAAAAAAAACTTTTGAATCTACAAGGATGCATGAATCAACAATCAACTGGAAGATGAATATCACAGAGCACTTGAACAGAATTTATCAGCAAAATTCTGATTCAGCATGGAATTAGAATTAAGATAAAATATATGCATATATACATACACACACACCTAATATATATATATATATATATATATATATATATATATATATATATATATATAATAGATGAAGTTAAGAATGAAAACCTTGGAGGCTTTGTTCGAGCCATTTGGATTGCTTAGTTCTAATGTGACTAGCCCACCACCAGGAATATGCATTGCTTGCAGCTCTCTGTAACATCTCTCTGCTCAACTTGTTGATCAGTTTTTTGTTTTTTTCCCTTCTTTTTCTCTGTCTCTTTCTTTCTGTAGACAAGAAAAAAAGAAAAAAAAAAATGGAAACTATGTATATATGTTGCTCCCCCTAAACAACTGCAGGAATCCAATCTGAGCCCATGAAGAAAGAGATTTACAGAGAGTATTAAACAATCTGAAGAGCTATTAATTTAGATTAATTTTTTTTATTTAAAAAAACTAAGTTTCCTTTTAGAAAAAGATGTGCCACATGCAGGAAACAATGCAAGAAAGAGAGAAAGAATGGATGTGAAGGGCACTAACACTACCTCTCATTATAGAGGTTCATGGTTGGGAGCTCCTTTCTCCCGCGAAACTAACGTACCACCCTTTAAATTATCATTATATACTTGTGTATAAATATAAATATATACCTAAATAAGAATTTTATTCGACTTCTTATTTATATTTTATTTGGCATTATGATTTGATGAGGAGTGAGGACATATATAAATTAAGATAATCTTTTTAGTAATTATTCTTCATATAAAATTTTAAGATGAAAAATAAGTATAGACGATGTTTGTTTTTTTTCGAATAAATCATTATGACAACGCTCCGGTCTTATTAAAAAGATAAAATAAATCAAATGCATCTGCTAAATTTGTAAAATCCTAACTTTTACATGCATGCATGCATGGTTGTGAAGGGAGGCCAAGAAAAGATTATACCCGGATAGGATAGGATAGGATAGTAAACAAAAACAATATGAAACTGAAAGGCCTAATTTCCCTTGAGCAACCAAGAACAAAAACTCATGAGGTATACTCACCTAACCTAATCACCCTTAATCCTTATTCATTACTCTGCACGTAAGTTGCAAGGGCCACATGTTGTGTCACAGCTTGCGCATTACTTATTTCGTCTCTTCACATGCTCTATAGGTCCCAATGAGACAATAACCCCCACGAGCGGTGGCCTGGCCTGGCCTGGCCTGGCCTAATTTCATGTTCCTTCTGTTTATGTTAATTGGGGAAACAAGAAACAAAATTTTCACCAACAGAGTAGAATCATTCATTTTTCTGCTATTCGTATCACTCTTATATAAGCACAAAAGACAATGCAACATTTGGGAACTGCAGACACCAATGATCACATGCATGCACGTGTAAGGAATTGATAAATGCTATATCTTGATGGGAAACCTTAAGCATCGGGGACTAGGATCCTTTCCATTTCAAATAAATTAATGAAATGGAGAGTTCTTTGTATATTTCTTATCATCATCTCTCTTCTATCAACATGATGTCATATTTTGACCAGAGAGAATCCTAATTCAAGCATCGGATGGTGAGGTCAATGTTCACCACCATTCAAATCATTAGGGAATATGAGATGGTGAAGTGGCCTAAGAAATTGGCGTCTTTCTGGCTAAGGCTGTAAAATGAGCAAACCGTTTGGTCTCGATTCGTACCCGCTTGACTAAAAGTTCCATTCGAACTCGACTCGAAATATAAATGAGTCAAATATGAACAAATTTTAAAGTTCGATAATTTACTCGAACCTTTTTAAATTACAATTTTCTATTGATACTCGGATCATATTCATTCGAAAAATTCAAACTGCTCGGGCTCGATTTGAAATCGTGCTCGACTAAGTAGCTAAACGAGCTTCAATCAAACCTTATTTTATACTCGAAAAATTTTGTGAACCAAATCTGAACAACTCAATACTCGCTTCAACTCAATTCGATTCATTTACACCCTTATTCCTGGATCCCCCTGTAACTGGCAAGCGCCATATGCCACTGCATCCATTATTGGTTTGTAACTGCAAACTAAGATATTGAAAACACACACGAATCTCTAGCTTCCGACAAATCGCACACACAAAAGTAACATTCAGCTTTCAGATGCAAGATAATAAGAACATTCAGAAGGTGGACATAATAGGCTCCAAAAACGAAATTACAGTTTAGTAGAAAGATCATTGTATTATATAACGGGGAACAAAAAAGAGCCAGCCCATGAATTCACCCCTTTAGAGGGGAGAAGGGAATTATTTACAGCTGCAGTGAGCAAGCATGACATGTATTACATATTCACAGTAGCAGAATGTACACTAAAGAATCTGCATTGTATGTCAAGTTTCCCTCCTTTAATGGCTTTTACATAAGCTTAACCCTCATAACCCAATAAACAAAAGATAATGCGCTGGAAAACTGTAAGATGATGTGCCTTCATCGTGGTTTCATTAAATCAAGGGTGTTCACTCTGGCTTCTCAACCAATAGGCATAATCCTCTATTTAGATGGATGTTGATCGTCTGCAGTCCACATTGCTATACAAAATGTTGATGCAGAAGCTGATAACATTTCCACTGTTCTATTTTCTTGTTCTTATTATTTATTTTCTTTTGTATGTTTTTTAGTTACTTGATTACTTCAACTTTGAACACCAACTCATGGAACATGATTTGTCAGATTAATCACCATGCCATGAAGTACTTAAGCAAGAGCCAAGCATATACACAGGCTTTAGAAATTCCGACGAGAAGAAAGCAACTGCTGCATGTACTTCTGGCCCTCTTGCATATCCAAACAAAAAGGAGGAAAAAGTTCAGAATGATTTACAACTCAGTAACATAAGCATATAATTATAAACACATTTTACTTTCATCAGCAAGAAGAAACATATTTTAAATTTAGGTGAAAGTACATATAAAGGAGTTCCTTTTTTTTACCAATAAATAGTGTGATAGAGTATTAGCATAGACAAATTACAAGGGTTGTGCTAAACTGTGCAGAGATATGCTATGCAGGACAAAATGTAGTTAAGCAACCAAAATTTGATCCATTAAGATAATCAAATTGTTTAACATATCATAGTTCAAAATAAATGTTTAAAAGACCCCATGCTTAAAAAAGACAAACTTTAACATGCTAATGGCCGCAGTTGCCCAAAACTGAGTAGAAAAAGGGACGTCTAGTGATCTCAGGGCTCCTACAGCCATTAATTAGAGTTGGAGTGTTCCATAACTGCCTTTTCTCATACACCACACCCCATAATTCTGAGCATCAATTTGATAGTTCTCATAAATAAATAAAAAAACTAATAGAACACCAATGAGATGCTTGAATGATAATATAACTGCTCACTGTACAGTTGACAGGTCTCTTTTCTTTGTTCTTTGGAGTAAAAGAAAATTTGCAATCCTCTAATCCTACTTATCATCTAACAAAGGGAAACCCCAACGACTGAAAACAGGAACTCAAAAATATTGCTACACTATGCCAAGACCAAACACCAAAAACAACTTCACAAAAGCTAAGCTACAGAACTAGGGAACTCATGACTGCAGCTCTATTGTCATGCCAATGTCAAAGGGTATGTTCAAATTTGATCAAACTAGTACAATTCAACACATACAAGGATCAGATCATACAAGAAAAAAGAAACCAAACAGACATGAAGATAATCAGTGAAGGCGCAAGAACTAAAATAAGAAGCAAATAATTTGAACTGAAAAGAGAGAAAAAGACTAACCATCTGAGTACTCATCTGGAAAATTCTTAAAAGCAGTCAAGAGCTGATCATTTGGCTCCTTTTCCGATTTCTTGACATCATTTCTATAGCAAGGGACCAGCACAGCAAAACTATTATCAACCTCTTCATCACTCTGGAAATCAGGGGCGTGTGGTTCCAGCCACCCAATTGACCAGTCCGAATCATCGGATTCAGAACCTGACAAACAAACACCATCTGATGGCACCAACACAACATCATACTCTTTATCAATTCTCCTTTCTTCCCTACTCTGCCATTTCTTCTTAACCTTTCTACTTGGAGAAGCCATCTTGCCCCCCTTCACAAATGGAAATTTCACAGAATCCATTTCCCTCAATCCTAAACCCCAATCAGAAGCAGAAATTAGTGGAGAACCATTAGACACAGGCTCTTTTTCTTTCCCACCCCACACCCACCACGAGAAACGAGTTAAAGGGGCAGCCATAGTTTCAAATACAAGTCAGTAAAAAGAATGGGATGAATCCTATCTATGGATTGGAGGCCAAAAATGGTTAGAATTGAAAGTGGTTCCTGCCTTTAGCAGTGGCCATCAGAATAGGAAATAATCAATCAAATTAATCCAACCCAACCCAACAAATTTAACGAAAGATTCAATAAACATCAAGTATAATTGAGAAAAGAAAAAAGCTATTTAAAAGCATCATCAAATCATCTTACATAAGTCTCTTAAACTTTCTCCCAATCCCCCACTTCTAATTCTAAATATTGAGCCCACAAAAAGTATCTTACAGTACTTCACAAACATGTCATCATGTCAACACTCCAACAACATAAATACAAATCCCTAGATATAGGAAGAAAAATCAACTACCATTAATCCAACTCCCCAACAATAATTAAAGTCAAAAAGCTTTTCTCAGAAAAAAATAGCATATAACATAATTTAAAAACATCAAAGACTATAAATTTACTAAACTCTTTTCAAAGCAGTCTTACGAAACACACTCAAATAACCCAAAGTCCTCAATTTAACTCGAAAAGCTACCCGATTTAATCATAAAGTTAAACAAAATTCTTCAAAATCGCAAACTTGAGTCAAACCCAGTTGCAAAAAAGGAATTTTTTTCCCGGAACTGGAAGTTATTGGCGAAATAAAACAGTGATAACTGATACCAGTGAAAAGAATGGAATTCTCGCCGGAAGAATCAAAGGTGATGACCCAACTTTTCCGTCGCAAAATGAAAATGAGTAAAAAACCTTGCTATCTCTCCAACACTCCCATAATCTAACCCTCTCTCACCCCCTCTCTCTCTCTCTCTCTCTCTCTCTCAAATTGACACCACTGTTATAGCCTTTACATTAATATTGATATATATAATACTGTTTGGGAGAAGGTTAAATTGACGATTCAGGTTGGAAGACTCTGAATTGACCGTCCGATTTAATATTTATTGTCCAATCAGGAACCAACAAATGACACCTGGGAAAATAAAATAAAGGAAAAAATATGGGCCGTAGATTTGTGGTTGATGAGACGAATTTAATGACGTGGGTGGGTGGCTGTGGAGAACCAATCATTGCGTGTGTGTCAAGTTTTAAGCAGTTGGCCTTTATGATCCATGTCAGCCTGCCGGAGATTCATGTCCTGTTCGTCTAAGTTCTAGCCTCCTAAATGAACCGAATTGAGTCGGATATTAAATTATTCAAATTTTATTTGTAAAATTAATTAAATAAAAAATAAAATTTAATTATAGTTTATTTAATTATCGAGTCAATTACGATTTTAAATCGAGCAAATATAATTTAAATATTAATAAAAAAATTATAATTTAAAAATATTCAAATAATTTATTGAATTTTAAAATTTTAATAAATTTAAATTATTTATATTTCGAGTCAAGTTCGAATCTAATTTTTAGTCAAATAAATACAAATTAAATTCTAACTATTTGATTCATTTTACGGTCTTATATTCGCTATCTTTTTCAAACTTAATTCTCATTGGGCCCATTATAATGTTTTATTAGAGGGTTCCCAGCTGCAACAAATATATGTCGATTTTTAATGTGTCATTAATTGCGTAAATAATTTATTTTAATGAAAGAGTAATATTAAAAATTTTAAATATTTAGGTTGAGACCGAAATATTTGAGAATCCTAGCAATAAAAATAGAGTATATGGTGGGCTTTCCAAAAAAGGAAAAGGTAGACTACACCAAATTTCCATGGGAATAAAAGTAGTTTTTACTTTTTAATCTTAGGACAATTTCTTAAGACCATCCATAAAAATACTTTAAAGCAATGGTGGGTTAAATAGATAAAAATACTTTAAGTCACTAGGACTTTTCTATTTTATACTTTTAAATTGAAGTAGAAATTATAAAAAAGAGAATATATTTTTAACTTGTGAACATCTCTCAATATGGTAATTATTAATCTATGGTAATTATTAATCTCCCTGTCAATAAAATGGTAATATGCCAAATAGCGGATGATTACTCACTTTGGCATGTCAAGGAAATGATTTGTCGGATGATATATATTTTTTTACCGTCTACTATTAATAGTAGGAGACGTCGTTTTACAGTTTCTAATTATGATCATTTTTTTTTGTTTTTAATAATATAAAAAATAGTGTATTTTCTATAAAAATCTATTATAAATAGATATTATGATCATTAACAAAGATATATCTATATAATAAATCAGGACCAATTTTGAATATTTACATTTGAGAAACCACAACAACGTCCCAGATTTGATCTCACTTAATCTAAAGGCTCATGTTTCATCCTACACTAAAAAAAATCCCGCCAAAACTCACCCTTACATCACACGTTACCCTCCCTAATCTTTTTCTTCTCTATCCGCCCAAATCTTTGCTTCATCTCTTCTCTCCGAAATTTGGTAAAATTTCTCAAATCTTTCCTTCTCTCTTCTATCTCTGCGCAGCGAAATTTGGGAAATGAATAAGCGAGATCACTTAGTCGGAGGAGGAGAGGTTCAATTCATGGCCTTCGACAACATCCATATCGTCAGCTCCCGATTCCTCTGTTGCCCCCTGGTTTGTTTATTCCATTTTATGAAGAAGGTTATTCAAGTTTATTCAATTTTATAACACTTACCTTCATAAGACACCTCGAAGCGTGCATGAGGCATTTGAAGGTGTTCTCTCTTTGGGCTTTGTGGAGGTTTTGGTCTATAACACCTACCACTCCCCCATTTCATCTTCATCGTCTTCTACAAGTGTTCCGTTGTTCAAGTACTTCACCAACATTTCCCTCGAATCGTTCCAAAAATCCCTCACAGTTTCCTCCTTAGGCGTTTTCCTTTGCGCCCAACAGGTAAGCTACTTCTTAATTCTTTCAACTAATTAATAGAGAAATTAAATATTGGGTTTGAGTTTGAATTACCTCATTGAAGGTATTTAGGGAATGGTGGAGAGGGAAGAGGGACGATTCTATTCACCTATTGCTCGCTTCTCTAAATGGCATATCTGGTTACTCCGATTTACGTATGTATTATTAGCTTCATTATTGATGATTATGATTTGATTAGATTAATACTCCCAGTCGCTTATCCGGATATGAATAAGTTGGTGAATGTAAGAAATACAGTTGTGGGAAGTTTGCTCAAGGGATTATCACAATGTCTTGCGAGGGAGTTTCATCCTGCGGGAGTTCACGTTCTTTCACGTTATCATCCACGATATCCTCGCCCCACCAAGGTTATTTAATTTAATTACCCACTACCCCCATTCCTTGAGTTTTTTGTTTCTTTATTTTTAATCCCAATTCTAATATACTCCTTTGAGTTTTAAAATTATAGATGCATTTTGTTTTTCTTTTCTGTATGTTATAAACTAATATAAATTTAAAGTTTTTAGATTATACTACTATAATCTTCATTACTTCTAATCTTAGTTACATGTGTACTATTAAGTTTTAAAAAATAAAAATTATTCTTAATAATCATCTTTTTATAAATTAATCTTTAATTATAAAAGGGATAGAGTACCCGTAATAAGTGCCTAGCTAGATTCTATCAACGGGTCCAGGATCTAACTTTTAAATTAAAGGAATCAGAATCTGACTTTTAAATGAAAGGAAGACGGGCAGAGATCGACATGCATCTTTCTCTTTGTTTCTCTACCATATTTAGGCCATGTGCGTGCGGTAAAATTAGACAGGTACTTATTTTAGAACAAACAAAAATTAAAATCAATTTTTCTCTTGGCAAAGGTGATTCTCAAAACAAAGTTTAGTTAGTTGGGTAGTTGATAAAGGGATGGATGTTTTTAATTAGGCACCTCATTTTGACATTTGCTAGCACCAAAATGCGGGATGCCGATTCTTGAACTTAACATGTCTCTTTCTTTCTTAATTTATGCCTACCACAGAACATAGCTCACCGCCCCTTGAACAACCAACCATCAGCTCACATACTTTCTGTCTAATGATTATTTAAAAAATACAATTGATTTAGTCTTTCCATTTTTTTGAACAGAGCTCACCGCCCCTTGATTTTATTTGTAAATTTATATATTTTAGTCTCGCCATTTTTTTAGATTTCTTTCTTTTTCTGCATTATTCATGTTTATTGACCTTTCTTTTTCTGCTCATTAGTGCAGCCTGAGTTAGTAGAAGGTAAAAGTATATATTAGTGCAGCCTGAGTTAGAAAGTTTCATGTATATATTGTTTTGCAAATGAGTAAGGTTGGTAAGTTGGGTTAGTCTTAAAATCAATTGGTGTATTATATTAGGAAGTTTCATGGTCATATTATATGTTGGAGTTATGATTGATTGTGATAGTTGGTTGTTATGGACCAGAAATAGAATGGCAATGGTACGAAGCACTATTTTGACATAGTGCTTGACAAAATTACGCAATGGAGAATCAAAAGTTAATATATTGAGCCACTATGAAGCACTATTTTGTGCAAATGTTTCATAAACCATGGTCTTCATTTATAATCCTTTGTTGGTTAAAGATACTCCATTCTTTTTTAAATTGTAGATATACTCCATTCTAAGAAACGTGCACCCTTTTTACTATATATATTGCCTTTTTTTTACAAAAAAAGATGCATATCTTTTAAGACTATTAAATGACATGGTATTCTTTATTTGTCCCTACTTTTTACTATTATTTTTATCATTACATAATTATTTTAGAGATGCATTCTATTAAAATTAAAATTAAAAAAACTTGATTTTGGAACAAAAGGATATGTGACGAGACTTATTTTATTCTAGTAACAATTATCACATTAACATTGTGTTTGTGTTATTTACCCAAAATTCAGTGTAAATGGGTCAATATATTGCAAGTTATAAATTGGTGAAATAAGAAGGTTAGAAAAGAAGTTCTTTGCCCAATTGCGTAACAACAAGTAAATCAATCATCGAGAAGAAACTTTTGGTCGTGTTGATGAGCCATTTTGGCTTTATAATTTAATTGATAGTTACCCATAAGGTTTAGGTTTAGGTTACCCATAAGTAAATGAGAGGGCATCTAACTTTGGGGATGTTAAGCTAACTTTGGGGCAGTTAAGATAAGTAAGGGGATGTTACTGTTTTGACATCATTTTGAGTCACGATAGTATTTAACGCGATAGTTTATAAAATTCCAAATAATTTTGAAAATTTCAAGGCCAAGCACACCATCATATTGGTAAGGAAATTTAGTCGAATCAATGGGAGGAGGAGGAGGAGAGAGGGACACTGTGACGCCCCCAAAATAGGTATACAACACCCATTTTGAGTCGCCAAAATACATGGTATAGAAAGCAAACTACAACTTTGACAATACAGATGTCGTGTAGAATACGACAATACAACTGTGAGTTCGAATACAAATATTGTCTTCTAGACAATATACACACCCAAATAAGTCCTCATTAATTATTCATACACTATTTTACGTAAATAGTGAGGGCAAACTAAAACATCTTCCTAGCACCATCACTCCATACCCCGACTCGATCCTCGCTATGTTCTCACCTCCGAGAAGAAAAATGGAACAAAAAGGAAAAGGTGAGCTCAACTAGCCCAATAAAAGAATATTATGACTAAGATAATATACAACAAATTATCTTTAGTCTTCAACAGGAAAAATCTAATGTAATACAATAGACAACAAGTTTTAGATCAACAAATGCAATGTGAAACAAGAATCCATTAGAAGAGTCACGTAGAGAAAGAATTCTACTGTCTTCTAAGGTTTAAAAGTCCATCATCAATAGTTTATCCACGTAATAACAATCAATATACATCTTTAATCATCTTTACACTCTGTGCCAAAGATATTCATTTGTATCACCGGTTGGTCATGTTCATCTCAACACTGTTCATCTTTGCACTATGTGCCAAAGATATTCATCGATTAATCGTTCATCTTGCACTACGGTGCCAAAGATATTCATTTATATCACCATTTAGGACCGAGGATGATGGAAAACATTTTTAAAGAAACGAATCCAAAGTGAAACAAAATGTGAGGATTAAGGATTAAGGATTCGTACTTTGTTTTACCCATGTCCAAAAATACTTGAAAATAATCATATTGGTGTAAAATTCAAGAATGATCAAAACATGGATACAATCAAAGCTAGTATCCGAATAGATATTTTGGACAAAAGAAAATTTTTTATTTTAAATTGAATAATAAGGTAGTATTCGTGAATAAAGTGTCGTATACGTGAATAAAGGTCAGATACGTGAATAAGTAACCCAAACACAACAAGTTCCAAATTTGATAAAAAGTTCACCAATACTTCATCATAATGATATTGAAGAAAAATATCATTTAAAAAGAAAATAATACCCTTTACCTCAAAATAACCGTATTTTGATTGAATTTGGTATATAGTCTTAAAACCCAGACCAGTATAAGAACACTCAAAGTATACTCACAAGAATATTTCGATAATTTAGAGAGAGAAAGAGAAAACTTAGTTTCGGTGTGATTTTCAATTCTAACTTAGCCTCTATTTATAGGAAAATGTTTAACGCCAAAGGAGACTAAATTAATAAATTATTATTATTTACCAAATATTCAAGCCCACCACCAAGGAATCTGATTTTAGCCACCAACCACATGTTAAAGATGCTCACCAACCTTTGAAAAACGTTTTTCTTGAAAATAATAATTAAAATTTCCAAAAATCAATTATTTCGGAACTCCGAAACATTAATAATTCACAATAAATATCCTTTTTATCAGAAAATTCAAATCTCGCGAATTTTTATAGGAATTTCAATTCTCTACAACTTTGTAGAAGAAAATTTTTCCAAATTCCAAATGTAAATTATCCAAAATCCACAAACGGGCAATTTTACGAGCCTATAATAAATTTTCTATCAAGAATTGTGTCCACCACACACACAAAACATATGTTAAACATTTAATGCCACAAAATACTCTACCTCCTCATATACTCATATATCCCACATTCATTATAAAAATATCACCGTTAATATATTATTAAAATAATATATTTAAATGAATTATTTTATCAGAAAAAGATAAAATATTAATTTTCAACAATTGTCACATTAAAATTTTCTCCATATATATCCACATAAAATAAATATTTTCTTTATCATAATAATCAATAATTAATTATTCAAAAATAATATTACAGAATCACAAAGATCGCAACTGTGCCGGTAGTTGTGAAAAAGGGGCTTTTAATAAGGATTTCTCCTCATCAAGCAATAATTAGGTAGGTGACCAAACCTCTCCTTAGATGTAACTTTCTAGACATTGCCAATAATGTTATCTGATAATATTATTCAAATAATATGAATTATTGATTTGATAATGGAAAATACTGTGTAATGACAATTATTGAAACAACAGCAATACAAAATATCAACGCAACAATTATTGAATCAATAAAATATAATATTGAGCAAGAATTCATCGTAACAATTATTGAGTAGTGCCTTCACGTAAGGATCAATAATTCAATAATATGTGCGTAATACTGGGTGTCATCTTGCAACAATAGCGTCTTCATCAGTATTTTAACCACTGTGTAACCCAATGTGTTAGCGGTAACAATTTACGTTGTTATTTATAAAACTCAATCTTTGTCGTTTTCCTTCATCCAACCGTTTTTTTCGTTATGGGGCCCACTAATGGCTGCTTATTGTAAATGACGGAGAGATTCCCGACAAAAAGAATATTCCACGACCAAACGAATATTCCCCGACAATAATGAATATTTTATAACCACTTGCTTATTTTGTAAACTTTGCACATTTCACCCATAACCAAAGAATTATATCAAATTAACCCTTATTAATTTAGAATAATGAATAAAGGAAAATTCAATTTTATTTATAATAAGTTGGGGTCTTACAACTCCCTCCTTATGAAATTTCTTCCTCGAAATTGACGTGACGTACACAGTATATCGAAAAGGTGAGGTACCTCGCTTTCATCTCCGATTCTAACTCCCATGTCATTTCCTCAATTGCATGGTTTCTCCACAAAACCTTAACTTGTGGTATAACCTTCATGCGTAAGACATGCTCTTTCCTATCCAAAATCTCAACAGGTATCTCCTCGTAGGTTAAATCTTCACTATCTCGTCTCGATTCTAATGCAATAATGTGGTTCGGGTCTTTCACACATATTTACGAAGCATAGATATGTGGAATACATTGTGAACACGAGACATACTTGGAGGTAACGCGAGTCTATAGGCTATGTTTCCTATTGGTCAAGAATCTCAAATGGACCAACAAACCTTGGATTGAGCTTTCCTCTTTTCCCAAATCTTGTAACTCCTTTCCATGGAGCAATACGTAACAATACATGATCTCCAATATTAAACTCCCGTCCCTTTCTATGAAGATCAAAGATAACTCTTTTGTCGATCTTGTGAAGTTTGAATACGTTGTCGAATCATTTGGATCTTTTCTCGTAGTTATGCGTATTTAATTTCGGGTCCCAACAATGTTGCTTTCTCCAACCTCGTCAAAGATCTTTGAGAAGCGACATTTTCGGCCCATACAACGCCTCGAATGGAGCCATGCCTATACTTGCTGATAAGCTTTGTTGTTATAAGAGAATTCCACCGTGGTAGGTACTTATCCCAACTTCCTTTGAAATCTAGGACACGAGTCTTAATAGATCTTCAAGGGTTTGAATAGTCCTCTACGATTGTCCGTCTCTGGTTTGAGGATGGTATCGCCGAATCAATCAAATCCGTGCCCATAGCTTTCTCGCAAGCTAACCCAAAATCTTGAAATGAATCTCGGGTCACGATCCGAAACTATGGATCTTGGCATGCCATGCAATCGCATACAATCTCATTCACGCACATACTGAGCAAGACGTTCAAGGGATAAGTCTAGCGATCGGTAAGAAATGGGCGGACTTGGTTAATCTATCAACAATAACCCAAATTGCATCTACGCCTTGAGAAACTTTGGGAAGACACGTAACAAAATCCATAGTAATGTGTTCCCATTTCTATTAGGAATCTCAAGTGGTTGCAATGGACCTTTTGGCACTTGATGTCTCGCTTTACACGCCGACAAAGTTAAACATCTTGAGATAAACTCCACAATCTCTCTCTTCATATTGTTCCACCAAAATGTATGTCGAATATCATGATACATTTTGGTACTCCTGAGATGGATTGCAAACGGGGTGTTGTGTGCCTCCATCATGATTTTAGGCTTCAGTCGAATCGTTAGGAACGCAAAGTCTAGAATTGACTCAAGTATTCCTTCCTCATCAATTCTTGCTTAGGAATAGCTCCTTCTTGCACTTTCTTCTTCATACATCGCCCCTGTGTCCGTAGCTTGAGCGAATTTTAACTTTATCGATTAAAGTCGGTTCTACTTGTATATTCGCCATCATTATGTGGGTCCCTGAGTCTTTAATTCTACCTCCATCCTTTGCAAGTCATACAAAATGGGCCTTTTACGTTGACAATATCGCACTTCGATTTGCATATGATCTTCTACTTATGCGCGCCATTCTACGTTCGCTTTTCGGGATGATATTGAATAGTGTGATCGTAATCATTTAATGACTCAATGACAACGTCGTTGCCGCATGTTGAGTTCTTTTTGGGTGAAGAAATATTTGAGGCTTTTATGGTCCGTATAAATCTCCACTTTCTCTCCATACAAGTAGTGTCTCCATATCTTCAACGCTGAATACGATTCGCCGCTAACTCTAGATCATGAGTAGGATAATTCTCTCATATTCTTTGAGTTTTTCGTGAGGCATAGGCTATGACTTTCCCATGTTGCATGAGAACACATCCTAACCCCTTTGCCGGAAGCATCATTGTAGATAACAAATCCATCCGAACCGGATGGTATTGTTAGAACAGTGCTTAGAAATGAGTCTCCTCTTGAGCTCTTGGAAACTCTTCTCACATTCTCCGCTCCATATGAATTTTGTATCTTCTCGAGTCAATTTGAGTTATCAGAGTAGCGATTCGAGAAAATCCTTCCACGAATCTCCGATAATAACCGCCTAAGCCCGGTAAAGTCGCTGCAGACTTTTGGCCACCGACTTTGGTTGTCTCTAACTTTGTATTGCTTCAATCTTGGCACGGGTCAGCAGATACTCCTTGTTTTGACACCACGTGCCCAAGGAATGCTACTTCCTCAAGCCGAACTTCGATTTCTTGACTTGGCATAAAGCTTGTGTTCACGAAGTCTTTGTAATACCAGCTTCAAATGGTGCCCATGATCTTCACGGCTTTTGGAATAGATGAGGATGTCATCAATAAAGACAACAACGAACTGATCCAAATATTCCTTGAATACACGGTTTATCATATCCATGAAAGCAGCAGGAGCATTAGTCAATCTAAAAGACATGACCAAGAATTCATAATGCCCGTATCAAGTCTTGAATGCCGTCTTTGGAATATCCTCAGTTTTAATCTTCAATTTGATGATATCCGTAAGCGAAGATCAATCTTTGAAAAGAATTGCGCTGCCCATGTAATCGGGTCGAGCAGGTCATCAATGCGAGGTAGCGGATACCTATTCTTGATGGTGACATGGTTCAATTCTCGATAGTCAATACAAAGTCGCATACTCCCGTCTTTCTTCTTACGAATAAAAGCAGGAGCACCCCAAGGAGACGTCTTGGGACGAATGAAACCGATGTCTAATAATTCTCAGTAGTTGGACTTTTAACTCACGAAGTTCAATAGGAGCCATTCGATATGGGGTTTTAGAAATGGGTTTTGTACCGGTTCAAGGTCAATAAAGAATTCAACATCACGTTCGGGGTAAACCAGAAGCTCTTCAGAAATACATCGTGGAATTCTCTAACCACGTAAATATTATTCAAATCGACTTGTTTTTATTCAAATCCATAACATGGGCTAAGAAAGCTTGACATCCGCTTTTTCAATAAATGAATAGCTTTGTGGCTTGATATGACGATGGATCGATTTTAGTGGTTTAGTGGTTTGAATTGTATGACATGAGTTGGTTAGGAATATGAAAACTAACAACCTTACGAAAACAATCAATTTTGGCATGATGAGTGGTTAACCAATCAATTCCTAAAATCACATCAAAAGCAAGTATCTTTAAAGAGATAAGATCAACGGGTAATGTGATAGTGCCAACTTGGATCATGCAAGATTTATAAGCGTAGATGTAACGAAGGTTTCACCCAACTGAGTTTCAACAGATAAATCAAAATCTAATTTCTCCGAGTCAAGTTTAAACGTTGAGCACAAGCGGAGAGATAAAAGAATGGGTAGAACCGGATTCTAGTAAGGTATAAACTTGCAAGAATTCAAGATTAGCTTTTTGTGATCACCTCGTTTGGGTTCCTCACGCTTTTTTCCGATCGACATAAACGCTTCTTCCGAGGAACCGCCGATTTCGACTTATCCGGGATGACCCTTGGAATCACCACTCTCTGCTTGAACTTAGTTTCGCGATAGTACAATCTCGAAAGCGATGTGGCCTTCCTTTCCACGGTTGTAACATACCTTGGATTGTTGTGGGACGGTTTAGCCGATATGTCCCTCCTTCCCGCATTTGTAACATCTAATCTGGCGGTCGTTCTCCTCTCCTAACATTTGTTGTTGGTCTTTGGTCTTCTTTGTTGATGTCTTCCCGTCATTGTTGAATCTTCTCTTTTCGAAATTTCCACTTGAGTCACCTCTCCTATTATCATGTCCACGATTATCACCGAAAGTGGTTACCGCCTTTGTCCGTATTCTTTCCTCCTCATTTGGTTATCATCGTTCGATGACTACCTTGATTGTGGTCCCTCGGTTGAGTATACTCACTATCTCGCTCTAATAATCGAGCCACATTGACAACATCCCGAATCTGAGAGAAAATTTATGAGAGATAAGGTATTGACGAATCTACGGTTTTAGACCTCTCGAAACACACGCGTTATTCGTTCCTCATTCTCCACCAAATGAGGTGCAAACACGGATAATTCTGCTTAACCTTGCCTCGCATCGAGACACCGTCATGTTGTTCTCGCTCGAGTCTAATAAACTCTACCTCCTTCATATGACCGAATACTTTCGGAAAGTACTTGTCATTGAACGATTCTGAAATCTTTCCCAAGACATGTTAAGTGCATCCGGATGGGTACGCTTCATGATTCCCACCGAAGTCTCGCTTCACCACGAAACATAAAGGTGGCAAATGGAACCTACGTTTCTCCGTGCACCCCAAGACATCGAATATCTTGGTAATTTGCTTGACCCACGTTTACGCCTTGATCGGATTGAACTTTCCATGGAAATCTCGGTGGTCCCAACTCTTTGAATTGTTTGGCCGTGACAAACCGCCGCGTTACTATCATTTCCTCCCGTATTTTGTACACGAGTCTCCTCATCTCGATTTTGCATGAAGCGCAAAAAGCTTCTAAACATCCCGTCGTTCATCATTTGCTCGGTGGCGTTGTTCACGGGAGGAACATTGCCACGACTGTTAGACGCGTTCTCCTCGTTGGTGAAAGTAAAGGCGTCTCCACGGTCTCATAAACTCCATTGTTAACGTTCTCTCGACCATTCTTAAATATCGCCATAAAACAAGGGTTAATTAAACAAATTAACATATCACATAATATCCTATATTATGACCGACCAACAAATAAGCTTAGGTAGGACACACTAGCGAAGGATTTTACTCGTCTCTCCCTCCTAGTTCTATTCCCCGATCTTCGCCAGAGATCATATACCTAAGCTCTGATACCAACTGTGACGCCCCCAAAATAGGTCCATTCCACCCAACCCATTCTGAGTCGCCAAAATACATGGTATAGAAAGCAAACTACAACTTTGACAATACGGATGTCGGTAGTAGAATCGACAATACAATTGTGAGTTCGAATACAAATATTGTCTTTTAGACAATATACACACCCAAATAAGTCCTCATTAATTATTCATACACTATTTTATTTTACGAAATAGTGAGGACAACTAAAACATCTTCCTAGCACCATCACTCCATACCACGACTCGATCCTCGCTATGTTTCTCACCTCCCGAGAAGAAAAATGGAACAAAAAGGAAAAGGGTGAGCTCAACTAGCCCATAAAGAATATTATGACTAAGATAATATACAAAAATTATCGTTAGTCTTCAACAGGGAAAAATCTAATGAATACAATAGACAACAAGTTTTAGATCAACAAATGCAATGAAACAACAATCCATTAGAAGAGTCACGTAGAGAAAGAATTCTCTTGTCTTCTAAGGTTTAAAAGTCCATCATCAATAGTTTATCCTGTAATAACAATCAATATACATCTTTAATCATCTTTGCACTACTGTGCCAAAGATATTCATTTGTATCACCAATTGGTCATGTTCATCTTAACACTGCTCATCTTTGCACTCATGTGCCAAAGATATTCATCGATTAATCGTTCATCTTTGCACTACATGTGCCAAAGATATTCATTTATATCACCATTTAGGATCGAGGATGATGGAAAACATTTTTAAAGAAAGCGAATCCGGTGAAACAAAATGACAAGGATTAAGGATTAAGGATTCGTACTTTGTTTTACCCATGTCCAAAAATACTTGAAAATAATCATATTGGTGTAAAATTCAAGAATGGTCAAAAAACATGGATACAATCAAAGCTAGTATCCGAATAGATATTTTGGACAAAAGAAAATTTTTATTTTTAAATTGAATAAAGGCCAGATTCGTGAATAAGGTCGTATACGTGAATAGTTGCAGTATACGTGAATAAGTAACCCCCGACACAACAAGTTCCAAATTTGATAAAAAGTTCACCAATACTTGGCATAATGATATTGAAGAAAAATATCATTTAAGAAGAAAATAATACCCCTTACCTCAAAATAACCGCAAATCTTGATTTGAATTTTGGTATAGTCTTGTGTAAACCCCAAGACCATATAAAGCAACACTCAAAGTATACTCACAAGAATATTTCGATAATTTAGAGAGAGAAAGAGAAAACTTAGTTTCGGTGTGATTTTCAATTCTAACTTAGCCTCTATTTATAGGAAAATGTTTAACGCATAAAAGGAGACTAAATTAATAAATTATTATTATTTACCAAATATTCAAGCCCACCACCAAGGAATCTGATTTTAGCCACCAACCACATGTTAAAGATGCTCACCAACCTATGAAAAACGTTTTTTCTTGAAAATAATAATTAAAATTTCCAAAAATCAATTATTTCGGAACTCCGAAACATCAATAATTCACAATAAATATCCTTTTATCGAAAATTCAAATCTCGCAACTTTTTATAGGAATTTCAATTCTCTACAACTTTAAGAAGAAAAATTTTTCCAAATTCCAAATGAAATTATCCAAAATCCACAAACAGGCAATTTTACGATACTATAATAAATTTTGGTCAAGAATTGTGTCCACCGACACACACAAAACATATGTTAAACATTTAATGCCACAAAATACTCTACCTCCTCATATACTCATATATCCCACATTCATTATAAAAATATCACCGATTAATATATTATTAAAATAATATATTTAAATGAATTATTTTATCGAAAAAGATAAAATATTAATTTTCAACAATTGTCACATTAAAAATTTTCTCCATATATATCCACATAAAATAAATATTTTCTTTATCATAATAATCAATAATTAATTATTCAAAATAATATTAATCACAAAGATCGATCTTGTGACGTGTAGCTCCGGAAGAGGGGCTTTCCAATAAGGATTTCTCCTTACTTGCCATGCAATTAGGTGACCAAACTTCTCCTTAGGCGTAACTTTCTAGACATTGCCAATAATGTTATCGATAATATTATTCAAATAATATGAATTATTGATTTGATAATGGAAAATCTTGTGTAATGACAATTATTGAAACAAAAGCAATACAAAATATCAACGCAAAGAATTATTGAATCAATAAAATATAATATTCAAGCAAGAATTCATCGTAACAATTATTGAGTAGTGCCTTTTACGTAAGGATCAATAATTCAATAATCTCGCGTGCAATACCGTGTGCTTTCATCAAGTATGCAACCGCTGCGTCTTCATCGTATTTTAACCACCGTGTAACCCAACAAAGTTGTTAATCGGTAACAATTTACGTCGTTATTTATAAAACTCAATCTTTGTCGTTTTCTTTCATCCAGTTTTTTTCCGTTATGGGGCCCACTAATGATCGCTGGCCGTCCGCACGGAGATTCCGAAAAAAAAAGAATATTCCACGACCAAACGAATATTCCACGACAATAATGAATATTTTATAACCACTTGCTTATTTTGTAAACTTTGCACATTTCACCCATAACCAAAGAATTATATCAAATTAACCCTTATTAATTTAGAATAATGAATAAAGGAAAATTCAATTTTATTTATAATAAGTTGGGGTCTTCTGAGACATAATCGTGTGGGCTAGCAAGTGGTAGCAATCGTAAGACCATTTATTTTACATTAATCCATTGATTAATGTGGTTAATTAAATATGACAAGTGCATAGAGCCAAACCCATGTCAAAGAAGCATGCATAGAAGCTTTTTGAAAGCAAAATGGACCAACCATATAATTAAACAACAATTTGTTAAAAGATAATTGTCACAAAAATAGTTAGAGAAACCCCAATCGCACTAAAAAACCCCACAATTTGTTGCTTACTAAAGAACTACCTCTCTCAAAGACAACCTTTCGAGAGGGTCATGTGTGCCAGTATAACAAACACAACTGATTGTGCAATTAAAACTGTACCAATTTGCATAAAAAATATTTATGCTTCCATTATTGACCTTTTCAATTAATCATGTTTTCAGGATGTGTGGAAATTTCTTTAATTGTTATTCTTCAGTTTGTGGTGGTTTATATTATGGTTTATTATGTCGATTACTGAAGGCGTAATTGAAAAGTTTTGGGTGTTTTAAATTTGGGTGTTTAGATTTGTTTTAAATTTGTGTTCTCACACACTCTCTCTCTTTCATAGCAATAGCACGCACACACACAACAACACACATTTGGGTGTCTTTTAATTTGGCTGTTTTTATTTTTATTATGAAAAATAGGTTTAAGTTTTATTATGCATGTTAGAATGGATGTTGAGTTGGTTATTATTGAGTGTTCATTTTGTGAAATTTGTAGGCTAATTTAGGTTGTCCTTTTCCTTAATTTTGATTCTGGAAATTAGATGTGTATATACTTTTGTGCATGTATTATGTTTGATTAAATGCATGTTAATTGTATGAAATTTATTGTGTAGCTACAACCGTTTCAACTGCACAATCATCGACCAATGGATGATGTTGTTATATTTGGTAGTGTAAGTTTATCATCTGATTAACTTATCTAAATATATCTTATTGATTTTTTTAATAACTTAATTGTTTTAATTTATTTTCATTAATGTCGTGACAGATGGATGGCGACTTAGAAAATACCGTATGATAAGTTTTTTTTACTCATCATTTTCTTATCTTTTATCTAATCTTTTTACCCACTTATTTACTATTCATTATTTTTTTGTCTACAGGTTCGAAGATTTCGTCATAATAATGTGTAGAGTCGTAATTAAGAATTTAGTAGTATGAACTAAATTGTCTCCGTATACGTGAGGTAGTGTATCCTCACACCTAATTATCATTCATTTTTTCTTATTTCTTATTTCTTATTTCCTATTTCTTTTTTCTTTTTTCTTTTTTTCCTTTTAAGTAGCGTTTTGTTACACAGAAGGAGAAAAAAAGATCTGATACTTTGTCGAATGCCAAATTTAAGGGGAAAGAAAAAGCAACCTCTTCTAGCCAAGGAACAAAAAATAAAGATTGCCAACTGGTATCACTTTTAATCCTATTCTTCTCTCTGTTTTTACAATGAATTTGGATATTGAATTTAAAAAATTTTAAGTTTCGTTTTATGTAAAACGTTTGCTTTGTCAATATGTTTTTGGTTTGCCTCATTTATAGATAATCTTTTTTATCATGTTATTCTGTGTATACCATTTTTGTAGCCTTTAAGCTTTTGTTATGACATAGATGTTGTTGGGTCCCATTTTTTTAAACTCAAAATTCTTTTGAACATTCCATAATTTGAAGCATCGATTAATAGTGAAACCTCAACCTTATTTATAGCATACCTTTCAAGCTGTTAAATTCAATATGCTATTGATCGAGTATATTACTATAGAACATTAGTAAACAATATGTTGGATGCAACTATGGCTATGTTGTTTTATTTTTTGCATCAAACAAAACTTTTATTATAATTATAATGTTCATAGATGGTTAGGTAGATAGTTTTGTTAATGCAACACTTTATTGTCATGTTACCTCATATTCAAAATCAACCAAATGTCAATTAGGACAACTTGCACGTTAAATCAACAAAATAATAATTACTTTTTTATGAGTTTATGGTTTAGGCACCAAACTATAATGTTATATCAAAATCAACATTATTGCCGCAATGTGCAAGGCTTGCTGCACAAATGCGTAATGCTGGGAAAGAAAATATGTGCTCCAAACGTCAATTGGGACAACTTGCACGTCACGAAAGAGAGCGATCAAAACATTGTGTCCCCGTTCAGCCTAGATTTTTTCCTTCTTTACCACCGAGTCGTCGTCGCCGAGTATGCTTAGAACGAGAATCAAATAAAAGGTCCCGTCTTCAACCAATGACTTTGACTACCAAAATTTCTCATCCTATAACAGACAGTATAGTGACAACAAATGTTTTAGAGTCATCGTCAACCACCTTCCTTCAAAATCTTAATGAAGACACTACAACAGATGTTTCACAGTGGTTGTTTGTGGCCATCATGAATCTAGAAAATCCTCCTCAAAATCTTGAAGAAGGCACACCAACAAATATCTCAAGGGTGTCGCCTGTGACTACCATGCTCCAAGACTTACCTCAACAACAGTCTTGGAACCATTCTCCACATGTTCCCCAGTGGCATCGTATAATTCGAATGAAGACACCAGGTGTTTGCTATAAGTTTTAAATTTGTATTCAATTTATATATAATCAAATTGTATGACATCTATAATTTTATCTATAGTGCCTACAGAGTAGAAGGTGTAATTATGGATGTTGCACTTAATCCTCGAAACCATGAAATTCCAAATCGTCATTTCCTCGGCTTGATGAATCGAACATGTCCTCATTATTCTGCCTTACACTAGCTTGCTGAAAAATTAACAAAATCATCTGTATCAAATCCTCTCTTTGGTAAATGTTGTTTACAAGAAAAAATTAGATTACCTCCACTTATTGCACCTCCTTTAATGCTTAAAGCATTGTATGAAGACAATGATGAAAAGTCAAAATCGTTTCGTCAGCACACACGAGAATATAATGCAACTAATGCATTTACGAGTCTTGGTGCTACTTTGGATGACAAATTAATTGTTGGGCGGGGGCCTAAAACATTCACCATCCATGGAGAATTACGCCATCGAACAGGATCGCTTATGTCTGAAGGTGAAATGTCTGAAGGTGATGTGCTTGATCATACCATTAGGAATTGATATCCTAATGAGTACTTAAACTCGCTGAATCCTTCAGGGTTGCCACCGTTTAAATTGGAGTTGAAAGTTGGATGCCCAATAATGTTGTTACAAAATATTGCATCGAAAGATGGACTTTGTAATGGCACGCGATTGATGGTTGTTAGATGTGCCTCAAGGGTAATCGAAGCTCGGATATTAAATGGAGATAAAATTGGCAATTTAGTATTCATTCCGAGAATATCATTAACACCAACATCTTTGGACTTTGCTTTTCGAATGATAAGACGTCAGTTTTCTATCCGATTAACTTATGCTATGACAATCAATAAAGCCCAAGGACAATCTATCAAGTTCGTTGGGATTGATTTGCGAACACCTGTTTTTAGTCATGGACACCTTTATGTGGCACTATCTAGATGCACATCTTTGGATCGTATTACTGTCCTCCTTCCGGAAGATGGGTCGAATTGCACCACAAATATTGTTTACCCAAAAGTTTTGTTATGATATTTTTACGACAAGTAAATGGTATAGTTTAAACAAGTTTATTTCTACTGAATTATGTAATCTTTTCAACATTTCAATATTTAATTTTATAATGAGGTTTATTCTTTGTAGGATTGGAGTGAATTTGTCAACAAGAACAATAAAGTATATACAATGGACCACTGACCAATGATATGCAATCCAATACTGACAATGATATGCAATCCAGTACTGACAATGACCAATGGAGTGAATTTGTCAACGAGAATAATTTGTCAATGAGAACAATGATATGCAATCCAGTACTGACATGTCCACCACTGACCAAACAATTGTCTAGGTGTGAAAGTCTCTCTTACTAAGACTATATTTCTCTACTTCTTATGCAGACACACAACACACATAACTGTAACCAATCAAACACTCGCAAATCAAACTCACACACCATTATACTGCCACCAATACATATTTATGGTACTAAGAAAACTTTATTATAACTTTATTATAATCTCTCTAAATTCTTACTTATATCAATCTAAATCATTCCCCCCCCCACTACATACAAATATGTGTGCTTATTTATTTTTTAGATAATTCAGGGTAAAGTAAGGGGTCTTATGTTTCGGATTTACAATTATTTTATTTTGACTCACATATTTCGATAAATTTTAAATTTCAAATATTTTCAGGTATATATTGAAGGATGCTTGGTGTAAGCTGTAAAGAATATACTTGGTGTAAGCTGTAAAGTAAAGGGTTATGCTCAACATGTTGTTTCTCTATTTTTGGCATGTATGTATTTTTGTGTTCCGTCTTTTGTAAAGTTAGTTAATTATACATTGTTATGATGATTTTGGGTATGGAATGATGATTTTTTTGGTGGTTTGGATATATATGAATGATTGTAAGTTTCTTAAACAGGTTTAAATTTTTCTGGATATTTATTTTTAAATGAAACTCTGTCGAAATTTCTTGAAATTAGTAGCGACTAGCTTGATGTTTTGGTGGTTAGATGTGTTAATGATTGAGTATGTATTAATTTTTGCATGTATGTATTTTTTGTGTTCCGTATTTTGTAAAGTTAACTAATTATACATGGTTATGTTGATTTTGGGTATGAAATGATAATTTTTTTGGTGGTTTGGATATATATGGATGATGGTAAGTTTTGTAGACAAGTTTATATTTGTTTGGATATCTATTTTTAAATGAAGCTCTCTCAAAAAATTTTAAAATTAGTAGTGACTAGCTTGATATTTTGGTGGTTAGATGTGTTGATGATTGAGTATGTATTAATTTCTGTATGTGTGTATTTTTTGTGTTTCATATTTTGTAAAGTTAACTAATTATAAATGGTTATGATGATTTTGGGTATGAAATGATGGTTGTTTTGTAAACAAGTTTAGATTTTTTTAGAAATCTGTTTTCGAAGATATCTATTTTTGATGTTTTGGTGGTTGGATGTGTTGAGGATTGAGTATGTATTAATTATTATGGCGGTATGGTTAATTATTAGATTGCAAAGATGCATTATTTTTTAAATTTTAATTTAATTTTTTGTTACATCGTGCCTTCAGGCACCAACAATTAATAGTAGTTTTATATATGTATACTTCTTGTATATATTAGTCGCATTTGGTCTTGTTCTATAACATCTCTCAGTTTAATCATTTTAAAAATGAAATGTGGCTTGGCTTGTTTGTTTGGCATGATTAATATTATTATTATAATTAGGGGTTGTTGAAATTAGCATCGGTAATGGTGCTGGGCGCTTCTTGCGGTCCTGTCCTGTGGAAAAGCTTTATTTTATGAAAAAAGTAGCTTTTGTAATGGCATGTAACAATTAACAAAATAAATATACTCTCTCCATCACGAAAACTCAGTAAAGTATAATTTTTATACATATTAAAAAACAATTATTTTTAATGACTTTATAAAATTATATAAAAATTTAGTATTTTTATCTTTTTAAGAATAAAAAAATTTATACGTTTGGTCATCCGAGTGAGCAACACATTATATATTTTAAAAAAGTCTAAGCAGACAGAAAAATGGGACAGGAATATTGAACATGAGTGTATTAATTTTTATTTATTTATATTTTGACTCTCAATAGAGATTAAAATATAAATAAATAAAAGTTAAATACAACTCATGTTTAATATCCCTGTTTCATATTTTTGTCTGTATAGAAAAACTCATATTTTTTTTGGAGAAATGCTATATGTTCAAGTCAGCTCACCAATTTTTTTTTCCTTTTTAATTTAAAATAGTTCAAAAAAACTGGAATATATTGATTGTGTAAATCTGATTTACCATTAAAACTGATGATTAAGACGAGCCGAATGACGTGGGTCCACTCACCAATTGTATGGTTTGGGAAAATCATAATTTCCAATGATGCATTAGTCATCTAATAATACAAATTACTGCTCTTTGTCACCCAATTACACAATAACACTCGGAATATAATCATACTTTTGTGGGACCCTAAATTGCTAAATTAAGCATATCAAAATTTGGTCAATTGAAATCAAAATAAAAATAATCCCACTTATTTTAGAAAAGGGAGTGAGATCAATCAAGAGATACAGCCAAAAGTTTTGTACGATGGCCATTTGCACTGTCCATGACCATGAGGTTTGTCTGCTAGCTTTTCTTCCTACTTCCTCCACTTGGAGTGTTTTTTTTTTTTTTTTTTTTAAATATATTAATAATTTTTTAAACTCACAAACCATTTCCTTGACATGCCAAATATACTACTCCCAACCTCATGGTTACCATGAGTTGAGTTATACCATTGGACCAAAGGTTACTCAGTATGCATAAGTTTTTTTTCGTGCTCTCGCACCCACTTAGAGTATTTGCATGTGACTTAGGGGCTATTTGAGTATGTGTATAGACAACGGTTGAATAATCGAACCGTCGTCGGATCCGTCGCTAAAGGGGGTGAGTTCGGGTGAGTTGGATAAGGGGTGAGTTTAAGATCCGAACTCTATATATATATATATATATATATATATATATATATATATATATCATTTTATGAGGATGTACTGAATTTCACCAAATGAAAATATCTCATTTAATAAAATGATGAATATTGTAAATTATGTGAAAAATATTACTTATTGTAAGTTTTATTATTTCATAATTTTTAATGAGTCGTCCTAATTTTGAGTTTGAAAATGTCACAAATTGACTTTTGAAAATTAACAACGATCAAATAATTTGGAACGGACTCGGAGGGAGTGTTGCATCTGAATTTTCAAATAATATATCAAATTGATTAAAAATCCAAATTAAAATATAAGAAAATTTGTAGCATTGGAAGCCAGCAATCACCACTTTAGACAAAAAGATAAAGCATAATAGGTTAATATTACTATTAGTAATCATATATTTTGATATTACTGGGGTCTGGGGCATGCATTCCTTTGGTCATGGCTGAAACCTAACTTCACAACCAGGTGAGGTGTTTTTGAAAATGGAGGGAAATTAAGTTAGAATACTTTTTCTTTTGTTTGTTTCATCCGTGGCTTAACAGTGCTACTAATACGTACTGAATCATGGATATGTGATATGCTGTGCAACTGTGTTTAGCAAACACTTGAAAATTTTAGGATCATTCTTCTCTATATAAGAAAATATATAGTCTCAAATTTTGCTTGGACAACGTTTTTACAGAATTTACAGGGACTTCTTCTTCAATGTCAAAGCTCAAAGGTTTGGAGCAGATTTCAAATCCAAAGAAGCTGAATGGAGTTCAGAAAAGGAAAAGTTAAAGGAGGACCAGAATTGCTGCAGGGCTGAGCAAGAGAGTAAAGGAGAGCTTGTAAAGGGACTCAATGTGGAACTACAAGTTTGTCATTCTCTGATAATGCAGTTAATGTTATTGGTTCTGAAATCAAAATTCAAGTAGGTTCAGTTGAAGCTTGCTGATGAGAAGAAGGAAGGCAACGATCTCAAAGACATGGAGAAAGAAAAGGATCTTTCTCTTCTAAAACAGCAGTTGGAGATGAAGAACAACACTGTTCTCACTGAAGCACTAAAAGACCTAGAAGAAGAACGTGAAACGTACGGTAGAATCTTTATCGAGGAGAATGGAGTCATTCGATCATATACAACAACAGCAGCTTGCATTGAAGAAAGAGCTTAAGGAAATGGCTGTGAATTCTTCTGTGTGTCAACTGCATCTGATGAAGAACTGGCTCAGAAATGAAGACGAATTTGAATTGCAGATACGACAATCTATTGCTGAACGTTTGAAAAGCGAATATAGAAGAAAATTATCAATTGCTTGCGCCGCAAGGAAGTAGAAGCTTCTCTTTTAGAACAAGAGAAAGATGGAAGAAGAGATAATCTTCAGCAAAAGGTTAAGTCATTGGATCATGAGCTCAGATTGAGAGAAGGACTTGCAAAAATGTTGGAAGAGAAGGATAGAACAATAGAGATGGTCTTCAGCAAAAGCTCATGTCATTGGATCAGAAGCTCGAGATGAGAGAATCGGGAACTGCCGGTTCTGTAAGAATGGAACCAGCTAAGCTATGCTGAAGGAGGGCCACAATTGTTTAGACAAATAAATATTTAAATTAAAAGGAAACATCCTAAATCCATTGTCAACTAAGTTCCGTAGGTGTGCATACATGGCCAATTCAATGATCAGAAAGTTCCTCCAAGTGTGGTATATGAGCCTGTACAGAATATTCAGACAAGAACTTGAAACATCAGAAAATAGGCAAACTCTTTTTCAAGTATAGTACAGGGCATTGATTGTGCAACTTAGCCATGTATTAGTCAGTTTTTTCACAATGTACTTGCTAGTTCTTGTAATCAAGGAATACAAGGGGAGGTGAAGGAGCATTTTGCAGCCAAAAAGGCGACGGATTAGCAAATTCTATCTACAGCACAATAATTTTCAGGAAGAATTAACCTCTGCCATCAAACTTAAATTTTTAAAATGAAGAAAAAAAATTCCATGCAGTTTCCCTTTCATAGTAGTCCATGAAAAACACACTCGACCACGCATGAAAGCATACTTTATTGATACTTGGCAAAGAAATAACAACCATCACATATCTGACTTTATTAAGATGAGCCGACAATTTTTTTTAATTTGAATCATATATTACATTATATGCTAGACTGAGTGGTTTTCATGAACTGTGTATTTTGTATCCAGAACAAAGACAAATACAAACTGATACTACCTTCCCACTAAAATCAAGACGCAGTAAAATGTGAACACTCTACACATAGGAGAAACCAGGGGGCGATGGTGCATCTTATTTTAACCATTAAGAACCATGAACAATCAATGCAATGACAAATAGCACACTTCCATTTTTTCAGGCTAACAACTTAAGCATGGCACATGCAATCCGGTGCAGGATATGTATATATTGACTGTTTCAGGTTTCGTGTTCTGAGTTGCCCTTGCCTGTTTCTATGGCCTTCAATTACTGCTGCTCGGAAATCTGACCAGCTCATGCTCTTATTCAGGAAAAGCTGCCCTAACAATGCCATGTTAGGCCTGATTGTCTTGAGATTCTGGTAAGTTCGATGTCCTACCTGTTATATATAGAAGGAAACTAGCATTAATTCTGGGGTTCAATGTCATATTAACAATACATTCTGATCCTTTTTTTTTAGCAAAATCTGAATAATTGTAACCACTTGAGCCAATTTCAGCAGATAAAGTCTAAAAAGTCAGCCCAAAAATTAAGGATGATAATGTTTTTCTTCAATTCAATTAATGGTGGACATGGTTCTTCAATTATGCATGTTCAAGATATCCTGCCAGTGATTCCCACAGTGGAAGAAAAAACATACGAGAACACTGGAAAGAAATATGGCAGAAACCACCTACATCCCAATATATCAAAACCAACAATTATATGGATCCCACCATGCAAAATTACTGCTTAAGAACTCATGCATTGGATGAAACTCAGTAATGAGTTATGCTGCTGTTCCCATTGCATTGGATGAAACCCAATTATGAGTTATGCTGCTTAGTAGAAATTCTTACCATTGCATTGTGCATATTCCCTGGTGAAGCAGAGACAAAGATATCACTGTGCATGCTGACATAGTAATCAACAGCAGCTAATAAAGAAGCCTTTCCTTTTATATTAGCCCTTTCTTCTGAAGACGCAAGACTCTTTTTGTCTTCCATAAATGGAAACAGTTCTCGTAATGTTGAGATCCTAGCTTCCCCGCCATATACCTGGAAAAATCATTAACAGTGTTCAATAGGTAAAGTTTCACTGAAGAGAAAGAAGTAAACCTAGCCCATCAGCTGCCGAATTGGCCTATTTCTTGCGTGTACGGATTGAAGTATTTTGATATACTGATAGAAAAGAATATTCATTACTTAAATGAAGTGGTTCTTTCGGGCATTCATCGAAAGGAGATACTTACTTCGATTTTACTAATTGAGTAATTGCGATATCTGAAAACAATATTTTTTATTATTATTTCTTCATTCGAAGTGGATTCTTAATCTATTTCTGAATGGTGCTTCATTAAACTATATTAAGAGAAATTTAATATAAACCTTGTGGGATGCAAGATATAGACGAGTATTGTTGTCAAAGCCCAAAGCTGCTAGAAGTAATCCAATTTCTTCTGGAGTTAATGGGCAGCGCCCCTGATTCCTCAATTCCTCATTAGTGAACTGGGAGTTTAGGACCCTTCCCTGCCAAATCACTTGCCGGTACTTAGCAAGTGCCAGATTCTCAGCTTTACCCCCGCCAAAATCACAGGCAGAATGGGCCGCCATATCCTGAAAAGTGAGCACATTTAGAAGAGTACTTATGCATTACAGTCTAAACTGTCAGATGTTATGAATGAAAGAAATGTAATCAAGTTGATGTATAACAAATTTTTTGAATGAGTACCAATGTCACCATCAAACTGAACGAGTGGATTCTACAATAATGGAAGAAACATAACAACCATCAGGCTGACAAAGTGTGAAGTTTACAAAGGTACTAATCCCCAGAGGGAGGAGTGTCAAGATTCCCCAGAGGTACTGTGTCAGTTTTATTACAATAAATTATTGAAATAATATATTCTAATTAGTTATGACAAAGAAATAATAAAACTATGTAATAATTTTGGAATATAAAATGATAAGAAACTGAACATAGAATAAATGAAATGGGAAATATGAGAGTAATTAGTTAAGAAAATATGAAAATAGGGAACATAAATACGTTTTTATAAATTTTACGGTATCTTATTAAATTGAAAATATTATTATTGGACCCCAAAACTTCTGTATTATGCCGTTGGACCCCTAAAAGTTTGCATAAACTTTACTTGAGCCCCTATGCTATACAAAATTTGGCTGGTCTACAGACCCCACTAGACCCTTCTTGGATCTGCCCCTGATCCCACCCAAATGCACAGAACTTAACGTAGGACATAGGCTATGCGATGCAAAAACAGAGTTTTTATGGTACTGGTATATTGGAGCAGGCAAAAACATGTTGCCTTAAAAGTGGAAACTACCAAGAAACTTCAAGAAGGCCTGTTTCATCATCATTAATGATATATTGATATGTACTACTTATCCACTTCATTTTCAAGCCCACGGGTGCTTAAAGGAAAAACCTCGAAAAGTATCTGAAATATTCATAATATAACTGGCCCATACCTTGTCAAATCGAAGGTGTAGAACAGCAAACTTCCCTGCTCTAATGTACTTGCTACCAACTACTTCACTGTTCCCTTGATGATACCGGAGGCGACTGACAAGAGCATCTCCAAGAGATCTAATATGAGGTACGAAACTTAGTGCTTGAAAGTTAACCTTGCAGCGTAGACGCTGGATATCCTTGGGCATGTTGTCAAAAGCCAGTCGGTGTGAAAATGGTGAGATGGCAGCTATTCCATAACTGGATCATGAACAAAATAATGAGTCAACATCCTAGTATAAGAATCGAAGTTATGCACTATTTACAAAGTTGTCTACATGCTTCTGAGAAAAAGCTTATGAAAAGGATAAATAATTACGGAAAAGCAGAATTAAGTCCTTTTTGTTTTATGAACTAGACACTTATCACAAGCCAGCAATTGATTTAAGCCTCCTAGGTAAGCTGGATATCTTGTGACCACCAAAATTCAGTGTCACAAAGTCAAGGGATTCAAGCATCAAAGAACATGATTGTCAAGCTAATTCCTTTAGGATTGACACTGAGCACTACCTATATATAATCAAATTCCAAGTACTATAGTTTGTTACGTTTCCCATGAATGAAGCAAATGCAGATTACCAATTGCATGATTGTTAACATTATCTTTCTTTAAGCAGTAAAAGCAGCAACAAAGTTATTTTTTCCCATGAATGTTCGGAAAACAATATGCTTGAAATTACTAGCAAATTAACCTTAATTACTACATAGATCTTCAACCTATGTTCTTTTAAATAATGCCAAAATTATCAAGAGGCTTACTGTTGATAATCTCAAAAAGATTCAACTGCGATTATACATCTCAAAATTTCAAGAAACATAAGTTGCGACTTGTGAGTAATGCATTAAAACAAAGGAATACAATTTACATCTTCAGAACTCAGAAGTTTCCATTCCTTCAGGATCATGGACAATTCCAGCACCCACATATTTCAGAACTGGGAAGTGAAAGGAAAATTTTAGTCCTTGATATGTGGCACTAAAAGTAATTAAGGATCTTGTGTCTTGGCCCACCAGTTTAAAATTTTGGGCATACATTCAAATTAAACATTTTACAGGTACTTATTGAAACATGACAAGCAAAAACTTTGACCATCTAAAGAAGTACTCCAATATCATTGTGTGTGCAACCCTTTTCTTAGTGGATTAAGTGATCTCAGACCTAGATCCTTTAAAAATCACCAAAAGAATTGTTGTCTTTCTTTCATCAAAAAATTACATTTAATTCAGTTTGCAAGATTTGTATGAGTTTTAGGAGACGGATCCATTCTTGTAATTCTTCAATCAGAAAGAAAGACAAAGGTGCACAACATATAGCGATATCAATCTAAGCTACTTTCATGATATCTTGAAGTCGAGTCAATCAAATTTACCAACCTCTCTAGGACAGACAACACATTCTCCAGATACCAGTTAGCTGAAGCATGAACAGGTGCAGTTTTGATTCTAGTAGCTCGAATAGCTGTAGCATAATAATCCCTTGTGCTCCAAGAGAAATCTTCAGGAAGCTCTTTAACTATAGAAATATCGTCCTTCAATACATCGATAAAGTGATCCACATCAAATATATCCATAAATGAGCTGCAGGAAGCAAAAGGATATAGATGGGGATTGCAAACTCGTATTAGTAACAGTTTCAAAGAATCAAAAAGTAAAATGTACATGCAACGAGAAGAAACATGACAATAAATTTGTGTAAGGACCTTGAATCTTTCCAAACAGGATTCACTTCTAGCTGAGGAATTACAAGTGTTGCATTCAATATTTTAGCAACAGCAACTGCATCACAAATCTGATTGGAGGAAGAAGTGCACCAAATTACTAGATATGCAAACAATTCGTCATAAAGTGAATCAAGGGTATGAGTCCGTCAAAATATCATTGTCAACTATTAGTATTAGTATAAGCTCTTCCTAAATACATACCCCCATTCTCTGCTGGTTCAACCCTCCATCAAGAAACACCTGTACATATCCCTGAGAGTTTTCGGGTAATGGTGCTGCTACAATAATGGATGAATCCATGAGAAAATATACTATAAATTGAAAATGCACGTAGAAACCATACTTGCTCCAAATATTCAAGCCTCAGTACAATCAATTTAAAATATACTAAAATAGAAATCCTCTATTACTACTAAATATCATCACTCACAGGGGGAAGTGGCTGGCTCTACACAGGGTTTCCATCCTTGGTTGGACAAGGGCATCCATAGATCAGATTGCTGTTCATTTGACTAAAAGAGAAAAAATCAAGTGAGTTAAATTTTGTATTCAGAATTTCAAATAAAAAGCGCAACAAAAATGCAGCTCAATCAACTCTTACTCACAGTTTGACGCAGTATAGCACTCTCAAGCAGACGCAAGTGTCTAGGTTTTGGAGAATTAAATTCCTGCATAAGCAAATCAGACTATGAGCTACTAGAAGCACAACTAGCCCTTAAGTTCAATTTTGATATGCACATCAATTGATCTGCGGGTAGTATCATACTTATCTCGCACCAACACAATTAACTTGCTATAAATTTAGACATGCCAAAAGAAAGGCACACATTTGATAACTCTGTCAATAAAAGGTTGGCTGACTATGACCAAAAATTCTTTGTTAGCTTCCATTTGTTAGGATAATGTGATGAAGTCTAGCCCATTTCAATTCAGAGTCCATTATAAATTAAAACCTACCAAATTATTGATGTTTGATAATTCAAAACCGAGAATACCCTAATTATTACAACTTGACATTTACAGCATTACCCTTCAATTTTTCAGTGCAGGACTTTCTTTGTTCCTCAAATATTTTCATCTACTGCTGCAGCAATCAATTAAATATGAAACCCTAACTTATATATAACCATTTCAAGACAGGGAATTCTATAATGCAATAACCAGCAAAAATAACCACCAACCTGTCAGATTGAAATTATGCTTTACTGAAAAATTCAACAGTTGCCTAATCTTAAATTCAACTATAATATATCCAGTAACCCAAGCAAGGCCTTGAATAAGGAAAAGATAATTCTTCTCAAGAAATTATATTTCTATCAAAACAAACAAAACCCGGATAGCAGAAATGGGAGAAAAGCAAAATAATTATTCTCGTAAATGAAAAACAATGAATATTCATACAAAGACGGGGATTAAAATGCAAAATGGGCATACCGACAAAATGGATGGGGAGGCGAGGCTCAAGGGAGCGAAAAGAATGGAGAATAAAATAGGGAGAAGCAGGACAAATACACCAACAATAGCTCCTCCTCCACTGTGATTGTGGTAGTAGAGCCTCATTCTGGTGGCAGGGGGCTCAGCTCAGCTAAGCTCAGAGACCTTTGATCTTGCAATAAAAGAAAGTAGCTCTAGCACCCCCTTTTGCTAGTAGTATAAAATGGAGGAGAGAGAAAGAGAAATGGGTCCATCCATTACTAAACAAATACCCATCAGTATCAGTAAAAGCATCTCACATGGGGCACCTCAAATAACACTAAATAAACACTTCTTTCACTCTCTCTCTCTAAATAAATCTATGTAGTAACATTCAATATTCATACATATACATATACGGAGGCCAGGAGGACAGCTGCAATGAATTGATTTCTAGAGGAGAAAATTTACAAAAAGAAAAAGAAAGATTTTTTTCGGAGGAGGACCCAGACGACAGAGTAGAGAGATAGAAACACCATTTTTAAGATTATACGTGTCACCATTTTCTCTCTCTAGATTTCTTTCTTTTGTTTTTCTCTCTCTTCATTAGTGTTCATAAAGACGAGCTTTAGCTTTGCTTTTGCCTTTTAGCTAAGGTAATGAATACTAGTCGGTACGGAGGTACATGGAGCTTTGTGTTGTGCGTTCTATACTTCTATTGACTCTCTGTTCACCACTTTATTATTATAGGCACCGACACTACACGTACTACTGTGTGTTTTTGGTTGTGATCGTATTTCGCTCTCTCTCTTATTTTTTTTACCGTTATAGATTGGCGCCACTTCCGGTTATTTGGGAATCCATAGCATATTAGCATAGCATAGCATAACGACTTGGTTTGGTTTGGGATAAGTTTCCTCCAACAATACGTGCACTTTCACAAGTTATTTTATTTTTTTATTATCTGGTGTTTTCAATTATTTTTCATTAAATATTTACTCTTCTTTTCTAACAAAAATTAAAAAAATAAAAAAGGCTGGGTGTGCAAAATATTTTCATTAATTAAAGAGATTTTGTAACACGTAATAGAAAGAAAAATCATGTGCTAAAATTTTAGAAACATATAAAGTAGGTAGATCGGCCAAAATATAGTTATGGGTTGATTTTGATTTATAAAATATGATTATAGTTTTATTTAAGAGTTAAAATCATATTAAATATTTTTAATATGGGTTGTGTGGATTGTAACCATATATCACCATATAGTTATGCTTCAAATATAGGTCCATCCATATTTTAAATTTCAAACTTATCCAATTAAATAAATTATTACTCCTATTAGATATATCATGTATACATAATCACTAAGTATTTTATTTTTTTGGGGTGGGATAGGGGTGGAAAATGTATACATAATCACTAAATATTTTTTTTTTTGGGTGGGGGTAGGGTTGTATACATAATTACTGAATATTTTTTTTTAGTGAGAGTGAGGTGGGGTGAGGGTGAGGGTGTGGGTGTATATGTAAGACCCCAACTTTTATGAATAAAGAATAATTTTTCTCGAAATATATTTTTAAATATTATGGTGTGGATTTGATATAATGTTATAGTTGTGAGTAATATTTATAAATTTTGCAAAAGTAAGCAAGTGGTTATATAATATTGATTTGGTGGAAAATATTTGTTTTAACGAGGAATATTCGTGTGTGACTAAGACAATCATCAGTGGAACCCACAACCGGAAGTATTGTCAGTAGTTAAAAATGACATAATTATCTTTTTATAAAAATAACTTGGCGGAAGTTTTTAGTTAAAACTGTTGAACTCTTAGGTAAAAAAAACTGATGTCTGTGAATATTATTTTTTTTTTGGTGGGGGCAGGGTTGTATACATAATCACTGAATATTTTTTTTTTTGAGTTAGAGTGAGGTGAGGTGAGGGTGTGGGTGTATACTTAATCAGTGAATATTAATTTTTTTTGAGAGTAGGAATTGGGTTGGGAGTTAAGGTGAGGGTGTATATATAATCAATAAA
This sequence comes from Panax ginseng, assembly GCA_020205605.1. NCBI lineage: Eukaryota > Viridiplantae > Streptophyta > Magnoliopsida > Apiales > Araliaceae > Panax > Panax ginseng. Next base: position 30,617,997 of record CM035132.1, read on the forward strand.
TATATTTTTTGGGAGGCGGGGTGGGGGTGAACAAGGTGGGGGTATATACATAATCGGTAAATATTATTTTTTTTTGGAAGTGGAAAGTCGGGGTGGGCGAAATGAGGGTATATACATAATTAGTAAATATTATTTTTATGAGGGTTGGGGTTGGGGTTGGGGTTGGGGTTGGGGGTTGGGGGTTGGGGGTGGGGTTGGGGTTGGGAATTGGGTGGTGGTAGTGGTGAGCAAGGTGGAGATGTTTACATAATTATTGAATATTATTTTTTTAAATAAATAATTTCTAAATTTGGAGTGAAAAATTTTTTTGATTTGAATTTGGAATAAAATATGGGTCGAAAAATAGTTAATCGATTTGGACTTATATTTCTTTTTAAAAATATAGTTCCAAACCTTAACTAATTTAAATAAATAAAAATAATTAACCAACTCATTTAATTCTTATTAATATAAATTGATGTGATAATTAATTATTTATATTACCAGGTGTAAAGGTAGGCGACATTTCTTTCGTTTGTGGTTTGAGTGCTCTAATAAATTTTAAAATTTTGTTATTATTTGGACGTGACATCTTCTATTGAAAAGACCTTATAAATATGTTATTAAACTAATTCTCAAATACATAAATTAAGTCATTTAATCAGGTTGCCAGATGTAAAAATTTAAAAATTATTGGTATTATCTCAAAAATTATAGGTATCGAAGGTGAGAGGATGAAGACAATTGATATTTTCGACAATGACACAATTAGAATATAAAACAAGTTTTATATTGGCTTGATGATTACGTTGGGCCTAATAAGTACGTTAAGAATTTTGGGCCGAGAGTTTGTAATACCTATGTTGCACATTAAAATATTTGAATAATAATAACAATTACATGCTAGTTTAAATACTCTATTCGTTCCTTAATATAAGTCGTTTTAGTGTTGTGCACAAGTATTAAGGTAATGATTGTACAGTATTAACTATAATATCAATTGTCTATATTGCCCTTGTATTAGAAGAAGAGATTGTTATTTATTAGACAGAAAATAGTGAGAGAATCAAAGTTATATTTAATAATTGGGATAATATTAGAAACTAAACAATTAATACTTATTTGAAATTCTCAAACGACTTATATTAAGAAACAAAAACATTTTTTTAAAACGACTAATATTAAGGAACGAATGTAGTAATAAATTGACATATAAAATTATTTCAAAATAACTGACTTATTGCTATCCCAGTAGAAAATGAGATCCTATTTTAAAGGTTCATTAATTTCATAACTATTTGTAATAAACATACAAACAAACACACATCACTCTTGGTGACCATCAAACATTTTATAAGCATGACTTGTATATTGCCTTTTACTTAGTGTGCTAAATTCAGGGGAAAAAATAGGAATGAAATTGATGCAAAAACATGTTATATTAAACTTTGGATTCAGAGAATTGCTTCTATATGTATACTAATACTTGTATATCAACTGCGAACCATTAACTTAATAAGCATCAAGAGTCGTTAGTATTTTTTCTTGTACTTATAGAAATACTTACAACTAAATAACAAAATTTCCAAAAAGTTAAATGCAGCCTATATAATACCTCTGTTTCTAAAAGATTATCGTTTAAGGTTTTGACACATGGATTAAGAAACTGTCTCTTTATGAGAAGTTGAAAACTATTAATACAAAGGAGATTTTCTTGGGACAATGAGAGAAGATAGGGGTAATATAGGAAAATAAATAATTTATTCTCCTAGAAAGTTATAAACGACAAATATTTTGGAACAAATTTTTTCTTCTAAAACGACAATCTTTTAAAAACGGAGAGAGTATATTATACACAATAATTATAAAAAAGATGTATCGAGGTCTCGAGTTCGAACAATTTCGACAGAAGAGAACAACTAAATCATGAAACACTTGGTCGCATAGCATAGTAAATAATCCCACCTGAACATGAAGCATCAATCTAATATTTCAGCTAGAAATGAGATCAGATGTGCCATGAATCAAATAATAATTGGTGACAATATGGCCCTGTTTACCTATGTGATGAGCCAATATGTCAATTCAAATTGTTCTACATGTATAGCGATGGTAAAAATCATTTTTATCGTCATTATAAGATCTATAACAACAATTTTCATGTAAAAATATTATTTTCTATTATAAATTTATTTGTTTTTATTTATGTATTATCGGTTAGATTTGTCAATCCAACTCAACTTTGTTAGTACAAATTTGTCAACATATAAATCTCGTTAAATAGCAATAATTTGGAGGGGGGAAAAGACAATACAGAAAGTCTATTATGACCCTGTAATTTGTTTCCTAAATATTAGTATTAAGATACTTAATTATAATTATCTTTAAATGCACTTTAAGTCAGTCTATAATTTAATTATAAATTGTGTCATCACCCTAGTAAAGAATTAACCGACCGGCCTAGTGGTTGTCGATGAGAGGAGATCTTCTGCCCCCAAATTTCTTGTCCTCTTTGTGTCCATTCACTTAAATTTTGACACATGTCCTTTTATTTAATTTTAGAATTAATTATTATAAAGTAAGAGATTATGTGTTAAAATTTAAATGGAGAAACACAAACGAATAAAAAATTTGAGAACAAAGGATATGCTCTCGTTGTCGATATCAATGAGAATGGAGATTAACTCTATAAAGTTTCAAATCTACTATATATTGGGAAAACATCTTAGATTGGGTTGGACATATATTTTATAAAGTTTAAGTATACATATATTTTTTTTATTTATGGTTATTAAACTCTTACATACTTATATCTTAAGTATTAATTTTAGTTAGTTTTCTAATTATTTTATGGAATCTTTATTTAAATTGGTACAACAGAATACCTAAAAAATAACCAAAATCATAAATCCCCCAAGAATTTAGCATATCCAAATTAATGAAGAACTTGAGTATTTACAAGAAACTAACTTATTATTAATATTTAATATTAAAAACTAGTTTATTGATGTATTAATTAATGTTAATGTTTAACATTAAAATAATAAAGAATATTAATAAAATTTTATTATTAAATATTAGTAATATAATATTTACAATAAATTAATTTATTATTAATATTTAATCAACTAAGTAACTAACTTATTATTAATATTAAATATACTAACTAGTTATATTCATTAAAGATGTATATTAATTAAATGTATCTACAAGAAATTAAGAAAGAATAATAAAAATTTTAAATTTTATTAATGTATTAATTAAAACTAATGTATTATACTTTATAAATTATAATAATAAATAAGTAAACATTTATACTTTATTGATGAATAATTATAAATTTAAAGTTTAAAAATTACAAATAATTAGATAACAAATCATGTAAGGTTTCAGGCCAGGCCAAGCCTCATGAGTCATGTCAGGCCAAGCCAGGCCAGGCTAGACCCCTGACCAGATTTTTATCTAAAAAAGCAGTCTTTTTCAAGCCTTCCGGGTCAGGCTGGCGGACCGAGAGCTGCTGAACCAGGCCATGAGCTTCGAAGCCTTTTGTGCATCCTTAGTTTAACAGGTGAGAATACGGGTTAAATCACTTTTACACATTGAACTAAATCTTAATTTATATTTGTATCAATAAAATGATTTTTTTTTCTTCATTGAACTATATTTTTTTTAACAAATCGTTATAAAATTCGTTAAATTGTTTGACTTTGACGAAATGACGGACAAGTAGGATTAGATATTATGTACATATCACATATTATGTCAAAATTACCCGCCATGGTGGAAAAGAAAACTAAAAAATTACTAAACAAATTAATCAATTAAACTACTTTAAAAAATTAAAATAATTATCAAAAAAACTAAACTAATCAAGTAAAATAAACAAATTAAAAACATAGCAACAACCTCCACCAACATCAGCCCCGTGACCACCACCGAACACCAACAATCACTACCATCTGTTATCCGCCACCATCGCCATAGACTTCCCTTCTTCGATCAACCCTCCTCCCGCCGCCAGCTAATGGAGCTTCTTCTTCTTATTCAAACGAACACAAATACAATAGAAATGAAAATTTATATCATTCAAATTAGAACAAGCAGCAACATTTGGAACAATATAGAGCCAACTTTGCATTAACATAGCTAAAAAAAAACCCTCCCATTATGCTATATATGGTATTTTTAATAATTACTTTTGCAACCATTGTTGCAAGAACAAACTCCCAGAAAGGAATTATGAATTGTCCGCACATTATGCTAGCAGGATTTGGCACATAAAAAAGACGCAATCAAATTAGAGAGGAAAAAAAACATTTGTTGGTCAGAGTCCATGGAGATAAACCAGATCTATCTATACAAATCACCAACAGCTCTATATTTTCGGAATTAAATGATTATTGGGGCAGTCTAAAGATTAACTATGATTCTTCTGGCAGATCTAACTTTTGAAAGTTGACGATGGGGTTGAATTTTGGTTTAATCTGGGTCGTGATTATGTCCGATGAGGCTGCAATAGAGATTATCTGAAGGAATAGAAATCTCTTGTGGCGCAGAAGGTTGATTAATGGAGTTTCTCGCAACGGACGGTGGCAAAGACCCAGAAATGTAGAGAGAGAAAATCTTTTCCGACAAGGATAATATATAGAGAAAGACTTGGTGGTGATGTGGTGGTTAAGCGGTGGAGTTGTAGAGAGAGAAAATAGTCACCACTCACCACACTTGCTGTTCTTAAAAATTCTAGACCACCTGGCCACTTTAATAGACTTCCAGGACTTGTGAAGATCTGCAGCATTTAGATATAATGATCATATATCCTTAATGACACCACACAAGAAACCACAAAGAATTTAATTTCAGTGTTCCTTAACTGTTGGTCATCTGTACGTTGAAGCAAGATAACATAAGCAAGTTGGCATAAGGTTTATGCATAAAATGAGCTTAAGAGATTCTGAATACTTATTTTGATACCACAAATCAACTGCATTTGTCTTACGTAGTTGTCTTATATAATATATATTCAAAAAATAAAGAAATCTTTAACAAACATTTTTGCATCATAAAGTAAATCTCCACAAACAAGTCAAAAGAATTTCTAGATGCAAGGTCTGTTAGAAATATCTCCTTTTGATTTGAGAGAATCAAGATCAATTAATGTTTTAAAGATAATAAGAATGCCTAGAAAATCATTCTTTTTCTAGGAATGCACTTTATATATGATAGTGCATGTTCCCGGGGAAAAAAAATTGTACTATCTCCATTCCATAATAACGTGTTTTTAGAAGAAAAAACTTATTCTAATTTATTTGTCGTTTACAACTTTCTAAGAGAATAAATTATTTATTTTCTTATGTTACCCCTAACTTTTCTCATTGTCCCAAGAAATTTTCTCTCTTGTATTAATAGTTTTTAGTTTCCCATAAAGGGGTAGTGATAGAATTTCCTACAAATTTTAATTCTTAAATGATACTCCCTCGGTTCCGAAATAATTGACGTTATATGTCAATACACACCTATTAAGAAATTTAATTACTCCAATTCATTTGTCTATTCATCCAATAAGAAGGCGAGAGAAAATTTCACAGATATACATAGAAAGATAAAGGAGTCCAATAGGAAAAAGAGAGAGAATTCTTTAAGTCTTTAATTTTTCATAGGACTCCAATAAGAAGAAGAGATTGGGACTCCAATATGAAGGAGAGAGAAGATTACATGGAAATCCTATAACCTCAAATATTTGGAAACCAAAAAATTGACGTATAACGTCAGTTAATAGGGAACCGAGGGACTAGTATTGAATGAGTTTCTTAATTTATGTGCATCAAGCTAAAAAGACAGTTATTATGTGCATCAAGCTAAAAAGACAGTTATTATGTGCATCAAACTAAAAAAACGCTTTTGAGGACGGAAGAGTACTTGCTAAGCATGAATAATGCTCCTGAGAGAATGAAACAGATTTTCCCAAAAACCCTATTTTGGTAAGAATTAATACTCCATGAAGATTTAGGGCATACCTGTTACCTAATACTTTGAACAGCTGACCACTTCGACCCCGTCCCTCTACTGATTATAGTAACATACCTTTTCAATTGACAACTGATGAGATTCATAACAAAAAAAAAAGAGGAAAAAAAAAATTTGTTTATAAAAACAAAACCTTGAGAAGTTACTTCTGTAGACATACCTAGACTGATCGTATAGAACTTATATGATTAAACTGAGGTCATAAAGAGAGAGAGACAGTTGTGCATAGTTATTTTGTTTATAACACTACCTGCTTAACTATTAGTTGTGCATTCAACTGTATATTGAAATAGGATAAAAACAATTGAATAAAAACACACTCAAAACCTGTAATGTTTACTTTCAGTCTTCCACAAGATAAAAATCCAGGAAAAAATTTGAAATCATTACAAATACTAATACTATAGTAAAAGTCAGACCGAAGGAGAAACCTATCTAAGGATCGGACCTTCAAAATCATACTCATTTTTCATCAGTCTTGAATTTTTATCATTTTCTCTTTTTGATCCTGACCCTCTTCTTTTGGAGGATACAAAAGCATCGTGTCAAGAACATGATACTTTTTTCGCATCTCGTCTATGTTAGACTCTTCTTTTTGATACAAAAGCATCACGTCAAGAACATTAAACTCTTTTTCATATACTGGATACTGACATATAAGAACAGTGCGGACACGAAACCCAAACTGTATCAGCAGCAACAACATTTTCACCTCCAACTCCTTCCGCATTAATCCCACGATCCATAATGAATTTGGGTAACAATGGAGGGAGGCTTAATGATAATTGATGTAAATTAAGAGAGATATATATAGCCGTGTGTATGTATTTATAACACACACACTTCCTTTCTTATCATGATCACCATGTTTCCTAGTTGGAATAGAACTCTATGATATCATGGTAGTTAATTACTCACTTCATTGCTAAATAAGTGACGTTTTAAAGGGTTTTACACTTATTAAGGAAGTCATTTATCGCTCCAATTATGTTATAAGTATGTGGATAGAAATCAATCAATATATTTAAATAAAAAAAGTCGAAATTAATCTAAACTCTATGTTTCTTTTAAAATCAAATAAAATTAAAACAAACTCCTGCAGATTAAATTTACGTGATTTTAAGATTTTAAGATTTCCCCTAGATAGATGCAAGCAGTTGTAACACAAACATACACGAACCTGCAAAAAGGGTATCATTATTATTTTTTATTTATTAAATTTGCTATACGTACAAAATATACAAGGGACACCAGAAAAGGAAATGTAAATTTTTCCCCAGGAACATGCACTATCATATTAGGACTTATCCTTATATCTCTTTAATCCGCCAAAGTTGCGTATAGTTATCAACCAAAGAAGTTTGATAAATTCACTCTTTTTCTATATTTTTTTAATATTATAATTTATCAAGGGATACTTATTAAAAAACTGTTTTATTTTGTTATGAAAAATGATAAATATATGATGAAATATGATGAAATTAAATTACGATTATTTGTAAAATTTTATACGATAAAATAGAATAAATTAAGATGATATCATTCTCAATTATAATTATAATTCGATTGAAAACTTTTATAATACATAACATATGACCCTTTTATTATTTGTCTTTTAACTTAATATTTTGCTAAAATAAAGTTCCCACCGCTTATAAAAAGATTGAAAAGAAAAGAGAAGAAAAGGAAAATGGAACGAGTAGAACAAAACTATAACAATCGTCACATTTTGATTGAAATTATAAAAATAAAGTTTGTATATATCCAACAATATTCATATTTATCAACCCAACCTAAACATTTGTTTTCTATATACACATCATGAATCATGATCATAATTAATTTTAATACGTGTACCTAATAATTAATTAATATAGTCATGCAAATACTCCACTAAAACTTGTTATCATAAAACATGATAATCTAAATTTGTTAGATTGATAAGAATGTAAGGAGAGTGAATAAGTTTAGATTAAGTGGATTAATTAGATATATCAGGTACTTAATTTTTCCTTGACAATTAAGAAGCATGCATCAAAACAACTGGTTCAAATGAAAAAAAAAACACTATTAGTTGTGCATTCAACTATATATTGAAATAGATAACAACTACTGACAGCTAAATAGAACAACTGAATAAAAACAAACTCATATATCCTGTAATGTTTACTTTCAGTCTTCCACAAGATAAGATAAAAATTCAGGAAAAAAATTGAAATTGTGACGCCCCCAATAGTGTCGTATTCGATGAATAGTGCCGTATTCGTGAATAGTGTCGTATACGTGAATAGTGCCGTATACGTGAATAGTAATTCCGACATCAAAAGTTCCAAATTTGATAAAAACTTCAGATCAATATTTCAGCATAATGATATTGAAGAAATAATATCATTACAAAAAAAATAATATCTCTTACCTCGAAAGATCGGTCTTTTAAATTTGAAACACAGGTTATAAGCTATGACTTGAACTTCAAAATCAGTATAGCAATACTCAAAATATACTCAAAATACTCACAAGAATACGTTCGATAATATAGAGAGAGAAAACTTCAGTTTCTGGTGTGATTTTCAATTCTAACCTAAGCACCCAATTTATAGGAAAATGCTTAGAACACCAAAGTAGAAAATTTATTAAAATATTAATATTAATATTACAATTCCTACGCCCACTTCTAAGGATCTGAATTCAGCCACTTCTAACACATGTAAGACCCACAATAATGACAAAAAACGTTTTTGTCATTTTAAATATTTTATACTTCCAAAAATTAATTATTTTGGAACTCCGAAACTTCAATAATTCATAATAAATAGTCCTTTTATCAGAAAATTCGAATCTTGCGAGTTTTTATAGGAAATTCAATTCTCTACAACTTTGCAGAAGAAAGTTTTTCCAAATTCCAAACAGAAATTGACCGAAATCCACAAACAGGCGATTTTACAGGCTATAATCAAATTTCAGTCAAGAAATGGGATCCACCGACACATAAAACATGCTTTAAATATTTTTGGTAACAAAAATACTCCTCCTCCACATATACTCATATATCCCACATTCATCGTAAAAATATCATCATTATTATATTATTAAAATATAATAATATATTTAAATGAATTATTTTATCAAGAAAAAGATAAAATTTTAATTTCCAACAATTGCCACATAAAAATTTTTTCCATCTATATCCACATAAAATCAATATTTTCCTCATCATATGAATCAATAATTAATTATTCACAAATAATATTATAGAATCACAATATTGACAACCAGACAGTTCCTAGGAAAGATGAGGCTTTTCAATAAGAATTTCTCCTTACTGGTGCGCAATTAGGTGACCAAACATCTCCTTAGACAGAACTTTCTAGACATTGCCAATAATGTTATCTAATAATATTATTAGGATAATATGAATTATTGCTTCGATAATGAAAAATCTTGTGTAATGACAATTATGAAACAACATCAATATAAAATATCAACGCAAAGAATTATTAAATCAATAAAATAAAAATATTGAGCGATAATTAATGTAACCATTATTGAGTAAAGTGTCTTCTTACTTAAGAATCAATAATTTTGTGCAATACAGGTGTCTTCTTGTGTTTTAACCACAGAGTATTTTAACAAGATAATCAGTAATAACTACGTAGTTATTTTTAAACAACTTATATTTGTCGTTTTCTTCATCCAATCGCTTTTCAGTTATGGGGCCCACACATTCATTTTCGCTGGCCGTCATGCGAATATTCCCGAACGATCTGAATATTCCACGACCAAACGAATATTCCCAAACAACAATGAATATTTTATAACCACTTGCTTATTTTGAAATATTTGCGTATTTTACCCATAACTATCCACATTAATCACATCAACCCTTACTATTTCAAAATAATAATTAGAGAAAATTAAATTTTATTTATTAATTATTTGGGGTCTTACAACCTCCTCTCCTTATGAAATTTCGTCCTCGAAATTGACATAAGTACCTGGTGTTTCGAAAAAGGTGAGGATACCTCGCTTTCATTTCCGTTTCCAATTTCCAGGTCATTTCCTCTATAGCATGGTTCCTCCACAAAACTTTAACTTGTGGTATGACCTTCGTCGTGGGGACATGCTCCTTCCTATCCAAGATCTTGACAGTACCTCCTCATACGTTAAGTCTTAATTTATCTCGTCCAGGTTCTAACTCAATAACGTGGTCGGGTCTTTCACATATTTCTGAAGCATGAGATATGTGAAACACATTATGTTCACGAGACATAATCGGAGGTAACGCGAGTCTATAGGCTACATTTCCTACTCGGTCAAGAATTTGAAATGGACCAATAAATCGTGGATTGAGCTTTCCTCTCTTCCCAAATCTTGTAACTCCCTTCCATGGAGCGACTTCGCAACAATACATGATCCCCTATACTAAATTCCACGTCCTTTCGATGAAGATCCGCATAACTCTTTTGTCGATCTTGTGCCGTTTATATCGTTATCGAATCATTTGGATCTTTTTCGGTAGTCATACGTATTTAACTCGGGTCCCAACAATGTTGCTTCACCCACCTCATCCCAACATATTGGAGAGAAGACACACTTTCGTCCATATAATGCTTCAAATGGAGCCACACCTATACTTTTTTCTCGATAATCTGTTGTTGTAGGAGAATTCCACCAATGGTAAATACTTATCCCAAGCGCCTTGAAGTCTCAGGACACGAGTCTTAATAAATCTTCAAAGAGTTTGAATAGTCCTCTACGATTATCCGTCCGTTTGAGGATGGTATGCGAATCAATCGTAAATCCGTACCCATAGCTTTTTGCAAGCTAACCCAAAATCTTGAAGTGAATCTTGGGTCACGATCCGAAACTATGGATACTGGCATGCCATGCAACCTCACAATCTCATTTACATATATACTAGCAAGACGTTCAAGGAAATAAGTCTCCTATATCGGCAAGAAATGAGCAGACTTGGTTAATCTATCAACAATAACCCAAATAGCATTGATGCCTTGAGAAATCGTAGGAAGACCCGTAACGAAATCCATGGTAATGTGTTCCCACTTCCATTTCGGAATCTCAAGTGGTTGCAACGGACCCTTAGGTACTAGATGCTCTGCCTTTACACGTTGACAAGTTAAACACATCGAGATAAATTTTGCAATCTCTCTCTTCATATTGTTCCACCAAAATGTATGTCGAAGATCACGATACATTTTAGTACTTCCAGGATGGATTGCAAATGGTGTATTGTGTGCCTCCATCATAATCTTGTACTTCAAATCAGAGTCGTTAGGAACACAAAGTCTAGAGTGGACTCGAAGTATTCCTTCTTCATCAATTCTCGCTTCCGGAATAGCACCTTCTTGTACTTTCTTCTTCATACGCATCAGATCCGGGTCGGTGGCTTGAGCAACCTTAACTTTTTCTATTAAAGTTGGCTCTATGCGTATACTTGACATCATCGCACTCATTCTTGCATATGATCTTCTACTCAACGCGTCAGCTACCACGTTCGCTTTTCCAAGATGGTATTGAATAGTGTGGTCGTAGTCTTTCAATAGCTCGAGCCAACGTCATTGCGCAGCGTGTTGAGTTCTTTTTGAGTGAAGAAATATTTAAGGCTTTTATGGTGCGAATATATCTCCACTTTCTCCCCATATAGATAGTGCCTCCATATCTTTTAATAAACGATCAACGCTAACTCTAGATCATGAGTAGGATAATTCCTCTCATATTCTTTAAGTTGTCGCGAGGCATAGGCTATGACTTTCTCACGTAGCATGAGAACACATCCTACCCCTTTGCCTGAAGCATCGCTGTAGATAACAAATTCATCCGTACCAGATGGTATTGTTAGAACAGGTGCCAAAATAAGTCTCCTCTTAAGATCTTGGAAACTCTTCTCGCATTCTTCGCTCCAAACGAATTTTATATCTTTCCGAGTCAGTTGAGTTAATGGAGTAGCGATTCGAGAAAATCCTTCCACGAATCTCCGATAATAACCACCTAAGCCCGTAAAGCTACGTACTTGGCCACCGACTTTGGTTGCTCTAACTTTGTATTGCTTCAATCTTCACGGATCAACAGATACTCCATGTTTCGACACCATCGTGCCCAAGGAATGCTACTTCCTCGAGCGTAACTCGCATTTCTTCAATTTGGCATATAGTTTGTTTCATGAAAGCCTTTGGAGTACCGAATTTCAAATGGTGCTCATGATCTTCACGACTTTTGGAATATATGAGGATGTCATCAATAAAACAACAACGAAGGCCCGATCCAAATATTCCTTGAATACTCGGTTCATCATATCCATGAAAGTCGCAGGAGCATTAGTCGGTCAAGAAAGACATGACTAAGAATTCATAATGCCCTGCATCGAGTTCAAGGCGGTCTTTGGAATATCCTCGATTCTAATCTTGATTGATGATATCCGTAAGCGAAGATCGATTTTGAAAAGAATTGTGCTCCTTGCAACTGGTCAAACAAGTCATCAATACGAGGTAGAGGATACCTATTCTTGATGGTGACATGGTTCAATTCCCGATAGTCAATACAAAGTCGCATACTCCCGTCTTTCTTCTTTACGAATAAAACAAGAGCACCCCAAGGAGATGTACTGGGGACGAATCGAAACCGATGTCCAACAATTCTCGTAGTTGGACATTTAACTCCTAAAGTTCAATAGGAGCCATTCGATATGGGGTTTTAGAAATGGGCTTTGTACCAGGTTCAAGATCAATAAAGAATTCAACTTCACGTTCTGGGGGTAGACCAGGAAGTTCTTCAGGAAATACGTCAGGAAAGTCAATAACAATAGGAATATTATTCAAATTTGACGTGTCTTTATTCAAATCCATAACATGGGCTAAGAAAGCTTGACATCCGTTTTTCAATAAACGAATAGCTTTATGATTAGATATGATGGTGATTAATTTTAATGGTTTAGTTACTTGAATTAAGTAAAAACAGTTGGTTAGGAATATGAAAACTAACAACCTTACGAAAACAATCAATTTTGGTATGATGAGTAGTTAACCAATCAATCCCTAAAATCACATCAAAAGTAAGTATCTTTAAAGAGATAAGGTCAATGCAAGTAAGGTGATGGTGCCAACTTGAATCAAACAAGATTTATAAGCAAATGGATGTGATGAAAGTTTCTCCTAACGGAGTTTCCACAAATAGGTCAAAGTCTAATTTTCCCGAGTCAAGTTTAAGCGTTGAGCGTATAAGCTAGAGAGATAAATGAATGGGTAGCACCCAGATCAAGTAAGGTATAAACTTCGCAAGAATTTATAAATAGCTTACCCGTGATCACCTCGTTTGGGTTCTCGCATTTTGACCCGGATCACAACATAAACGCTTCTTCCAGAACCGATTGACTTTGACTTTTCGGGACGATCTTTTGAGTCACAAAATCCCTCATTGAACTAGGTTTCATTCTGCGTACAATCTCGAAGCGATATGTCCTTCCTTTCTACAATTATAACATACCTTGAACTGTTGTGGACGGTTTGACCGATATGTCCTCTTTTTCGCATTAGTAAGATACGACTGGTGGTCGTTCTCCTCCCTTAGAACCGATTCTTTCTTAAAGACTATCGTCTTCACATGGTTGTTGTTAAATCTCCTCTTTTTAAAATCTCATCCTGACTCGCTTCTTCTATTTTAATGGCCATGATTACCACCAGAGTGGTTACCATTTTTGTTCGTCTTTTTCTTTCTCCGCTGGTTATCGTTGTTTTGATGACCTGCTTATCTCCAGATGATCCTCGATTGTGGTCCTCGGTTGACTATACTCGTTATCTCATTTCTAATAATTGAGCCCTCATTTACAACATCTGAATAGAGAGAAAATTTATGAGAAATGAGATATTGTCGTATCCGGGTTTCAAACCTCTCGTAAACATCCGCGTCATAACGCCTCATTCTCCACCAAATGAGGTGCAAAACACGGATAACTCTGTAAACTTTGCCTCGTCATCGAGACACCATCATGTTGTTTTGTTCTAATCGATGAACTCCACTTCCTTCATATGACGAACACTTTCGTGAAAGTATTTGTCATTAAATAGTTTCAAACATCTCCCAAGACATCTTTGAATGCGAATTTGGATGGGGTACGCTTCACGAGACTCCCACCAAGAAGTCGCTTTCGCCACGGAACATAAAGGTAGCGAATGGAACCTTTTGTTCTCTCCGCATCCCAAGACATCGAATATCTTGGTAATTTGCTTGACCCATGTTTTCGCCATGATCGGATCCGCTTTCCCTTAAAATTCGGTGGTCCCAACTCTTTGAACTGGTTGGGTTGTGATAACCCGTGAATTGCTATCATTTCTCCTCGTATTTTGAACACGAGTCTCTCAAATGCGATTTTGCATGAATCGCAAAAAGCTTCTAAACATCCCCTCGCTCATCATCTCGCTTTCGATTGGTGTTGTTCACGGGAGGAACATTGCCACTGTCAGACGTTCTCCTCGTTGGTGAGTACAAAGCGCTCTCCACGGTCTCATTTCTCATCATAATATTCTCATTCGACATTCTCAAAATCTTGTCATAAAATAAGGGTTAATTAAGGAAATCAATATATCACAAAATATCCCTATATACTGACCAACTAACAAATAAGCTTAGGTAGGACACACTAGCGAAGGATTTACTCGTCTCTCCCTCCTAGTTCTATTCCCCGATCTCCGCCAGAGATCATATCCTAAGCTCGATACCAACCGTGACTTCCCCAAAATAGGTATACATCACCCATTACGAGTTGTCAATACATATGGTATGTAAAACAACTACAACTTTATTATTACAATAAGTAAAACTGTGAGTTTGAATACAAATATTATCTTCTAGACAATATCTATACTCAAATAAATCTTCATCACATTTATTGATATATTATTTTACAAAGATAGTGAGGACTACTAAACAACTCTCTCTCTAGAACCTTCATTCCATACCCCGACTCGCACTTTCGTTATATTCTCGCCTCCCGAGAAGAAAAATGGAACAAAAAGGAAAAGGGTGAGCTCAACTAGCCCAATAAAAGAATATTATGACTAAGATAATATACAACAAATTATCGTTAGTCTTCAACAGGAAAAATCTAATAGAATACAATAGACAACAAGTTTTAAATCAATATTCGCAATGAAATAATAATTCATTAGAAGAGTTAACTAGAGAATGCAAACTACTATCTTCTATGTATGAATTTAAAAGTTCATCGCTCATCTTTTATCCCCTGTAACATCAATCAATATATATCCGAATCAAATATTCATCTTTGTACTACAGCCAAAGATACTCATCGATTAGTTATGTTCATCTAAACACTGCTTCATCTTTGCACTACGGCCAAAGATATTCATTAGAAATCATTCATTTTTTGCACTACTGTGCCAAAGATATTTAATAATATCATCATTTAAGACCGAGGGTGATGAAAAAATATTTTAAAAAAACGAATCCGGTGAAACAAAATGACAAGGATTAAAGATTAAGGATTAAGTACTTTGTTTTATCCATTTCCAAAAATACCTCAAAAATAATCATAGTGGTGTAAAATTCAAGAATGATCAAAACATGGATACAATCAAAGCTAGTATCCACAATAGATATTTTAGATTTAAAAGAGAAAAATTTTATTTTTCGATGAATAAAGGTCGATTCGTGAATAAGGTCGTATCACGTGAATAGTCAAGACACGTGAATAAGAACTCCGACATCAAAAGTTCCAAATTTGATAAAACTTCAGATCAATATTTCAAAGATAATGATATTGAAGAAATAATATCATTACGAAAAAAATAATATCCCTTACCTCGAAAGATCGGTAATTTAAATTTAAACACAGGATATAAGCTATGACTTGAACTTGCATCAGATAGCAATACTCAAAATATACTCAAAATACTCACAAGAATACGCTCGATAATAGAGAGAGAAAACTTCAGCTTTTAGTGTGATTTTCAATTCTAACTAAAGACCCTATTTATATGAAAATGCTTGTAACACCAAAGTAGAAAATTTATTAAAATATTAATATTAATATTACAATTCCTACGCCCACTTCTAAGGATCTGAATTCAGCCACTTCTAACACATGTAAGACCCACAATAATGACAAAAAACGTTTTTGTCATTTTAAATATTTTATACTTCCAAAAATTAATTATTTTGGAACTCCGAAACTTCAATAATTCATAATAAATAGTCTTTTTTATCAGAAAATTCGAATCTTGTGAATTTTTATAAGAAATTCAATTCTCTACAACTTTGCAGAAGAAAGTTTTTCCAAATTCCAAATAGAAATTGACCGAAATCCACAAACCAGGCGATTTTTGTGCTATAATCAAATTTCAGTCAAGAAATGGGGTCCACCGACACATAAAACATGCTTTAAATATTTTTGGTAACAAAAATACTCCTCCTCCACATATACTCATATATCCCACATTCATCGTAAAAATATCATCATTATTATATTATTAAAATATAATAATATATTTAAATGAATTATTTTATCAGAAAAAGATAAAATTTCAATTTTCAATAATTGTCACATTAAAAAATTTCTCCATCTATATCCACATAAAATCAATATTTTCCTCATCATATGAATCAATAATTAATTATTCACAAATAATATTACAGAATCACAATATTAACAACCAGGCAGTTCCCAGGAAAGAGGGGCTTTCCAATAAGAATTTTTCCTTACTGGCGCGCAATTAGGTGACCAAACCTCTCCTTAGACAGAACTTTCTAGACATTGCCAATAATGTTATCTAATAATATTATTCAGATAATATGAATTATTGCTTCGATAATGAAAAATAATGTGTAATGACAATTATTGAAACAACAGCAATATAAAATATCAACGCAGCAATTATTAAATCAATAAAATAAAATATGAGCAAGAATTATCGTAACCATTATGAGTAAAGTGCCTTTCACGTAAGAATCAATAATTGGTGCAATACTGGTGCTTCTTGTGTTTTAACCAACCGAGTATTTTAACAAGATTAATCTGTGAATAACCACGTCGTTATTTTTAAACAACTTATATTTGTCGTTTTCTTCATCCAATCTTTTCAGTTATTGGCCCACACATGGGCTACTGTCGCTACCGTCATTTAATATTCTGAAAAGATCGAATATTCCACGACCAAACGAATATTCCCAAACAACAATAAATATTTTATAACCACTTGCTTATTTTGAAATATTTGCGTATTTTACCCATAACTATCCACATTAATCACATCAACCCTTACTATTTCAAAATAATAATTAGAGGAAATTAAATTTCATTTATTAATTATTTGGGGTCTTACAGAAATCATTACAAATACTAGTAAAAGTCAGACCGAAGGAGAAAATGTGTCACTATATAGTAGTATTTGCAGTAACATTAGACAATATTAATGCACCAAATGAATCAAATATGAGAAGTCTATATTTTGTACCATCAGTTCCTATAAGCTATGCACAAAAAAAGCAAAGACTCCGTCCATGCACAAACCTATCTAAGGATCGGATCTTCAAAACATACCCATTTTTCATTAGTCTAGAAATTTTTGCATCTCTTCTTTTTGATTCTACTCTTCTTTTGGAGGATACAAAAGCATCGTGTCAAGAACATAAAACTTTTTTCGCATCTCGTCTATGTTAGCCTCCTCTTTTTGATACAAAAACATCGCGTCAAGAACATTAAACTCTTTTCGACAGACTGGATACTGACATTTCGGCAAACTTTTTTGAGGAACCATAACTTGTTTAAACCTGTAAGAACAGTGCGGACACAATACCCAAAATCAGACGTCAAGAAGTGAGATTTTCACCTCCTTCCACCACATGAATCGATGATCAAAGAATGTAATCGATTTCCCCAGTTAAATTTTCTTGCCCTGTTAAATTCACTACCGCCATTCAAGGCTGAGTTCAAAACATTTCAAAGATTTTCACCTCCTTCCACCACATGAATCGATGATCAACAATGATTCATTTCCCCAGATTAAATTTTCTTGCCTGTTAAATTCACTACCGCCGTTGGCGTTGAGTTCAAAACATTCCCAACCCATTCAAGATCCATCATCAAACCCACCGGGAAAATAAGCCGAGAATGAGTCAATATTGGGCTCAACAAGATTCCCTCTACAATTAAAACATATTGTTGGGTCATGATATTTCCCCTATTGGGCCAAATGGATTGGGCTTGCTTATTTGACTAGTCCATTGGGTCTTCACTATTGAGTCTTAAAGATATTGGGCCTAGTCATCATCTTATTCCTGTTAAGTCCTTACGAGACCGGGTCGGATCATTGGATTGACCCATTAGATATTAAATATCTATTACTTTGACTTGTAATGATGAAAATGGAATGATGTTGACTAGAAAGTCTGCAGATCATTAATGTGGATGGGATTATAGCCGGCCGGCGGCATAAACAGTGTAGGAAAAAGGTGACAGCCTGCATGCAGTCGGCAGAGATCACTGAGGAGTGGGTAGCTGTGTCTGACAGTAGTAGATGGCACGATAAACCGGGCTAGAGAGCATAACATAGCAAGGAAGTCTTCAAGAAAAAGGTACACACACTAATAACTTATAACTCTCTCTCTCTCTCAATACACTAGAGATTTTATCCTCCATTGTTAACCTAGTGATCGCCTGTACTGATTCTCACGTCGGAGCTATCCCCTGACGGTCGAAGCCGTCAAGCTTTTGGTGTTGTCGTGTTTACTGTGCAGGATATAGACGCGTGTTACGTGATTGAGGCGCGTGAAAAGATCTTGGCGTTAACATTGGCGCTAGAAGGAGGGTTGTATTCTAGTGTCATTGAGTTTTCAATCACAAAACTTCATTTGCTCTACGTCGGAAAGAATGGTGAGGAGTAGATTTGGTACATCGAGAGGGCGTGGGAGGTCGTAAGTTCATCTTTACCTCGTGTTTCTGTTAAGGATCGTCTGGGTCCTTCCAAAAGTGCTCATGAGAGCACGGCCTCTAAGCATGATTCTGGGGGTTCTCGTTCGAGAGCCCATGTCAAAGCCAGAAGGAGGTTGAAGTTTGATGAGGACAGGGATCGTGACCAAGACCGAAGGCGGATAGAGGGTTCACCGTCCAAAACTCGTCATCGAAGTGAACGTGAGGACAGTTCTGCTAAGTTAAAAAAGATGGCAGACGAGGCCGATAAGACTTTGGAAATACTTCTAAAGCAAAGGGAAGATATAGCCGAACAGATGCTTCGGATTAAAGATTTGGGGGACGAGGTGTCTAGTCATGTCCAATCCGAGAGACGTAGTGGGCCTAAAGATGTACCACGGCGAGACGAAAAAGAGACCGAGCATTCTATTCATACATCTCAAAGACAACCTCAGGACGGAAGGAGATCAAGGAGCAGAACTCCTGAGGTGTCGAAGAAAGCATTGGTGATAGTCGGTTCTCACGGTCGTGGGGGTGATAGACGGAGAAGTCAATCGAGGGAGCACGTACATGAGAATAGAAGGAGAGAGCTTCAACGTGAATATTCTCATCATGAGGATAGACCTGCACGCAAGAGTAGATCCAGAAGTCCAACAAAGGCAGTAGGGTCAGATAGAGGGGGTCGATCCGCTCAGAAGCAGAAGGTTGTTCAGGAGAAAGAAGTCTCCTCACATCCAGAAGGTGTGGATTTCATGGTGAAGGAGTTGAAGGAGCTTAGGAAGCAACTGGCTGAAGTTCAACAGGTGAAAGACACTCCGGGTAAGAAGGCGTCCCTTTTTTCTTCGGATATCTTAAAGGAGAAGGCAGATACCACGAAGAAGTTGCCTCATATGGAGAGTTACGATGGATCTGGAGATCCTTATGACCATAGCCAGGCATTCGACCGGCTGATGGATTATTATGATTTCACCGATGCTGCCAAATGTCATACGTTTGTCATAACATTAAGAAAGGACGTGAGGCAGTGGATGGGGACTCTACCTGCAGATTCGGTCTCGTCGTGGTCCGAGTTATGTGACAAATTTCATGCTCGTTTTGGGAGCAACCGAAGAAGAGGAAGCCTCTGGTGTTCTTTAAAGACAGTCCCGTAGATTTACCAATGAGTCTTTAGTCAAGATGTGAAGAGGTTCGTGGAAGTTAGTTGGTCGTGGCGTAACCTCAATGATCTTCAGGCGGTAGGATTGTTTCTGAACGGGCTAGATCTGGTGAAGTTCGAAAAGTTGGTGAAGAAGCTGATGTTTCACCATCCGAAGAGCTTGGCCGAAGCTTTTGACAAAGCAGAGGGATACATTGTAGTGGAGGAGGCTATGAATAGCCTGAAGCGTCATTCTTCGGACAGGATGAGGGAGGCAGATACTTTCAAGGCTGAAGGCGATCAGAAGAAGGCGGGACGGTATAACGATCGGCCAGAGGGCAGCTCGAAGAAGTACAACAACACATGGCGACAGGGAAGTAGTCACCCACCTGCTCCTACCCTGAAGGTGAACAAGGTTTACACCAAACTGAATACGGATAGGTCGGTGATTTTGGATCAGATCCGGAACCAACTGTTCTTTGAACCGCCTCGTAACGTTCTCAAGCCGGGCCAGGGCAATGCTCAAAAATATTATGGCTATCATCAAGCTGCAGGTCACGATACTAATGAGTGTTGTAATTTAAAGGACTTCGTAGAGAGGAAGGTTCAAAGCGGTTTATTAGTTCTGTATGTGACGGTGATTTCAGGTCCCTTGACGAAAAACCACTTCTTATGCCATCCCCTATTGCTCGAAAGAGTGTTTACCAGGGATAGCCTTTCAAACTTCTCTCTTGCCTTCGGCGATTGTTTACCCAAAATCTTAAACCCTTTTTCTCGAGTTTGGCTGATCTTGTAGATGGTAAAGAAGAAGTCGAGTGTAGGTTTGACACCTAGCTCATGGCAGAAATCGATGAATACTAAGATGTGTATGTAAGAATTTGGCATCAGTTGGGCGAACCCAACACCCAAAAACCCTAGGATGGTTACTACGAAGGTATAAAGAGGAAATCGAACCCCTTTCTCGAGAATGGTGACAGGAACGACCGTCCAACCTTCTGGCCGTTGGTACATTCTCTCACCGGACCTAGGGACTCTAACCATATAAGTATCCGGAATATGATATCGACTTTGAATCCTTTTCAGATCAATTTCAGTGACGACAGAAGGAGCGTTGGCGTGTGAGAAGCGTTCTGTACTCCTATAGAATTCAGAAGGAGTTAGGGGGGTTTTGGAGGTGGTTTCTTGCTGGTTTTCGTACCTTTGGGATTAGAGCTCAAAGCTTCTTTGTTGGGGCTTGAGTTTGGTGGAACAAAGATTAATTCCAGATACTGTAAGAGGCGTAACCTCGCCGTAACCTTGAAAAGTCATTGTTGAGACTTTGCAGAGAATGGAAGAAAAGATCGAGAGAGAAGAAGAAAGCTCAAGAGTCTGAAATTTCAAATTGGCAGGTAAAACTATCAAAATTGGGGGAAATTATCTTTTATCTTGATTTTATATTTAAGATACGAGGTAGGCAAAGACATTAAATCTTCGGTAATGATTTAGAATTTGAATGGGTAACGTCCGGATTAAGTCTCAGGCTTTTTTTAAAATTGGGCCTTTCACGTTGGACCTCTGGTCACTTTCTATTTCGTCTTATGGATCACACAGGGTGCATTTCAATTATCTTTCATTATGGGCCTTTAGTAAATCCTATAATATCATGGACCGTTTATAGTTTTCTATTAAATATTCGTGTTTAATTTAATAGAAAACTAGGGGGCAATGTTGGGTCATGATATTTCCCCTATTGGACCGAATGGATTGGGCTTGCTTATTTGACTAGTCCATTGGGTATTCACTATTGAGTCTTACAGATATTGGGCCTAGTCATTATC